>WOVY01009424.1:0-17426 GCA_013436015.1 Rhipicephalus annulatus | reverse complement strand
GAGCCGCAGGGGTGCCTGCGCAAGTAGGCGTTTGGTGTGTAGCGACCACGAACCCGAGCTAACGGGGAGTTTCGACTCCCTCCCACGCCTAGCCGTGCGTGGCTTTGCCGTGTCCGAGGAAAAGGGGATCCTGGGGGTTGAGCCGACGCTGGGTGATTGGACCGTTAAGGCCCCCCGGCAGAGGCAACACACCCCTTTGGCCCCGGCTTCACGTAGACGGCACCCCTGAGCTGACCCACCCAGGGGAATCGGCAGTCGCCTTTTCCTATCTCTCTCTCCCTACATCTTCGTCTTTATCTCTTACTATTTATCTGTCCTGTCTTCTACTCTCTTCCGTTTACTTCCAAACTTCCTGGCGGCTAGGGTTAACCCTGTGCAAATAGCCTACCTTGGTCTAGGCGCATTGGGTTATAGTGGCGTTGTACGGCTGGCGTCTGCAGGTTTCAGCATTTGTAAACTTGTAGCGTCCCCTCGTTGGGCTCCGTGGTGGGTGGCCGCCAACGCTGCTGAACAAAATAAGGAAGACATGCATGGAGCATTCCCACTACTGTCTGATCGTACCGGCTTAAAGCCGGTACGCACCGATGATCTCACCAGAGAAGGATTGGCCACCCTGGTGCAGTATCTGGCCACCCCCTCCCGTAGGCATTCGTCAATTAACTCACGGCCCTCAGTCCCCACCAGCTGCGGAGCAACTGACCACGGCGGCGGTCAGATCTGCAAAGCAGCAGAGGGTGCTAGGAATCTCTGGATACGGACAGGCCACCATTGGAACTTGAACTTAGCAACGTTTAACGTTAGAACGTTATCTAGTGAGGGAAGTCTAGCTGTATTATTCGAGGAGCTAGAAGGCATTAAATGGGATATAATAGGGCTGAGTGAGGTTAGGAGGACAGATGAGGCCTATACTGTGCTACAGAATGGGCACGTCATTTGCTATCGGGGCTTGGCAGACAGAAGAGAACTGGGAGTAGGGTTCCTAATTCACAGAAACATAGCTGGCAACATAGAGGATTACTATAGCATTAATGAAAGGGTGGTAGGCATTGTAATTAAACTGAATAAAAGATACAAAATGAAGGTAGTACAGGCTTACGCGCCTACATCCAGCCATGATGACGCTTCAGTTGAAAGCTTCTATGAAGACGTGGAATCGGCAATGAGTAAGGTGAAAACACAGTATACTATAGTAATGGGCGACTTTAATGCAAAGGTAGGGAAGAAGCAGGCTGGAGACCAGGCAGTAGGAGATTATGGCATCGGCACTAGAAACGCCAGAGGAGAGCTACTAGTAGAATTCGCAGAACGCAATAATCTGCGTATTTTGAATACCTTCTACCGAAAACGAGAAAACCGCAAGTGGACATGGAGGAGCCCTAATGGCGAAAATAAGAACGAAATAGACTTTATAATGACTGCACACCCAGGAGTCGTGCAGGATGTGGAAGTGGTTGGCAAGGTAAGATGCAGTGACCATAGAATGGTACGGGCTCGAATTCGCCTAGACTTGAAGAAGGAACGACAGAAACTGATACGCAAGAAGCCAATCAATGAGCTAGCACTGAGAGGGAAAGTACAGGAATTCAGAGTGTCACTGCAGAACAGGTACTCTGCTCTTAGCGAGGAAACCAACCTTAGCGTAGATACAATGAATGATAATCTGACGAGTATCATCACGGAGTGTGCAGTGGAAGTTGGAGGCAGGGTAGCTAGACAGGACACCGGCAAGCTTTCCCAGGAAACGAAGAACCTAATTAAGAAGCGTCAAATCATGAAAGTGTCAAGTACAACAGACAAAATAGAACTGGCAGAGCTTTCGAAGTTGATTAATAGACGTAAAGTATGCGATGTAAGAAGGTATAACATGGAGAGAATTGAGCACGCTCTGAAAAACGGAGGAAGCGTCAAAGCAGTGAAGAGGAAACTTGGGATAGGCAAAAGGCGGATGTATGCACTAAGGGACAAAGAAGGCAAAATAACTACCAATATGGATAGGATAGTTAAAATAGCGGAGGAGTTTTACAGAGATCTGTACAGTAGCCGAGACAACCACGACCTTAATACTATAAGAACGACAGTAACCCAGACGACACCCCACCGGTTATGATAGAAGAAGTCAGAAAAGCTTTGGAGAGCATGCACAGAGGGCAAAGCTGCTGGTGAGGATCGGGTACATCAGATCTGCTGAAAGATGAGGACAGATTGTGTTAGAAAAAACTAGCCACTCTATTTACGAGGGGTCTCCTGACGGGAAAAGTACCAGAGTCTTAGAAGAACGCTAACATCAATTAATACACTAAGAAAGGAGATGAACCAAAGGACTTGAAGAATTACAGGCCGATCAGCTTGCTCTCTATAGATACAGCTATTTGCAAAGGTATTTGCTAGCAAGTAAAGAAAACATTAGGAATTCAATCAACCAAAGGAACAAGCAGGATTTAGAACAGGTACTCAACAATTGACCACATTCATACTATCAATCAGGTAATAGAGAAATGCTCAGAGTATAACACAACCACTATACATAGCCTTCATAGATTACGAGAAGGCGTTGATTCAGTAGAAATATCAGCCGTCATGCAGACACTGCAGAATCAGGGCGTAGATGAATAATATAGAAACATTCTGAAGAAATCTACAGGGGATCAACTGCTACCATAGCGCTTAATAAAGAAAGCAACAGAATACACAATAAAGAAGGGTGTAAGGCAGGGGGACACAATCTCCCCCATCTATTCACTGCGTGCTTACAGGACGTTTTCAGAAGCCTAGAATGGAAACAGTTAGAGATAAAGAGTAATGGAGAGTACCTCAGTGACCTGCGCTTCGCCGATGACATTGCATTGCTGAGTAACTCAGGGGACGAATGCAACTCATGATTACGGAGTTAGACAAGGAGAGCAGAAGGTGGGTCTTAAAATTAATCTGCAGAGAAACGAAAGTAATGTACAACAACCTCGGAAAGGAGCAGCGCTTTGCGATAGGTAATAGTGCACTTGAAGTTGTAAAAGACTATGTCTACTTAGGGCAGGTAATAACCACTGAGCCTAACCACGAGATTGAAGTAACTAGAAGAATAAGAATGGGGTGGAGCACATTCGGCAGGCACTCTCACCAATTATGACAAGTAGAATTGCCACTGTCCCTCAAGAGGAAGGTATATAAACAGCTGTATTCTTGCCATACTTAGCTATGGAGCAGAAACCTGAGACTCACAAAGAGGGTTCAACTTAAGTTGAGGGACGACGCAGCGAGCAATGGAAAGAAAATGGTAGGTGTAACCTTAAGGATGACAAGAAGAGAGCAGAGAGGATTAGGGGACAAACGGGAGTTAAGGATATCATAGCTGCAATAAAGAAGAGGAAATGGACATGGGCCCGGGCATGTAGCACGTAGACAGGATAACCGCTGGTCATTAAGGGTCACCAACTGGATTCCCAGAGAAGGGAAGCGGGGTAGCGGGAGACAGAAGGTTAGGTGGGCAGTATGAGATTAAGAAGTTTGCGGGTATAAATTGGCAACAGCAAGCACAGGACCGGTGTAACTGGCGGAACATGGGAGAGGCCTTTGTCCTGCAGTGGACGTAGACAGGCTGATGATGATGATGAATGATGATGATGATTATGATGATGATTGAAAGTTGACGATCTCGAAAACGATCCCGCAGAAATAACTTAATTATATAAGAATATAGAAGAACCTTCTAGAGAATCTAACGAGGAACTACTGAATGAAGTAACAGAATTTTTTTCAGAAAAACCTTGAGGTAACGACAATCCCGTCATTGAACGATGCCATAGGCTTGGCCGTAAGGTTGGAATAAGCCACGTCCAGTAATCATAAATTTCTAGATTATCGGGAAAAGACTTCTGTATTAACGAACGCATTTAAGCTAAAAGAACTACATGTCTATTTCTGAGGATTCTCTAGCAGGGTACGGGAAGTACGAAGAAATTTGTGGAAGAGCGCGGCTGAAGAAAAGAGAAATGGCGCAAAGGTTAAGCTAATATACGACAAATTGAGCATTGATGACACCCTGTATGGTTTGAATGAAACCGAAAAATCGCGCTTTAATTTCAAAAGAAGAAGGGAAACTGACGTCGTGATCCTCTATGTGAACCATTAAGAATCCTAAATGTAATTTGCCGAAGTGTGGTAAACAAAGTAACTGAGTTAGAATTATTGCTTCTTACTCATGATCCAGACTTGAGAACACTTACAGAAACATGGTTGCATAGTACAATATTGATAGGTAAATAAATTCCACCTGGTTATAGTGTGCTAAGAAAAGATCGCGAAAGTAAGGGAGGAGGCGTTGCAGTTGTTATTTAAGAAATGTCTCAAAGTAATTAGGATGCCAGATATTCCTCAAGTGGAAGGTTTATTCTGCAAATGTACCACAATAATATTCAATATATTGTAGCTTCCATATACAGACCCCCCCGACCTCGTCCATTGAAGTCATCAATTAATTAAAAAAATATCTTGTGCACTCATGCAAAGTCAGGAGCTGCGATAACTTTATCAGGAAATTTCAACCTACCAGATATGGGCTGGACCTCTCTTTGAACTACTAAGCATAACGATATCACAGGAGAAGCAATGCTCGACGTTGCTTTTATTTTTGATTTGTTACAAGTTGTTCACGATTTCACTACGGTGCAGGGAAGTTCGAAGTCAGTACTTGATCTCTTTTTTGTTAGTGGATGTATTAAGTCTTCGGCCACCTGTGAAGTGGTTCCTGGTTAATTCTGACCACAGTGCTGTACTGTTGACCCTGGCAAATGGCTCTACGGCACGGAAACAAAAAACGTCAGGTTTTCGAAATTTTTCGCGAGCTGACGATACATCATTTATAGATATCCTCTCCCTCAACTTCGACTCGTTTTTGAACAGTACTACTCATGTGCAAGGCCACTGGGACTCATTTAAAGGTTTGGTGAATGAATGTATTGAGCGCTTCGTTCCATGTGTTGTTAAAAAGAAGAAAGAAAGGGAACCCCTGGATTTCTCGGGACACGTTGCTTCTCAAAAGGAAGTTAAAACGATTAAAAAAGCGTCGTAGCCTTGGGAATATCGCTGGTATAAACGAAGAGATTCAGAAATTGCAACTAAACCAAAACACAAATCCATATTGGACAAACAGCTGTATTATGATGAATCATTACCAAACTTCATTAAAACGTGTCCTGAGAGATTTTTGCGGAGCATTAAGCATACATCTACTGAATGTAATGTTTTTGTATTTGATGGAGTTGATGTGCATGATAGCAAGGTTATTTTGAATGCCTTTTATCAACAATTCAATTCGGTTTTCACCATTGACAATAATGTTCTTCCCTCATTTGATGCAGATTATCCACCTATACCTGACGTTGTTATCAGTGAACACGGCATTCTAAATATGCTACTTAAACTCAATGTTAAAAAGACACCCGGACCAGATTGCATTCCAAACGCATTTCTATAGCGTTATGCCGAGTGGATCGCCAAATATCTGTATGTTTTATTTTTAAAATTGCTACACGAAGGTCGAGTACCAGATGATTGGAGGGCCGCCAGAGTCAAGCCTCTTTATAAGTCGGGTAAAAAGCATCTTATCTCGAATTATCGTCCTATTTCATTAACGTCAACTACCTCAAAGCTTATAGAACACATAATACATACGCATATCTCTGAGTTTTTTAGTAAGCATAATATCTTAACAAAACACCAGCACGGATTCAGGAAAGGCTATTCAACCTGTACCCAACTTGTCGAAACAATTCACGATTTCGCAACTTCAATTAACAATGGGACACAAACTGACGCCATCTTTATGGACTTTTCAAAAGCGTTTGACAAAGTCCTCACACAAGAAATTACTTTTTAAATTAGAGAAAACACTTAAAAATCCGCGCCTAATAAAATGGATAGCAGACTACCTTATAAACCGTAAACAATTTGTTGTTTTTAATGAATTCTGTTCAGAAGAGGCAACCGTTGACTCTGGCGTCCCACAGGGTACGGTTCTTGGACCCCTTTTGTTTTTAATTTTTATCAATAATATTGTGAATGAAATTCCTATAAAAATCAAGTTGTATGCAGATGATTGTGTCATATATTCTGAAATATCCAATATAACCGATTAAATCACTCTGAATAGTGTCTTTTAAAACATTGTGAAGTGGTGTGACTTATGGCAGATGTCAATTAACTTCGATAAAACAGTAAATATACGAATAACCCACAAGAAAAAAACCCTACTAATTAATTATTCCACCACAAGTTTCACCCTTTCTGAGGTAACTAACATTAAGTATCTTGGCCTTTGGATTACCAATAACCTTAGCTGTACTAAACATATTGACTCCGTAATTACAAACGCTAACCGAAAACTATTCTTCCTTCGAAGAGCTCTAAAACATTCTAATTCTACGGTGCGTACTCTAGCGTACAGGACTATCATTCGCCCAGTGTTAGAATATGGAGTGATTATTTGGGACCACTTCACTAAAGCTAACATAACTAAATTGGAAAACGTGCAAAAAAAGGCAGTCCGCTTTATCTTTAATAGCTTTGGACGCACCTCTATGACTGAACTCCTACATCCTGCCAATGAGCCTTCAGTTACCGACAGAAATTGTTTAATACGACTACAATTTCTTTACCAAATAATTAAAGGGCATTACAAGCTTGATGTTTCCAATATCATTTCCTTTTCTTCTGGCTACGCCACCCGCCAAAGGCATCAACTTACAATAACCCCTTTGCGGTCCCGAAATAACTGCTTCAAATATTCCTTTTTCCCTCGTACAGTAACTCAGTGGAATGGACTAACCAATAACCAAGTGATCAAGCCGTCCTTAAAGTTGTTTGCAGCAAATTTGACCTGATTGTTCACATCATGCCGTTCTATTTTTTGTTTGTTTGTTTGGTTTATGCATTCTTGTGTGCCAACATTGTGAAAATTATATCTTTAACCACCCTGCTAAAATCTCTGTATTAGGGATTGCAGTATGAATAATTAAATGAATAAATAAATTCACATTTACCTGACCATTTAGTCTAATAAGTTTTCGTATACTTTTCTTGGCATTTTTGTCTGTTAGAGTTCAATAATCGGAAAATGAGCCCATATGTATCAAGTTTTTTTCCTACGTATATATATATATATATATATATAGTGGGAGTAATAATTCAATGGGCCAGTTAGTCTTCGTGAAGGTATGGGATATGGCACAACGGGAGCGTTGTCAACAAGGATAAATATATTTATTTCCCAACAGTTTCGGGAGGGGACCTCCCTTCATCAGGGGATGAGTTATACTGACATGAGCTTCAAAACTTCCTTGCTGCCGCGTCCCTCTCGCCTTGAAACACGTTTGCGAGAGTGAGAGGGAACTGGAAGAAGGAAAAAAAAGGGGGGGGGGAGAAAAAAGACGACAAAAGAAAGAAAAGAAAGAAAGTAAAAAAGAGGAAGAACCACTGGCAGCACTGAGAACGAAGCCAACTGTCCGTCTACATCCACCTAAGGTTCATATCACGTGCTGTTCAGTTCTTGGCGTTTGTCGGGCCACCCAAGATTGTCGCCGCGGTGCCGGGAGGGTCCGGGACGGCGTGCCTAAAGAAAGGGGTTTCCCCGTAATTGGTCGTTCGGCGGGCGGTGTGTGGTAAAGCAAAGGTTTCTCGTTAATGGGTCGGTCGGCTATTTACCTTTAATCTTCGTCCGTTTCCCTTCAACGGTCATGAAGTGGTAGGCGAACGTAAACACTTTGTATGTGCATGTGGAAAAAAAAAGGAAAGGACAGTGTACACGTACGAGTCAGTCAGAAAAAAGCATGGTCTCCAGCTATCAATCTTTGTCACCAATTTTCTCCTGGCTTACTAGCACACCACAATTTTTCAAGATCTGGCAATGGAACTGTAATTCATTCAACAAAAAGAAAGCTAACCTAACGCAATTAGTACGATCATGTAAAGAAAAACCACATGTCATCATTTTACAGGAGTGCGGGGCGGAAAAGTACATTCAAAACATGTCCTTTTCGGGGTACAGGGTTTCCAGGCCAACCCCGGACCCCGACTTCAAACAAGCCAGGGGCATTGCCACCCTCATCCGTAAGGACATCAGCTTTATGGAAAGGGACACCCCGACATACAAGAAAGGCCTGGAATCCATGATAACAGAAATCATTCCGAGTCGAACTCTTAAAGCTCACCTTTACATACTGAACGTATACAGTTCTCCGACCGACCGACTCAGGAACTTTACCAAACTCCTATCATCGGCGGTGTCGCAAGCCAAGGACCGGCCGTTGATCGTTGCCGGCGACTTCAATGCGCACAACAACGTTTGGGGCTACAGTACCAATGACAGGAAAGGTCTTAACCTTGCGGAGTGTGCAAACAACCTCAACTTGAAGTTAATCACGGACTCAAGGTTTCCGACACGCAGAGGCAATTCTGTTCAGCGAGACACCACCCCCGACCTGACGTTCCTCGGAAACGCGGAAGGGTCGTGGGACAATCTGCAAGAGGACCTTGGCAGCGACCATTTCATCTTAGAAATCAACGTCCGTATCACACCCGCTCCACCTAAGACGTACAGATACGTCGACTGGGACCTTTTCCGAAGAATAAGGGGTAGCGAGGACAGCCAAGGGGAAACCTTTGAAGAGCTTCTGGAAAATCTGAAAAGTACGGTGGCAAAAGCCACTAAAGAAATAACCTTGGACCTGGAGGTTCCAGTCATGGACTCCAGACTCGCACACCTCCTGGAGGCGAAGAATGCGCTAAGAGGACGATGGGAAAAGCAGAAGCTAAACAGGAGGCTGCGATCTAAACTAAGGGAAATAAACAAAAAAATCGAAGAACATTCCAGAGAGCTGAGTGCGCAACAATGGGATGAGGTTTGTAATGAGGCGGATGGTAAAATGAGACGGGGAAGCAAGTGGAGCCTTCTAAAAAACCTATTCGCCGACAGCAACAAACCGACCAAGAGCAATGCTCGAATAATGCTCGACAGACTCGTCCACCTGCACACGATTGAAGGCACTAGTCCTCAGGACTTTGCTAACACCCTGGCAGACATATACCTGCCGACAGAAAGCAAATCAGTCCCCTGGGACGACCCGGCATGCGAGTACAAGGGGACACCTCAACGCTCACTGGATCGTCCATTCGAGGTCTCAGAGATTGTGCACGCCCTTCATGGCCTTAACGGCCGCTCGGCCCCTGGTCCAGACGGATTAACTAACAAACTTCTCAGAAACTTAGATAACCAAGCCATACAAATCATTACAAAGAAAATAAACGAAGTATGGACGGCGGGCCCGCGTACCGGATGAATGGCGAACTGCCAATATAATTCTCATCCCCAAACCCGGAAAACCGCTCCATGCCGAGAACTTGAGACCAATATCCCTTACTTCGTGCCTCGGAAAGGTCGCCGAACATGTCATTCACAATAGAATTGCAGAGCACATCGAAGCAAACAGCCTTTTTCGCCACAATCTCATAGGATTCCGAAAATCACTATCAACACAAGATGCCATGCTCCTTATCAGGAGTGCTGTGATAGACAATAAATCACGGGACGTAAAGGGCATCCTGGCGCTCGACATAACGAAGGCCTTCGATACGGTCAGGCACGAACATATCCTCAACGAAATCTCCAGTTTACATCTCGGAGAAAAATTTCACAACTATGTCAGATCGTTTTTGGCGGACCGTACGGCTACCATAAACATCGGACAAATCAGAAGCCGTAAGCACAAGCTGGGAAACGTCGGCACCCCCCAAGGGTCAGTGCTTTCGCCACTTCTTTTCAACATCGCAATGCACGATCTGGCGAACCGACTCTCGAAAGTTCATGGGGTAGGACACGTGATTTACGCAGATGACATTACCATCTGGTCCACAAGTGGCCCACTAGGCTCCCTGGAGCAGAACCTACAACATGCCCTAGACACCACACAAGCTTTCCTACAAAATACGGGGCTGAAGCTATCTACGAGCAAATCAGAGCTCCTTCTGTGTAAACACGGCCCCAGAAAGGGACAGCTCCTTAGCTCCCTCCCCGTTCACTTACACACCAAGGACGGAGGTAGTATCCCAATATGTAACACAATCAAGGTCCTGGGCATGGTAGTTGGTGCTTACAGCGGTGACAACGCGGAGGGCCCTCAAACGTATAGAGAAAAGTGTCTTCAACTTCACCAGGGTATTATCAAGGGTCAACAGTAGAAGGGCTGGTCTGAAAGAGGACAACCTCATGAAAGCATTTCACGCCTTTCTCATCAGCCACGTGACTTACGCCGCCCCCTTCCTCAACTGGAAGAAGACAGAGCTCAACAAAATTGATACATTAATTCGAACAGGATTGAAAAGGGTCCTGAGCCTCCCTCGCAACACTAGTACGGAACGACTCTTACAATTGGGCCTGCATAATACAGCTACCGAACTCTTTGAGGCACAGCGGCATGCACAGATTAGTCGGCTCTCACTCTCAAAGGCGGGCAACGAGATATTGTTTTGAAGCCGGTCTTCAGCCTTTCTTCATGCCGCCAGAAAAGTCCCAACTTTGCACACAAGCAGGAAAGCGATAACAGTTGACCCGATTCCCAGAAACATACACCCAACCCACAATGAAGGACGAAGAAAAGCGAGAGCCAAGGCAATACTCGCCAAGATCATGTGCAACGATACGAAGGCCCTCTTCGTTGATGCCGCAAAATATTGGAATCGAGGTGCCTATGCAGTCTCTGTGGTGGACGGCCCATGGCTCGCTCGTCAACGCAGCCACGGTAGTTACCAATTTCACCCACGAAGCAGAGGAAATGGCCATTGCGCTAGCCCTTCGAAGCTGCACTGAAGCCTCTGTCATTTACTCGGACTCTAGAACAGCTATAAGAACTTTTTCGGCGGCCCTAGTCTCTTCGAAGGCAGCTGCGGTCGTTAACAGGCTTTTCAACCACGAGACGAAGGAGGAAAACTTTCGGTCTTCACACATCGCATGGTTCCCAGCCCACATGGGAAACATTTCCGGCTTTGCTGGCAACCCAAACGAGCGGGCACACACACTGGCGCGAGCGCTCACTTTCCGCGTCAGTGGTTCGCCCCCTCGCTTAAATGCAGCCTGCAGGAACCTCGACTACAAAGACCCACTTGTATCATATCACGAACTCACCTCACATCATAGATTAGAACGTCGAACTTTTCCTCCTCCTCACAGAGATCTGAACAGAGCACAAGCAATCACTTACAGACAATTGCAGACACGTACATACATCACACCAACGACACTAAGCAGGATAATCCGGACTTTTCCACTGCATGTCCACACTGTGGAAACGAGTATAACAATTTCGAACACATGCTCTGGTTGTGCCCCTGCCAACGTGGGTACAGAATTTTCTGACCAGTCCTCCTGGGACTCCGCCCTTCGAAGCACAGAGCTCATCGCTCAGCTCAAGGCTGTCCAGAGAGCCCGGGCCGTCGCCGAAAGACTCTGTCTACCGGTCCCGACCTGGGTGGAGCCGCCGAATTGATGGCGGGGCTTTCGGCACCGCTTTCTTTCTTCTCAGGACCTCAATAAAGTTCATACTCACTCACTCACGTCGAGGCTTGCTAAGAAAAGTAGCAACAGATAGACATCCTTTGAGTATTATATGAGTATTATGTTTGAGTAATATCTGACAAACGTTGCCGTAATAAACTCGTCGGACGTGTGAGGAAAACGCTCTATTTTCTTGGCCGAATGCCGATGTTTATTTTGCCTGACTAAGATGGCTGCCGCAGCCGCCATTTCTCGGCCACTACTTCAATTCTGAGCAGCGATTTTCACTCTAGCAATTTTTTAGTCTCGCGTGTATCTAGTGTTTTTTGGGCTCCAAAACTTTTAATGACGTATGCACGCATCAAAGAGCAGCCTCTGGATCTTGATCCATTACAACATTCAAAGAAAATAGTATCTGGGACCAAAAAGAAATTAATTTGTTGAATGGTTCACTAAACCATGTGCTACCACAATATTTCCAATGGGATTTGTGATACACCCATTCTACCATATGTTTTATTTTTTCGTCTCTAATAAATGATTGAGACCAAACTTGAAAGAAAAAGATGAAGTGTGAAGGTATCACGCACTTCTGTCTTTTTTCCTATCCCTCTTTGTGGGTGGCTGCCAGAAATGAGAGGAACATCCTCATCATCTTTATTTGCCACGTAACGAGAGGCATCGAACAAGATCGATTGGTGACTCCCCTTGAATTCGCTGATGTTCGGTGCTGTCATAAGGCTTGAGCAAGCTGCAAACGTTTGGTGTTCTTCACGGTCGCCGAGCTTTCCTTCCTGCTGACTCCAACGGGGTGTTTTCGGCGGCGATACCAGACGACGGTATTGCATCGAGGCCATGTGGAACGGCCATGCAGGCAATCGAGACCGACCATCCACGCAGCGATCTGGCCAACCTTATGATGAGCCATCGCTCGTCCAACCCGGCGGCTCAGGTCAGCTTCGAGGCCAGCCAGCACAACGACACCGAGGCCCATACCTAACCGTTGAGAATCCGTCGAGGCCAGTGCCAGCCAGCGCCACTGGGCCGCCAACCATTCAAGAGTCCCAAGCCCAGGCAAGCCAGTCCTAAGCCATGCCAGGCAGCCATGCCCAGAAAAGTGGAAGCCAGTCCATGCCCAGGCACCTTGGCCAGGGCCAGGCATGGCTGGGCCGACACAGGTGCTATGGCCAGCTGCGAGGTCAATCAGCGCAACGACGCCAAGGACCAGTATCTGACCGTCGAGGGTCAACGACGTAAAGGAATGGCACGCACACAGCGTTCCTGGCTCTTGACGGCGTTCTACCAGGTTTCGGTAGAACTTGAAGTTGTAAAAGTGGGCCTTGCACCTGAATACCTGCAACCGCTTGAAGACCTTCAGAACTACATAAGTGAGCGGATAAAGGTCACAGGTATTCTGAAGGAAATGAAGTTGAAAAACATCAAGCGAAAGTACGAAGCTGAAGAAATCACAGAATGTCCATATATTGAGAGCGGACGAGCTTTGTTGCAAGACTCGCCACAGAGCAAAGAAGTCAAGATGGCCAAGGAAAAGCGCGCACGCTCAAGCGGTTATAATGGCCCAGCCCCTTCGACACCCTCTTTTCACCTTTTCTCTCCCAACCGCGTCTTTTGTACATACGGGGCAGTTGCACCGCTCCAAAGCATGGTCGCCGTGCGTTGCAGCGAAAACGGGGTGCTCTTCTTGAGAAAAAGTAAAAAACGAAAACGAAAAGCTCCATTCGATGCGAGCTCGACGAGAAGATCTGATGACTCGAGGAAAACCACAAGAGCATTGACATCAAGTAAGATTAGATGACGGCTCTCTACCGGTATACAGTAGAGACGGTGCCAGCCAGCCGCACTGTCCCGGCTTCCTGTCATCCAACAATCTTATTCCAGACAGGCGAGTCGTATGCTAGCCATTCCCGTGTCGTCCAGATGCGCAGGCCGCCTATGGACCTCTGCTGCTGAGTTCAGGGCCGCCCATCTCCACTGCCTTAACCGGGGAGGAGGGATGTGGACACGCTTGCCCGGACGCTGAAGGGGCATGCAGGCGTTTCGAACAAGTCGAGATGTTTTGTCATCCGTTTATTAGTTGTTTAATTGGCTATGATAACACTATTGTTTTTTATAGGAATCGTTATTTGTGTTATCTTCATTCATCTAATAAAATAGGAATCCCTGAAATCCCTCGCTTTCCTGGTATCCGGGTTTTGAGTTTCTTCAAAAAGAATGGGAATACTTATCGGATATTGATAATTGTCCTCGTAGGATTCTCGTGGGACATCTCCCTTCTTATGTATATTAAACGAATAGGTGTCAACAAGAAAATCACTAGGTTACGCATTTGACAAAAGCTGCTCCAAACAGTAAACGTTGCTTTGCACTGTTGACTTTGCAGACTAAAGTATGGGTATGTTTGTTGACACTTAAATAAGCTGAGATCGCTTTAATAGTGGTAAGGTCCTAAGGACCTTGCGTTGGTAACTGTATATTGATTTGCTGGCCTGTCAACTCTCTCGATTCATCGTAAAATCAAGGTATACGTAAAATTGTAAGGAAACTGGTATAGAAGCTCACGTATGTAGTATAGGTGACAGGGCGTTTGCCCTGTAGCCATTCACGTAATATAAAACACACACACACACACACACGCACACACACACACACACACACCCTCACACACACATATATATATATATATATATATATATATACATGCATATACACATGTATATGTGTGTATACATACACACATGCATACGTCAAATAACTCACGGCCCTCAGTCCCCAGCAGCTGCGAAGCAACTGACCATGGCGGTGGTCAGATCTGCAACGCAGCAGAGGGTGCTAAGAATCTCTGGACTACAGGCCGCCTTTGGAACCCTGAACTTGGCAACGTTTAACGCTAGAACCTTATCTAGTGAGGGAAGTCTAGCTGTACTATTCGAGGAGCTAGAAGGTGTTTAATGGCATATAATAGGGCTCAGTGAGGTTAGGAGGAGAGATGAGGCCTATACTGTGCTACACAATGGGCACGTCCTTTGTATTTCGGGGCTTGGCACACAGAAGAGAACTGGGAGTGGGGTTCCTAATCCACAGAAACATAGCTGGCAACATAGAGAAATACTTTAGCATTAATGAAAGGGTGGTAGGTATTGTAATTAAACTGAATAAAAGATACAGGATGAAGGTAGTACAGGCTTACGCGCCTACATCCAGCCATGATGACGCTTCAGTTGAAAGCTTCTATGAAGACGTGGAATCGGCAATGAGTAAGGTGAAAACACAGGTTACCATAGTGATGGGCGACTTTAATGCAAATGTAGAGAAGAATCAGGCTGGAGGCCAGGCAGTAGGATGTTATGGCATCGGTACTAGAAACGCCAGAGGAGAGTTAACTAGTAGAATTCGCAGAACGCAATAATTTGCGGATTTTGAACGCCTTCTACCGAAAACGAGAAAACTGCAAGTGGACATGGAGGAGCCCTAATGAGGAAAATAAGAACGAAATAGACTTTATAATGACTGCACACCCAGGAATCGTGCAGGATGTGGAAGTGGTTGGCAAGGTACGATGCAGTGACCATAGAATGGTACGGTCTCGAATTCGCCTAAACTTGTAGAAGGAACGACAGAAACTGATACGCAAGAAGCCAATCAATGAGCTAGCACTGAGAGGGAAAGTACAGGAATTCAGAGTGTCGCTGCAGAACAGGTACTCGGCTCTTAGTGAGGAAACCAACCTTTGCGTAGATACAATGAATGATAATCTGACGAGTATCATTACGGAGTTTTGCAGTGAAAGTTGGAGGCAGGGTAGTAGTAGACAGGACACTGGCAAGCTTTCCCAGGAACGAAGAACCTAATTAAGAAGCGTCAAATCATGAAAGTGTCAAGTACAACAGACAAAATAAAACTGGCAGAGCTTTCGAAGTTGATAATATACGAAAGTATGCGATGTAAGAAGGTATAACATGAAGAGAATTGAACACGCTCTGAAAAACGGAGGAAGCGTCAAAGCAGTGAAGAGGAAACTTGAATTAGGCAAAAGTCGGATGTATGCACTAAGGGACAAGTAAGACAAAATAACTACCAATATGGATAGGATAGTTAAAATAGCGGAGGAGTTTTACAGAGATCTGTACAGGATACGAGACAACCACGACCTTAATACTATAAGAACTAGCAGTAACCCAGATGACACTCCACCAGTAGTGATAGAAAAAGTCAGAAAAGCTTTGGAAAGCTTGCAAACAGGCAAAGCTGCTGGTGAGGATCAGGTAACATGAGATCTGCTGAAGATGAGGACAGATTGTGTTAGAAAAACTAGCCACCCTGTTTACGAGGTGTCTCCTGACGGGAAGGGTACCAGAGTCGTGGAAGAACGCTAACATCATCTTAATACATAAGAAAGGAGATGACAAGGACTTGAAGAATTACAGGCTGATCAGCTTGCTCTCTGTAGTATACAAGCTATTTACAAAGGTAATTGCTAAACAGAGTAAGAAAAACATTAGAATTCAATCAGCCAAAGGAACAAGCAGGATTTCGAACAGGTTCTCAACAATTGACCACATTCATACTATCAATCAGGTAAAGAGAAATGCTCAGAGTATAACCAACCACTATACATAGCCTTCATAGATTACGAGAAGGCGTTTGATTTCAGTAGAAATATCAGCCGTCATGCAGACACTGACTGCGGAATCAGGGCGTAGATGATGTATATATAAACATTCTGGAAGAAATCTACAGGGGGAACAACTGCTACATAGTTGCTTCATAAAGAAAGCAACAGAATACCAATCAAGAGGTGTAAGGCAGGGGGACACAACTCCCCAATGCTATTTACCGCGTGCTTACAGGAGGTTTTCAGAAGCCTAGAATGGGAACAGTTAGGGATAAGAGTTAATGGAGAATACCTTAGTAACCTGCGCTTCGCCGATGACATTGCATTGCTGAGTAACTCAGGGGACGAATTGCAACTCATGATTACGGAGTTAGACAAGGAGAGCAGAAAGGTGGGTCTTAAAATTAATCTGCAGAAAACGAAAGTAATGTACAACAACCTCGGAAAGGAGCAGCGCTTCGAGATAGGTAATAGTGCACTTGAAGTTGTAAAAGACTATGTCTACTTAGGGCAGGTAATAACCGCAGAGCCTAACCACGAGATTGAAGTAACTAGAAGAATAAGAATGGGGTGGAGCACATTCGGCAAGCACTCTCAAATTATGACAGGTAGATTGCCACTATCCCTCAAGAGGAAGGTATATAACAGCTGTATCTTGCCGGTACTTAGCTACGGAGCAGAAACCTGGAGACTTACAAAGAGGGTTCAGCTTAAATTGAGGACGACGCAGCGAGCAATGGAAAGAAAAATGGTAGGTGTAACCTTAAGAGACAAGAAGAGAGCAGAGTGGATTAGGGGACAAACGGGAGTTAAGGATATCATAGCTGAAATAAAGAAGAGGAAATGGACATGGGCCGGGCATGTAGCGCGTAGACAGGATAACCGCTGGTCATTAAGGGTAACTAACTGGATTCCCAGAGAAGGGAAGCGGGTTAGGGGGAGACAGAAGGTTAGGTGGGCAGATGAGATTAAGAAGTTTGCGGGTATAAATTGGCAGCAGCAAGCACAGGACCGGGTTAACTGGCGGAACATGGGAGAGGCCTTTGTCCTGCAGTGGACGTAGTCAGGCTGATGATGATGATGATGATGATGTAATATATATATATATATAATATATATATATATGTATGTATGTATATATAATATTATTATAATATATGGGTAGTGCAAAGGAGGGGACCACGACACACTTTTTCGGCGGCCCCAAGGGCATCGCCATCAGCAAAGCCGTGCATAGCCTCCTATATAACTTTT
>WOVY01009423.1:0-120483 GCA_013436015.1 Rhipicephalus annulatus | reverse complement strand
AAAGCGTATAACGAGTCTGACCTCGACAAAACGATAGACTCCTCTACACTAGCTACGCTTCTCAAATTAATTCTCGAACTAAACAATTTCGAGTTCAACGGACAACACTTCATTCAAGTTAGCGGCACTTCCATGGGCACACGAATAGGCCCCTAATTACGCAAATATTTTTATGGGCTCTCTAGAACGCGATTTTCTTGCCAGCCGCGATTTGAAGCCTTTTTATTACAAGCGTTTTATCGATGACATTTTTTTAGTATGGCATCATGGTGAATCCCAGCTCTTTCTTTCATCGGCGATTATAATAATGCCCATCCAAATATATCATTCTCGCACTCATACTCGGACACCAGTGTCAACTTTCTTGACGTCACAGTGACACTGTGCAATCGAAAATTGACGACCAAACTATATAGGAAACCAACCGATAGACATCAGTATCTTCACTTCCATAGTAGCCACATAAAACACTGCAAAACCAGTATTCCATATAGTCAGGCCATTCGCTTTAAACGCATCTGCTCTGATAACAATGATTTCGCTCGCAACTGCGAAGACCTACGAGGTGCTCTTACGAGGCAAGGATACCCATCGGGAATCATAGACGACGCCCTCAAGAAGGCTGACAACATTGACCGTAAAGAGTTGCTCACAAGCAACAAACGATCTGCAAACACTTCACGTAACAGTGTTAACCTCATCCTTACGCACTCAGCTTCGGTTCCTAATGTGGCCAATATTCTAAGAAAACACCACAATATCTTGCAACAAAGTGATCGCTTAAAAGACATTTTTACGGAACCATCGAGGGTAGTTTACCGCAGATCACGCAACCTGCATGATACATTAACATCATCGAAAATAATTAATCGGTCCAACTACAGTGGTTGCCATCCTTGCAATAAGCCCCGCTGCAAGGTTTGCCCGCACATGTCAAGTACTCACACCGCAACTAGCACCGCATCAAACTTTTCCTTAAAAATCAACGGAGACTTCACTTGCGACAGCGCTAATGTTATCTACATGCTTGAGTGCTCTACTTGCCGCATGCAATACATTGGGCATACCGAAACATCATTCAGGTTACGTTTTAACAATCACAGAGCCCATGCTTCTAACCTTCCTCATCTTCCACTGTCAAAACATGTCCAGATGCCAGGGCACTCTTTCGAAAACATCAAAGCCACAATATTACAATCCGGGTTTAAAACTCATTCTGACCGAGAAGTTCGCGAGTCCTATCTCATTAACAAGTTCAACACTTTGCACTCAGGCATCAACGAAAGCGTTGGACGCGTTACTTTCCTTTCTATGTAGCATTGTCCATCACAGGAATGCGTTAAATGCCCCCCTACCCATGTCATCGTTTCTTCTCTCATTTATTTGATTATATATATTTTTTTGTGTGTGCTTCCATTTATTATATGTGCGCATGCAGTAGTTTGGCATCAAACTTGATGCTTCAGTTACCAGTTGAATTTTGTTCCACTGTCCTCGGGTATCTTACAGTGTGCGTGACATGTGCTCATGATATTCGCTTGGCTTATGAAGTGCTTTATTGCTTTAAAAATTTGCCCTACGCATAAAAATTTGCCCTACGCTGAAGCTATGCGCTCATATCTTGAGTTATCCACAGCGATATTGTTGCTCAATACTCGTATCAAATCATACTGACAATGTTGTTTTGGTATTGCTTTCGCACTTTCTAATCACTATTCTGATCAATTGTGTGATTTCAACGGCCCTTAAAAAAAGGGGCATCTGCTTGTCTACTCTTTATTCCCTGACGAAGGCCGTGCCACGGCTGAAACGTTGGCATAAAAGTATTGCTCTTTCGTACGTGTACTCGTTTGTGTTCTTTATACGTACCAGACCCCTTGAACTTCCTGCTGAATATTCACGACTATGGGTTCTGGAAAAGTCACGACGAAGAGCATCGTGTGGAAATTCCCCAAGGGATCCGTATCCACTGTTTTATTGGGCGATTCCCAAGCCAAGTATCTTCACCAGTATTTTGATCCACTCATCGATGGAACGCCCGCTTTCGTCACTCAAAGTGGTGCCTTGATCAACGACATTCTTTCGCTGTTGGACTTCGTCCCACAATCAACAGAAACCCTTATCCTTCATGTGGGCACAAATGACTTGACTTCGTGCTCAGGACGTGTTGCTTTTGAAAGATACAGGGACGTGCTCGGCTTCATCGCCAGCACCCGTCCATGTATAAAGCGGATATACGCAAGCTTGATTTTACCAAGGTCCATGAATCGTCGTCGAGGGAGCTTTAACCTACCTTTGGTTCGTCACTGCAACAAGGAAGCGGGTCACTTCAACCACCTTCTTCGAGTTTTTTGCCGAAGATCTAGACTTGTGTCCTATTTGGACCACCAGTTTGAATGGCTACCTCCGAGCCATGTTCTGGCAGCCGATGGACTTCATCTAAGTTTCGAGGGTGTCGCACTGCTAGCATGCCATATTAGACAATTATGTTTCAACAACCCCAAAGATATGGGGTCGTCTATGTGGACTGACTGTGCGCCGAATGTGTCCTCACATCGCACTTCCACTACAAGCGGCCCTAAAAGACCGTCTACCGTACAGCCCCGGAGGATGCCTGGTGCTGCAACGATCCAAAATGGCCGAACAAAATTGCGGAATTTACCTGACCGCGACACATCATCCGACCCGCCGCAACATTCTGGGCCGCGCGGACCAGCTCCCACATCAATCAACAGAAATGCCACGATGCCTCAGTCGAGGTACAATTTACGAGGACACCGTGATGTTCCATCCCATGAAATGAACTGACTAGGAACCACCAGGTTCGGTAAGAGTGCTTATCTAAATGCATCCGTTCATTTCATGAAAATTCGTAAAGTTATTGAGAAGCGTACGCGCTGTGAATTGCATGCATCTACTATGAAAATGTATGTTGCTACTTCCACTGCGCCTAAAGGCTTATGCCTGTCCTTGAAACCTGCGGTTTCTGAAATGTCGAGTGTACATTTGACTAAATGGAACAACACGCTAGCACGAGCTTCTATTGAATTGACCGAGATCATTTCAAAGCATTATGAATCGTCCGCGAAGGTTCTAGCTAATAAGGAGAAACAGCTGCGTGCCACACATGTCCTAAGCAGTGAAGAAAACAAGGAGCTTCACTTGTACAGGCAGAAAAAGCTGAATGAAATTAACCATGTCAAGCGGAGGAAAATGGTTCGGGATAACATACCCGTTGCTTTGTATTCCGAATCGCATGGAAGTGTTTCCGACCCTGCTAAGCATACCGGGCAACTTACTAATATAGTGAATTTATCTAGTCATCAATTAAGTCTTGAAGAATCTAAGGTTTTGTCGCTAGGTTTAAACTTTTGTCCCGCAACTGGCGGCTACAATGAATTCACGCTCATTGCCGATCTTCATAACTTTGAAAGAAACATGCGATTGCGCGAGTACTTTTTCAACCGCCAACCAAGTGAACAAACCAACTCCGCGTTACCATCTGGTAAACACTGGACACCACCCACTCAACGGGATAAATGCCTCGATTTATATATACGAGCTGTACAGGATGATGTACTTCAAGCGTACAAAACACGTTTTCCCTTCCGCCATAACGTCACCTTTAAAGAGGCTCAGGCTATCAAAGCATTGGCTAGCCGCAATGATATAGTAATTAAGCCAGCAGATAAAGGTGGTGCAGTAGTGGTTTTGAATGCTGACAGCTATATTGGTGAAGCCCAGAGACAACTTGATGACACCACATACTACAGGCGTCTTAATGACGACCCGACAGCGGAATTCAAACGTATTGTCAGTGATGTTGTTACAGATCTTGTAAAAGAAAACAAAATCGCTCAGTCTGCATTACGTACGCTGATTCCACTAAGCCCGGTGGCAGGCAGGTTCTACACCCTACCCAAAATTCACAAAGAAAACATTCCCGGTAGACCGATTGTGTCTGGTATAGGTACGGTGACAGAAAATTTGTCACGCTACGTTGATACCCTCATTTCTTCTATTCCGGTTTCACTTCCCTCGTACATTAAAGACACCAATCACTTTTTAAATGATATCATTGATTTAGACATTCCTGATGGGTCATTTTTGGTGATCCTCGATGTTTGTTCTTTGTACACCAACATTCCCCATTCTGATGGTATCCGTGCTGTTGTAAAAGCGTATAACGAGTCTGACCTCGACAAAACGATAGACTCCTCTACACTAGCTACGCTTCTCAAATTAATTCTCGAACTAAACAATTTCGAGTTCAACGGACAACACTTCATTCAAGTTAGCGGCACTTCCATGGGCACACGAATAGGCCCTAATTACGCAAATATTTTTATGGGCTCTCTAGAACGCGATTTTCTTGCCAGCCGCGATTTGAAGCCTTTTTATTACAAGCGTTTTATCGATGACATTTTTTTAGTATGGCATCATGGTGAATCCCAGCTTCTTTCTTTCATCGGCGATTATAATAATGCCCATCCAAATATATCATTCTCGCACTCATACTCGGACACCAGTGTCAACTTTCTTGACGTCACAGTGACACTGTGCAATCGAAAATTGACGACCAAACTATATAGGAAACCAACCGATAGACATCAGTATCTTCACTTCCATAGTAGCCACATAAAACACTGCAAAACCAGTATTCCATATAGTCAGGCCATTCGCTTTAAACGCATCTGCTCTGATAACAATGATTTCGCTCGCAACTGCGAAGACCTACGAGGTGCTCTTACGAGGCAAGGATACCCATCGGGAATCATAGACGACGCCCTCAAGAAGGCTGACAACATTGACCGTAAAGAGTTGCTCACAAGCAACAAACGATCTGCAAACACTTCACGTAACAGTGTTAACCTCATCCTTACGCACTCAGCTTCGGTTCCTAATGTGGCCAATATTCTAAGAAAACACCACAATATCTTGCAACAAAGTGATCGCTTAAAAGACATTTTTACGGAACCATCGAGGGTAGTTTACCGCAGATCACGCAACCTGCATGATACATTAACATCATCGAAAATAATTAATCGGTCCAACTACAGTGGTTGCCATCCTTGCAATAAGCCCCGCTGCAAGGTTTGCCCGCACATGTCAAGTACTCACACCGCAACTAGCACCGCATCAAACTTTTCCTTAAAAATCAACGGAGACTTCACTTGCGACAGCGCTAATGTTATCTACATGCTTGAGTGCTCCACTTGCCGCATGCAATACATTGGGCATACCGAAACATCATTCAGGTTACGTTTTAACAATCACAGAGCCCATGCTTCTAACCTTCCTCATCTTCCACTGTCAAAACATGTCCAGATGCCAGGGCACTCTTTCGAAAACATCAAAGCCACAATATTACAATCCGGGTTTAAAACTCATTCTGACCGAGAAGTTCGCGAGTCCTATCTCATTAACAAGTTCAACACTTTGCACTCAGGCATCAACGAAAGCGCTGGACGCGTTACTTTCCTTTCTATGTAGCATTGTCCATCACAGGAATGCGTTAAATGCCCCCCAACCCATGTCATCGTTTCTTCTCTCATTTATTTGATTATATATATTTTTTGTGTGTGCTTCCATTTATTATATGTGCGCATGCAGTAGTTTGGCATCAAACTTGATGCTTCAGTTACCAGTTGAATTTTGTTTACTGTCCTCGGGTATCTTACAGTGTGCGTGACATGTGCTCATGATATTCGCTTGGCTTATGAAGTGCTTTATTGCTTTAAAAATTTGCCCTACGCATAAAAATTTGCCCTACGCTGAAGCTATGCGCTCATATCTTGAGTTATCCACAGCGATATTGTTGCTCAATACTCGTATCAAATCATACTGACAATGTTGTTTTGGTATTGCTTTCGCACTTTCTAATCACTATTCTGATCAATTGTGTGATTTCAACGGCCCTTAAAAAAAGGGGCATCTGCTTGTCTACTCTTTATTCCCTGACGAAGGCCGTGCCACGGCTGAAACGTTGGCATAAAAGTATTGCTCTTTCGTACGTGTACTCGTTTGTGTTCTTTATACGTACCAGACCCCTTGAACTTCCTGCTGAATATTCACGACTATGGGTTCTGGAAAAGTCACGACGAAGAGCATCGTGTGGAAATTCCCCAAGGGATCCGTATCCACTGTTTTATTGGGCGATTCCCAAGCCAAGTATCTTCACCAGTATTTTGATCCACTCATCGATGGAACGCCCGCTTTCGTCACTCAAAGTGGTGCCTTGATCAACGACATTCTTTCGCTGTTGGACTTCGTCCCACAATCAACAGAAACCCTTATCCTTCATGTGGGCACAAATGACTTGACTTCGTGCTCAGGACGTGTTGCTTTTGAAAGATACAGGGACGTGCTCGGCTTCATCGCCAGCACCCGTCCATGTATAAAGCGGATATACGCAAGCTTGATTTTACCAAGGTCCATGAATCGTCGTCGAGGGAGCTTTAACCTACCTTTGGTTCGTCACTGCAACAAGGAAGCGGGTCACTTCAACCACCTTCTTCGAGTTTTTTGCCGAAGATCTAGACTTGTGTCCTATTTGGACCACCAGTTTGAATGGCTACCTCCGAGCCATGTTCTGGCAGCCGATGGACTTCATCTAAGTTTCGAGGGTGTCGCACTGCTAGCATGCCATATTAGACAATTATGTTTCAACAACCCCAAAGATATGGGGTCGTCTATGTGGACTGACTGTGCGCCGAATGTGTCCTCACATCGCACTTCCACTACAAGCGGCCCTAAAAGACCGTCTACCGTACAGCCCCGGAGGATGCCTGGTGCTGCAACGATCCAAAATGGCCGAACAAAATTGCGGAATTTACCTGACCGCGACACATCATCCGACCCGCCGCAACATTCTGGGCCGCGCGGACCAGCTCCCACATCAATCAACAGAAATGCCACGATGCCTCAGTCGAGGTACAATTTACGAGGACACCGTGATGTTCCATCCCATGAAATGAACTGACTAGGAACCACCAGGTTCGGTAAGAGTGCTTATCTAAATGCATCCGTTCATTTCATGAAAATTCGTAAAGTTATTGAGAAGCGTACGCGCTGTGAATTGCATGCATCTACTATGAAAATGTATGTTGCTACTTCCACTGCGCCTAAAGGCTTATGCCTGTCCTTGAAACCTGCGGTTTCTGAAATGTCGAGTGTACATTTGACTAAATGGAACAACACGCTAGCACGAGCTTCTATTGAATTGACCGAGATCATTTCAAAGCATTATGAATCGTCCGCGAAGGTTCTAGCTAATAAGGAGAAACAGCTGCGTGCCACACATGTCCTAAGCAGTGAAGAAAACAAGGAGCTTCACTTGTACAGGCAGAAAAAGCTGAATGAAATTAACCATGTCAAGCGGAGGAAAATGGTTCGGGATAACATACCCGTTGCTTTGTATTCCGAATCGCATGGAAGTGTTTCCGACCCTGCTAAGCATACCGGGCAACTTACTAATATAGTGAATTTATCTAGTCATCAATTAAGTCTTGAAGAATCTAAGGTTTTGTCGCTAGGTTTAAACTTTTGTCCCGCAACTGGCGGCTACAATGAATTCACGCTCATTGCCGATCTTCATAACTTTGAAAGAAACATGCGATTGCGCGAGTACTTTTTCAACCGCCAACCAAGTGAACAAACCAACTCCGCGTTACCATCTGGTAAACACTGGACACCACCCACTCAACGGGATAAATGCCTCGATTTATATATACGAGCTGTACAGGATGATGTACTTCAAGCGTACAAAACACGTTTTCCCTTCCGCCATAACGTCACCTTTAAAGAGGCTCAGGCTATCAAAGCATTGGCTAGCCGCAATGATATAGTAATTAAGCCAGCAGATAAAGGTGGTGCAGTAGTGGTTTTGAATGCTGACAGCTATATTGGTGAAGCCCAGAGACAACTTGATGACACCACATACTACAGGCGTCTTAATGACGACCCGACAGCGGAATTCAAACGTATTGTCAGTGATGTTGTTACAGATCTTGTAAAAGAAAACAAAATCGCTCAGTCTGCATTACGTACGCTGATTCCACTAAGCCCGGTGGCAGGCAGGTTCTACACCCTACCCAAAATTCACAAAGAAAACATTCCCGGTAGACCGATTGTGTCTGGTATAGGTACGGTGACAGAAAATTTGTCACGCTACGTTGATACCCTCATTTCTTCTATTCCGGTTTCACTTCCCTCGTACATTAAAGACACCAATCACTTTTTAAATGATATCATTGATTTAGACATTCCTGATGGGTCATTTTTGGTGATCCTCGATGTTTGTTCTTTGTACACCAACATTCCCCATTCTGATGGTATCCGTGCTGTTGTAAAAGCGTATAACGAGTCTGACCTCGACAAAACGATAGACTCCTCTACACTAGCTACGCTTCTCAAATTAATTCTCGAACTAAACAATTTCGAGTTCAACGGACAACACTTCATTCAAGTTAGCGGCACTTCCATGGGCACACGAATAGGCCCTAATTACGCAAATATTTTTATGGGCTCTCTAGAACGCGATTTTCTTGCCAGCCGCGATTTGAAGCCTTTTTATTACAAGCGTTTTATCGATGACATTTTTTTAGTATGGCATCATGGTGAATCCCAGCTTCTTTCTTTCATCGGCGATTATAATAATGCCCATCCAAATATATCATTCTCGCACTCATACTCGGACACCAGTGTCAACTTTCTTGACGTCACAGTGACACTGTGCAATCGAAAATTGACGACCAAACTATATAGGAAACCAACCGATAGACATCAGTATCTTCACTTCCATAGTAGCCACATAAAACACTGCAAAACCAGTATTCCATATAGTCAGGCCATTCGCTTTAAACGCATCTGCTCTGATAACAATGATTTCGCTCGCAACTGCGAAGACCTACGAGGTGCTCTTACGAGGCAAGGATACCCATCGGGAATCATAGACGACGCCCTCAAGAAGGCTGACAACATTGACCGTAAAGAGTTGCTCACAAGCAACAAACGATCTGCAAACACTTCACGTAACAGTGTTAACCTCATCCTTACGCACTCAGCTTCGGTTCCTAATGTGGCCAATATTCTAAGAAAACACCACAATATCTTGCAACAAAGTGATCGCTTAAAAGACATTTTTACGGAACCATCGAGGGTAGTTTACCGCAGATCACGCAACCTGCATGATACATTAACATCATCGAAAATAATTAATCGGTCCAACTACAGTGGTTGCCATCCTTGCAATAAGCCCCGCTGCAAGGTTTGCCCGCACATGTCAAGTACTCACACCGCAACTAGCACCGCATCAAACTTTTCCTTAAAAATCAACGGAGACTTCACTTGCGACAGCGCTAATGTTATCTACATGCTTGAGTGCTCCACTTGCCGCATGCAATACATTGGGCATACCGAAACATCATTCAGGTTACGTTTTAACAATCACAGAGCCCATGCTTCTAACCTTCCTCATCTTCCACTGTCAAAACATGTCCAGATGCCAGGGCACTCTTTCGAAAACATCAAAGCCACAATATTACAATCCGGGTTTAAAACTCATTCTGACCGAGAAGTTCGCGAGTCCTATCTCATTAACAAGTTCAACACTTTGCACTCAGGCATCAACGAAAGCGCTGGACGCGTTACTTTCCTTTCTATGTAGCATTGTCCATCACAGGAATGCGTTAAATGCCCCCCAACCCATGTCATCGTTTCTTCTCTCATTTATTTGATTATATATATTTTTTGTGTGTGCTTCCATTTATTATATGTGCGCATGCAGTAGTTTGGCATCAAACTTGATGCTTCAGTTACCAGTTGAATTTTGTTTACTGTCCTCGGGTATCTTACAGTGTGCGTGACATGTGCTCATGATATTCGCTTGGCTTATGAAGTGCTTTATTGCTTTAAAAATTTGCCCTACGCATAAAAATTTGCCCTACGCTGAAGCTATGCGCTCATATCTTGAGTTATCCACAGCGATATTGTTGCTCAATACTCGTATCAAATCATACTGACAATGTTGTTTTGGTATTGCTTTCGCACTTTCTAATCACTATTCTGATCAATTGTGTGATTTCAACGGCCCTTAAAAAAAGGGGCATCTGCTTGTCTACTCTTTATTCCCTGACGAAGGCCGTGCCACGGCTGAAACGTTGGCATAAAAAGTATTGCTCTTTCGTACGTGTACTCGTTTGTGTTCTTTATACGTACCAGACCCCTTGAACTTCCTGCTGAATATATATATATATATATATATATATATATATATATATATATATATCCGTAGGAAAGAAGACGCACGTGCGAAGTGATTTATTGACGTTTCGGCCGCGGGTCCGGCCTTCATCAGCACGGCAGTCCATTCATGGATTTCCTGATGAAGGCCGGACCCGTGACCGAAACGTCAATAAAATCACTCCGTACGTGCGTCTTCTTCGCTACGGATAATCTTACCCCAGCATCACTTTTGTTTTTGGTATATATATATATATATATATATATATATATATGACGTATCAAGCGATGGGTAGTAGAGGCAGAGAAGGAAGAAGTCACAGTATGGAATAAACATGGTGTATGAGCCAGGCCACGTCTCCCATTCATCATAGCGTCACACAAGCCGACAGGATGAAGACCTGGCCACCACTCATCAACCTCACATCATTCACGAAGCCACCTGCAGTACGCCTCAACTGAATATCGACCACAGAAGAGGTGATATCAGGCGCATTCAGTTACCGGCACCATGACAGAACCATTGACTGACCTCGACATCCCCAAGTACACCGGATCAGCGGACGACGGACCCGTACAGGACTGGTTCAACCTATTCGAGCTCCACGCCGCCGCTGCATCCTGGTCGGAACGGGAGATGATCATCAATTTTACTGACTACATCTCAGGTGAGGCATTCAAATTTTACCTCACCCACATTTTCGAGAACGACGAGTCTTGGAAAAAGATCAAAGAAAAAATGATCACCCGTTTCAAAGAATACTATGAAGACCTGTACATACCTCATCAGCGGAAGGCTTTTCAACTCGCCCATCAGAGTTACGCGAAGTTTTCCCGCAGTAAGCCTATTTCCCAAACGAGACTTCAGAGAAAATGTATCACCATTGTACCATCATATGACTCTTCCAAAAAAACCTCACGCATTCGAACACCGACTGGCAACTTGCACGTCGCAACAGACAAGGTAAAGCCTCCGTATACCGAAAGGAATCTAGACCATTTCGGCAAAAGACTAAACCTAAAGCCGGCTTTTTCAACGCGTTCACTGTACAACACTTCACATTTTACTGAACCACCCGAATCCCTTGATGCTTCGTGTCACACACAAGGCCCACATGGTTTCGAACGTGTGACGGCATTTACTCGTGACGAGTTCATGAATCCTCACAGTACCAGCCCACACCATGATGTTCAAGTCCATATTCTTTAAAAAGACTTTCTCAGCTCAATTACGCAGTAAAAAGAAAAACAAACGTCATCAGAAGCACCTCAAGCCATGTCTGCTGTGCTCTCATCTTCAGTTGAGAACACACATGTGAGTCAAAGCACTACAGCAGTTTCGAATCCATCAAAGCCGGCGCATTGTGAACTTACAGAAACATTTACAATGAATAATGACACACAACCATCTGGAAAACTTTCTCATCAGTGTGCCACACTGATTTTTTCTCAAGAAAAGCCCTGCAGTACAGTATCGACGACCGACTATCTACTGGCCACATCACCATGCAAATAAAAGCATGTTCCTGAGAGATGCCCATCTGACCAACTTTCGCAACAAAACGAGCAATTTCAACAAAGGCAACTCCTTGAACCCCAGGAACTACAACGGCTACTCGAACAAGAACAACGATCAAGTGAAACCTCCTCACGAGTACAAGGAAATAAGAGACAATGGCAATTAAAGAAGCAAAGACAAAGTCAATGCCTAAGCCATCATCGCAGACAGCAACGTCGACCAAATTTTCTGCACCAGTTCTCAAGGCCGTGTCTGCGATCCAACAAACTGAAAGAACGCAACAGAAAGTTACGAAAAAGGCATGAAGTTACCACGTATACAACGGAGGAAAAAGTACTTCATCCCATCAACCTTGGCTCTCACGCACGCTGACTAGAAGCAAAGCGTCTGTTGCCACGACTGCGCTGGATCCGATGCCAAAACATCCGTCAATCCAATGCTACGCAGATTTCAAGCCTTGTTGGTTCCTCACAAGACCTCAAGTCGTGTCATAATCAGTGGAGATGTGCAGGGCGGGGTTATGCCATCCAGGACGCAACAGCCAGCCTAGTCCACCCGAGTTCGCTTAGATATGGCCGGACTGCTTCCCTCTGCTCCTGTAACGTAAGAAGGTAGTGATGGTTAGATGGTTACGAGTTTGAAGTAGAAGCCGAGAAGGAATAAGTGAGAATGGAATAAACATGGCTTATGAGCCAGGCCACGTCTCCCGCATCTAGCGCGCGCGGCGTGTGTGTGTGTGTGTGTGTGTGTGTGTGTATGTGTGTGTGTGTGTGTGTAACGTAAGAAGGTAGTGATGGTTAGGAGTTTGAAGTAGAAGCCGAGAAGGAAGAAGTGAGAATGGAATAAACATGGCGTATGAGCTAGGCCACGTCTCCCGCATCTAGCGCGCGTGCGCGCCTGTGTGTGTGTGTGTGTGTGTGTGTGTGTGTGTGTGTGTGTGTGTGTGTGTGTGTGTGTGTGTGTGTGTGTGTGTGTGTGAGAGAGGCGCTAGATGCGGGAGACGTGGGCTGGCTCATACGCCATGTATATTCTATTCTCACACACACAAAAGCTGAGCATAAAACACACACACACACACACACACACACACATATATATATATATATATATATATATATATATATATATATATATATTGTCACGAGCGGTTGCAATGCACGGCGCATACAGCGCGAATGAACATTCAGACAAAAGGTGAAGAAGGAAGACGACGTTGGGTGCGCTGTCTCGAGACCCCTTGTGGAAGTAAACGCGAACCATCCAGGCTCGCCTGTTTTTCAACCTTTTCGTGTACTTCTTGCGTGTAACATTTGGTGGAGCTGTGCTGGGTACCTCCCACGACCTACGACGGAGCCGTCAGCACCAGAACTTCGTAGAAGCCGTCGCCTTGCCGGACTTTCGCCATCGCGCCCCGACATGTCTCTGGAGCAAAATGACCCCCTCAGCAATGCCTCGGCAAGACCACCGCTGTATCAGCATTACCGAGAGCCACGGCCGTTCTCAGCAAAGCCAGGGGAAGACTTCGATGAATGGCTGACCCATTACGAAAGGGTAAGCCAATGCAACAACTGGAACCCGGCCAGCCAGCTCAGGCATGTCGTTTTTTATTTGACGGACACGGCCCTGGTTTGGTATGAAAACCACGCCGACACGCTTACTACATGGAGCAGTCTTATTGAAGAAATGAAGAAGTGCTTTAGCGACTCGGACACTAAGAAGAAACGAGCGGAAACAGCTTTAGCTCAGAGAGCTCAGGTGATCGGCGAGACTTGCACGACATATATTGAAGAAGTTCTCAAGCTGTGTAAGACCATCGACTCTCGAATGCCCGAGGAAGATAAAGTGGGACACCTTTTAAAAGGTATTGCGGAAGACGTCTATAACTTCCTCATTGGAAAAGACAACCTGAACACCGTATCAGACGTGATTCGGCACTGCCGCACATTCGAGGCGCTGAAAACTCGCCGAATCACGCCGAAGTTTGGACGGCTAGCCAATGTCACGACTGTGGCCAGCGTTGACGCGATTCCGCAGACAGACCTCTCAGCTACCATTCGGCAGATTGTCCGTGAGGAGCTCCTGCGGCACGAAGAACAAACGCGTTATGCGGTGCCGCGTTGCGCCTCCGTCGCTTTCCGAGACGCCGTCTGCGCATCTCCTCCGGCTACTTGGCAGCATTCGGTGAATGCTGCGGATTGTAACAGCTACCGACACGACCCGCATTATGGCCAGACCGAACAACGCCATTACGACTCGATTGATCGGCGTTTTGATCAGCATCCACGCGACGTTCGCCCACGAAGACCCAGCACTGCCTACGACATCCAAGGGGAGGGGATGAGTTACTCGCAGCCTGTGGCCGCTGTGGAATATTTCAATCAGCGTCCGGAAGTTCGCCCTCTGCCCGTGTGTTACAACTGTGGCACGCCTGGCCACATAGCTAGGTATTGTAACCGACGTCGGGCATTCAGCAATGGACAGTCGGGATCGTTTATGCAATACGGTGGTCGTGCAATGGACACTAATAGGCCAGGAAACACCACTTTTGAAGGCTACTTCCGAGAAGAAAGAAGCCGTCACTTCCCTCTGGACAGCTATTCTGGAGAACAAGAAAGGTATCGAAACCGTTACCGCTCTCCTGCCTCCGAACGTACTCTGACACCACCACCAGCTTTCCGAGCGTCTCGATCTCCATCTCCCAGACGGCGTGTGACGTCATCATCTCCTCGACGCCGCTTCGCGTCACCACCGCCGGGAAACTAGCCAGCGCGGCCGATGGAGGTGAGGTCGCTGGAAAATCTTTGCTGCCGACTCGGATACCTCCACCTATCTTCATGCTGAAGAATAAGGTTAATGTACTTATTGATGGCGTTTCTACCATGGCTTTAGTCGACACGGGAGCAACTGTTTCTGTCATGAGTGTGGTATTCAAAAATCTGCTGGGACGCAAGGTTATGTTTCATTGGGACCACAGCACAAGCTTTCGTGGAGTGAGTGGGGACTCATTATACCCGGTTGGTGTGTGTAACGTGGATGTCTCCTTGGGTGGTCAAACCTTTAACACTGAGTTTACCGTGCTTCCGCGTTCCACACACGATGTAATTCTCGGCATTGACTTTTTGAAATTGTGTGGCGCCAATGTTGACTGCCGAACAGGAGAACTCAGTATTTGCGGAAGTGTGTCCTCTGCGCTCTTAGAAGAATCATCCCAGCAAGAGAGTGTGTTTTGTGTTTCTGAAGACACTGTTGTGCCCGCTTTATCCGCGATGCGCGTTCCTGTTGTTTGTTCGTCTTCTGTTAGTACTTCGTTCGATGTTGCAGTGGAACCGGTCCATAGAAACTGTCTTAAGAAAAATGTGTTGGTTCCGTATTGTATGGTTTCAGTTACCGATGGATGCGCAGGGCTATGGACGCTAAATTGCTCCACTGAAGCAGTAGTGCTGTCTCAAGGCCTAAAACTTGCTACGTTTCAGGGAGAGTCATTTATACCTATGGCAGTGCTTACAGAACTACCGGATACAGCACAAACCAGTGTCTCGCACACCGCAAACGAACACATGCTCGGAATGGTAGCTACATCGCTCAGTGACCATGAACGTCGTGTTTTGATGGCCCTGCTTGCGAAACACTCTTCAATATTCGACTTTGCACAGCACGACGGCCCCACATCGATTCCTGCATCCCGTACTCGCCATCGCATCAACACAGGATCCGCTGAACCGATTCGTCAAAAACCATATCGTGTGTCCTCTGCGGAGCGAAAAATCATCAGCGCTCAAGTCGAAGAAATGATGGGTAAAGGAGTAATTCGGGAATCGTCTAGCCCTTGGGCAGCTCCAGTGATACTGGTGAAGAAGAAAGACGGCACGTGGCGATTCTGTGTCGATTACCGTCGCCTAAATGCCGTTACTAGGAAAGACGTATACCCACTCCCACGAATTGACGACGCCATCGATTGCCTCTTTGCGGCTTCTTACTTCTCTTCTGTGGATTTACGATCAGGTTACTGGCAAATCCCTATGCACCCGGATGACAGAGAGAAGACCGCTTTTGTAACGCCCGACGGACTATTTGAATTCAACGTGATGCCTTTCGGGCTTTGTAACGCCCCCGCAACGTTTGAAAGGTTCATGGACACTATACTTCGCGGTTTGAAGTGGGAAGTTTGTATGTGCTACCTAGACGACGTTGTGATCTTCGGCCGAACATTCCGTGAGCATAACGAGCGCCTGGACTTGGTACTAAACTGCTTGAGGAAGGCCGGCCTTGTGCTTAATTCTAAAAAGTGCCATTTTGGTGAACGACAGACACTTGTGCTGGGACACCTGATCGACAAAGAAGGTATACGACCAGATCCACAAAAGACAACAGCTGTGGAGGCATTCGAGGCACCTCGCTCTGTGAAGCAGCTACGAAGTTTTTTAGGGTTATGCTCCTACTTTCGCCGTTTCATTCCCAAATTTGCTGACATAGCTCATCCGCTCACATGCCTTCTCCAAAAAGGTGTTCCTTTCGAGTGGAGCTCGGAATGCGACTCATCGTTTCGGCAGCTAAAGCTACTGTTGACGTCCCAGCCTATTCTTCGCCACTTCAATCCGTCATCACCGACAGAAGTTCATACCGATGCTAGTGGTGTTGGCATTGGCGCCGTACTAGTTCAGCGTGTCGGCGACAGCGAGCATGTGATATCGTACGCTAGCCGCTCATTGAGTCGCCCCGAGCGCAACTACACTGTCACCGAACAAGAGTGTCTGGCGGTCGTCTTCGCTGTGCAACGGTTTCGATCGTATCTCTACGGGCGCCCCTTTACTGTCGTCACGGATCATCACTCTCTATGCTGGCTTGTGAATCTTCGGGATCCCTCTGGTCGACTAGCACGCTGGGCGCTCCGTCTGCAGGAGTATGATTTCGTTGTTTCCTACAAGAGCGGCCGGCGACACGCTGATGCTGATTGTCTCTCTCGCCTGCCACTCCCAACGACTGAATGTGACGCGGACAACTTTGATGAATACATCGCTTTTGTGTCCACGGGATTTCCGGATATGGATACCTTCATATCAGAGCAGAGGAAAGACGACAGCTTACAGCCGCTATTCGCGGCCGCGCGGGAGTCCGCTGCAGACAATCGTTTTCGCTTACGTGACGGCGCCCTATATAAGACGAACTTCTCGGCTACCGGTGCGCGCTACCTTTTGGTTGTCCCCAAGAGCCTTCGCAGTCACGTATTATCTGCCATGCACGACGAACCAACTTCCGGACATCTTGGATGCACAAGAACACTCTACCGTGCTCAGGAACGCTTTTATTGGCCCCGGATGCGCAATGATACCGAACGGTACGTCGCCAGCTGCACCCAATGTCAGCGTTACAAGCGACCAACTGACGCGCCGTCTGGTCGCCTTCAGCCTGTTTCGCCTCCTAGCACCCCCTTTGAGCAAGTTGGTATAGATCTTCTGGGCCCTTTTCCGCGATCCACAGACGGCAATCGTTGGGTCATCGTTTGCGTAGACCACTTAACCCGTTATTGTGAGACGGCAGCACTGCCGTCGGCCACAGCAAAAGACGTTTCCATCTTCTTGCTGTTTCAAGTTATCCTCAGACACGGACCTCCTCGCATCGTAATCAGCGACCGTGGGCGGCAATTTACCGCGGATGTTGTCGAAGAGACCCTTCGTCTGTGCTCATCAAGCTTCCGCCATTCCACTCCATACCATCCACAGACTAATGGTCTAGTGGAACGCACGAACCGAACGCTTGCCAACATGCTGTCCATGTACATCGACTCCGCGCACAAGAACTGGGACACAATTTTGCCTTTCATCACCTATGCTTTCAACACCGCAAGACATGAGACCACTGGTTACTCACCTTTCTTTCTCCTTTATGCTCGTCCACCACGCTATAATCTTGACACTATGCTTCCCTACTCTGCTCATCACAGTGAGCCGATCAACGAGATTCTCTGTAGAGCAGAAGAAGCGCGACGCCTCGCTCGGCTACGCACCGTCACCTCGCAAGACCGGTCAAAGATCCGCTATGACGACCGTCACCGACATGTTCACTTCAATCCTGGAGATCAGGTGTGGCTCTGGACGCCTTTACGGAAACGTGGCCTGTACCAGAAATTTCTCGCTCACTATGTCGGGCCCTACGTTATCCTTGAACGCCTCAGTGAGGTCAACTACCGCATAGCACGGCTCACAAGCACTGGACGGCGCTCGGCTAAAACAGAAGTGGCGCACGTCGCTCGCATGAAGCTATGCAATGCACGAACCACTGAGTGACTCGCCCGGCGGGCTTCGTCTGCCAACGGGGAAATGTCACGAGCGGTTGCAATGCACGGCGCATACAGCGCGAATGAACATTCAGACAAAAGGTGAAGAAGGAAGACGACGTTGGGTGCGCTGTCTCGAGACCCCTTGTGGAAGTAAACGCGAACCATCCAGGCTCGCCTGTTTTTCAACCTTTTCGTGTACTTCTTGCGTGTAACAATATATATGTGTGTGTGTGTGTGTGTGTGTGTGTGTGTGTGTGTGTGTGTTATGCTCAGCTTGTGTACTCTGCAAGTTCTTCTTGAATGGCGATGTTGAGATCAACAGGATGCAAGTATAATTTGCTGGGAAATTCTAGCACCACTTCGGGTTTGCCTTCATCGTTATCAGGGGTGGTCTTGGGCACCAACGACAGTGAGTCGGCATCCTAAAGCAGTGAACCTTCAGTTTCGGCCATGTTTTCTAAACTACTTGCTGTGCAAAACAAGATGACCCAGGATATTGCTAAACTTCGTTTTTCTGATAGCCTGCGCTTTTATGCAGTCGAGTCGCGTCTTTCTGCTCTCAAGTCATCAAATTTCGTGCCTGGTGTACCTAAAGAGATACTAGATAGATTCCAGAGTACCATAAAGTTTCTTAGTGACAAGGTACACCAGCTGATGGCTCATAATGACGGCATGGAAAGCAGGATGCGCCGCAATTATTTGTTACTACATATAATTGCGGAAACTCCAAATGATGATAATGCCATTATCGTCAACACTCAAAATTTTTCATGGATACACCTCACATAGATTATTATTCTTATTATTCAAATCACCTCACAGGCTCCAACATCGGTGTATTGTATGAGGGGGGTACATAAGTAGAGGTCGCAATAAGTGGAGCATGTGAACTTTATACAATGATCCTTGACGTAGTACAGAACAGTAAAAAAAGAGAAAGAAAAAATAGAAACAAAACGCCCTTATACATTAGGTAAATAATACATCAATTAGAAAGTATTGCCGTTACCTCAGCCCTAAAATTGGTTGCATTTCGAATGGTAATGATGTGCTCCAGAAGACCATTCCAATCAATAATAGATTGTGGCAATGCGGATGTATTAAATGCGATGCTTCTACCTGAAATGCGTTGGTAACCTAATAGATTATTCAAACTACGTGAGGTGCGGAAAGGTTTCAGGAGAGGCAGTGATGAATAATGGACACTATAGACGATTTTATGAAGTAAGCAAATAATGCAATCAGTCTGCGTGATTGCAAGGTAGCAAAAAAAAGTCATGATTTAATTAAGATTTCCCACTAATCGAACGATGCCACAGGATTGGCAGACAATTTACAGATTGCACGTGGCCAATTACAATGAAACTCATAGATTTACACGAGAAAATCCCTATTCTATATATTGCGTTTGAGCTGAAAGATTCTGGTTCCCACATATAAGATTTCTCATACATGTTCGTGCTGTCAGAAGAAATCTATGGGAAGCAACTAAATTCCACCGCACTTATAGCTCCTCTGCGCGCACAGTGTATGATCATGTGTTTATTGACGATGTGCGCTACAGCTGGGATCCGCATTCTGCCACAATTGCGAAGTTTCATAATAAGGGCACAAGGCGTCTACTTCCGCTGCTGATTTTCAGCCAATGACGTCCCGATGACTTCCCTGATAACCATCGCATTTTAATCAATGCTAGGCGTTTAGTTTATATATTCTCCGGCTTCTTGTCATTAGCTTTGTCTTTCCTCTCCCATATGCAATGGATTTGCTGAAACGTGGTTTCAGGGGACATATCTGATGCCGAAGTGTCACTGCCAAGTTTTAATGTTACAAGAACTCATCCAGCTGAGGGCAGAGGTGGATGGGTTGCTTTATACTTGCACTCTGATATGAAGCTTACCGTACTGAATGTTCCGTTGCAAGCTGAGTCAGTTTGGTGTAAAGTGTATTTCGAATCGCTTACTCTTGATGTGGGCGTCTTCTACCATCCACCCAATCACATCGTAGACCATTTGATTTTTGCTGAATGCATTTATTCTAAACATCCCACCACGTGCACCAAATATATTATGCATAGATCATTTTAACGTCCCAGATATACAATGGCCTTCTCTGTCATCGGCAAATCATGACTCTCAAGTGAACAAAGAAGCATTGCACTTTTCATTGATTTCTAGTCTAAAAGAAGTAGTCGGAGAAGAAATGATATTGCTTTAGCGCACTTCAGTTTGAGCGTGAATAAATGTACAGTCCAGAAGGAAAAAAAAAACAGACGACAATATGAGCGTTAACTTCCACCTCTTATTTATTTCACATTATATAGTAAATTTCCCGTGACAGCACACACATGGCAAAACCGTAAACGTGTGGCGCCGCACACGTTACCAAGGAAACCTAGTTGTGATCCTATTTCAAATTAACAATCCTATATTGACGCTTCACAGCAGACGCCCCAGAAAATTGAGCTCTTTTTCAGACAAGGCAACAAACGGCGTACTCACACACAGCTTCCCACGACAGCTGGAAAACACTCAGCAAACTTAGCTGTCGTCTACATGTCCCTGCTGTCGTGGGGCGTGGTTTACTTAGGACAGGGTGGTAGGTGTGTTGATGACCACTTGCACGGTACTCATACAATGTAAAAAAACAAGATTTATTTTGGTGGTTTCCTGCCTATATGCATGGTAATAAGACACGTGCATGCATTTCATTCTTTGACCAGTGTGCATCTTGGGCCGCAGTCGTGACCAATTGACGCAGTAAATTCTTGAGGCGAACGCTATCGCAAGATGTGCGAAGTTGTGTGTGAGTACGCTGTCTCTGGCCTTATCTCAAAAAAGGCTCAATTTTCTGGAGCGCGTGCTGTGAAGCATTGATACAGAATGGTGAATTTTAAATCAGATCACAACTAGGTTTCCTTGATAGTGTGTTGTGCAACACGTTCATGTGTGTGGCGTCACGTAGAATGAGCTATATAATGTGTTGTAAGGATTGTAAGGATACTATAATGTGTTTTCAGTAGTATATATATATATATATATATATATATATATATATATATATATATATATATATATATATATATATATATATATATATATATATATATATATATATATATATATGACGCTACGAAGAATGGGCGACGTGGCCTGGCTCATACCCCATGTTTATTCCATTCCGACTTCTTCCTCTCTGCCTCTACCAACCATCGCTTCATACGTCACACGATTCCCCCTCTCCCCGAAAGAAGGCATGGATTACGAGCAAGAAAAAGTAAACAAGGAGAAGTTAAAAAGTCACAAATGTCGAAATTCACGATTGGTTTTCTGCTCCAGAAGAGTTCCGTAAACTTTCCAAGACTTCAGGGGAGAGTGTAGCAGTCCGGTTAACGCAGGAGTTCTGGTGGGCGAGGCTGGTGGTTGCATCCAGGATAACACAAAAATGCTTTGGACGTGGAAATGGGGGTAATCACAGCTGGCATTATTGTGAAGAATGAACGATGCTCGAACATCTTGCAGAATCGACAGTTCCGATATTGTAGGCATCGAATGCCTCGTCGTGGGTGACACAGAGGCCGTGCAGGCAGCTCGCGTGCGCGTTGATCGAGGTTGATTGGGCGTTGCCTGTGTTCCGGCCGATTGGAGATTTTTCTACAGCAATGTCGCAGATGTTCTGATCGAAGGCTTATTTTCAATCTCTGATGGATAATGTATCCAGGACTATGAGCCTGTTCACAATGTTCTTTGAGCCTTAAGGGTGGTTTCGATGAAGTTTTATTTCGTCGTTGACAGTGTTGAGGTATACGTTGACGTTGTCGTTTCTTGGTTTCGTCGACTTGCTTGTGGTGTGACATTGATCGTGGTGTGCCCGGATTTTCAGCAAGCCCTTCGCAGGCTTCCACGACGCCAACCAATGCAGCTGTTTTTGGCGCAAGACAATGTGGCGTGTTTCGCGCACTTGAATCTTCTGTATTCATAAACCGCTCATTGTTGGTCGTTGCCTGAAGCGTACTCGTGTCATCGGAAGTCGCACCTACACTTTTGTTTTCAGTGTTGGCAGTGAGGTCGTGCACTAGACTGACGTCGCTTCGATCTTGGGATTGGTGGACACTAGACGCTTCTGCAAAAGACTTTTCTTCACAAGATGCTGATTGTGAATGCGTCTGTCTTCGTGGAACTGCTGAGCTGAATACCAAGCCAGTTGGAAAACTACGCATGTGGCACGAAGTATTCAATGCATCTGAGTCATCAAAAGTGGATTCAATTCTTTTATGCAGCCGAGAGTTAAGCATTGGCGATATTTGCGCGGATGAGGAACCAGGTGGAAGGTTGGAAAAACGACAGCGTGGTCTTTCCATGAGCATGTGGCCAACTTCACCTGACGGGAATCTTAAACTCATGCTCTGTGATCGAATGCGTGAAGGCTGCTTATGGCTGCGATGATTGAGTTCGAATGCACTGAGAGTGTGTGTTCTAATCGAATCTTCAAAAGAGTCTTGAAACCAGACGATCATTTCTTCTTTTATATCTTTTGCCAAGACTCGTCGTTGTTGATTATGTGGGTGAGGTAAAATTTAAATGCCTCACCGGTGACGTAGTCGCTGAAGTTCGTAACCATCTCCCGTTCCGACCAAGATGCAGCGGTAGCGTGGAGTTCGAACAGGTTGAACCAGTCCTGCACGGGTCTGTCGTCCGCAGATCCAGTGTACTTGGGGATGTCGAGGTCAGCCGATGGTTCTGTCATGGTGCTGGTCGTTGTCCTCCTAGGCGATGATTCGGTAGTCAATGTACGGTGAGGGCGTCTTCTGGGGAACTGCGTCGATGATGAGGGACTGATGAAGGGGCAGGCAGGTCTCCATCCTGTCGACTCGTGTGACGCTACGAAGAATGGGCGACGTGGCCTGGCTCATACCCCATGTTTATTCCATTCTGACTTCTTCCTCTCTGCCTCTACCAACCATCGCTTCATACGTCATATATATATATATATATATATATATATATATATATATATATATATATATATATGAATAATAAGAAGACACACGTCGAAAAACTGAAAGTTTTTTTTACGTTTGGGCCGTGGGACCGGCCTTCGTCAGAATAACAGATGTAACAGTGGTGCAACAGCATATAAGCGCATACGTTTCGCGTGCAATAATCACGTGAGTGCACACATCTTAAAAACAAGTACAACAATCAGACATGAAATCTATAAGGGGGCCCTCTTATCACATCCTACTTATAAGCAATCAAATAACAAGTCACGACACGTGTACAAGGATTACAGCTGGTACAAGCAATAACATCTACAGCGGTCACTGGTGCAAGACGCTGAGTTTCCCCGTACTCTCATTTAAACCGCCTGCGATTGTATTGAACTTAAAGATGAGAAATGATTCGCGCACTTCCCTGTCATAATGCGTTCGGAAGCCAGACTCCAGAATCGTGGCTCTAATGTTGTCAAATGAGTGGCCCATTGCGTTAGCATGCTTTGATTTCGAAGGTGAGGAAGTGAAGAGATATGAGCCTTGTGATTGTTAAACCGATATCGGAAGGGTGTTTCGGTTTCGCCTAAGTACTGCATTCCAGAGATCAAGCATTCCAGGAGGTAAACTACATTACGCGTGTCGCAGTTATAGTCACCATTTATTTTCGCGCTAAAGTTAGATGCGGTGCTGTTTGCGATAAGTGAAGTGGTCATATGCTGGCAGACTTTGCAACGAGGTTTGTTGCAAGGACGGCAGCCAGTAGGTTTACTGCGTACGCTTTTTGACGACATGAGTAGGTCACCCAGATTTTGCGCTTTTCTGTACGTCACACGTGGTGGTTCTGGAAAAATTGATTTAAGTCGTTCGCTTTGTAGAAGTATGTTATGGTGGTTTCTTAAAATGGCATTTACGTGTTGCGCCGGCGCGAAAAATGTTAGAAGAAGGTTAGTGCAGGAGAAAACCAGCTGTTTATTCTTGGTGCTTAAAAGCATTTTGCGGTCCTGGTTACTTGCCCTTTTTATGGCGTCATCTATAATCATGGAAGGGTATTTCTGTTTTGATAAAGCATTCCGAAGCTGCGCACAATTGGAATTAAAATCAGTTTCTTGGGAGCATATTCTTTCAAAACGAAGGGCCTGGCTATAGGGTATGCTGGTTTTAGAGTGCTTGACATGGTTGCTATTAAAATGAAGGTACTGTTCAGTATCAGTTGGCTTTCTGTAAACTTTAGTGGCAAGCTTGCCGTCACACAATGTCACTGTTACGTCAAGAAAGTTGATAGTTTGTCCTGATAGGTATGAGAGAATGAAATGAATGGATGAGCGTTGTTGAAATCGTGAATGAATGATAAAAAATGAGATTCACCGTGCTGCCAAATTATGAATATATCGTCATTGTACCTTTTGTAGTACAATGGTTTAGGTGAACGGCTTGTCAGAAATTCGTTTTTGAGTATGCCCATGAAAATATTGGCATAATTAGGGCCTATGGGTGTGCCCATCGAGGTGCCATTAACTTGAAGGTAATGAGTGCCGTCAAATTCAAAGTTGTTAGATTCCAAGACGAATTTCAAAAGGGTCATCAAAGTCGAGCTGTCAATTATTTTGTCACAGACAGACTCGTATGAGCAAAGTACTGCTTGTATTCCATCCGCATGAGGAATGTTTGTATATAGGGACGCTACGTCAAGGGTAACCAGTAGTGAATCAGGGGGGACAGAGAGGTCAATGATGTCGGACAAGAAGTGGTTTGTGTCTTTGATGTACGATGGAAAAGAAGACGGAATTCGGTTAATTACTGTATCTACAAATTGGGAGACCACTTCGGTAACTGTACCAATGCCGGAAACGATGGGTCGACCAGGGTTTCCTGACTTATGTATTTTTGGCAGGAGGTAAAAGCGACCCGCGACTGGACTTAGTGGAACGAGGGTATGCAGAGCCGAATTGGGAATTTCTTGCTTTTCAATGAGGTTAGTTAGCGTGCGTATAAGGACAGATTTGAGCTGCTCAGTGGGGTCTTCGTCTAGCCGCCTGTAAAAAGTGCTGTTGGAAAGCTGTCTGGAAGCTTCGCTGTCATAATCGTGTTTGTTTAGTAGTACCACAGCTTCCCCTTTATCAGCTCGTTTAATTATGATATCACCTCAACCTTTCAGTTGCTGCATTGCTGCGGTTTCGTTGATTGAAAGGTTTCTCTTAAACGGAACCTGTTTGCGGTAAATATGTAGCACATCCCGTTGAACGGCTGAGATATAGAGGTCTAGGCACTTATCTCGTTGGGTAGGTGGGGTCCAATGTTTATAAGATGGCAAAATAGGGGTAGGGGCATTAGCAGGGCTTTTGTCAAGGAAGTATTCTCTCAGTCTTAAATTTCTGGCAAAAGTGTCCAAATCCTTCATCAGCTTGAATTCACTAAAACCTCCTGTCACTGGGCAAAAATTGAGTCCTCGTGACAATAGTGAAATTTCATCAGCGGAAAGTTTATAGGAAGACAGGTTGACTACGTTACGTGATGATAGGGGGTCACCTAAAGGTCTGGAGTTGATAGATTTTGAAGAAATTTCAGCGGTATGCCTTATCGGGGGAGTATGAGGCGTAATAACTTTGTCCCTGACAAGCTTCTTTCTTTTAGCTGCATATTGTTGTTTGCGTTGTTTGCGGACGACCGTGTACTCTTTAAACGAATTTCATCCTCAAGTGACCAAAGTAACCTGCAATGTAACCTTGATGCTGTCTCTGAATGGTGTGAAAAATGGTTCATGGAACTGAACTGTGACAAATCTGTATTGCTCCAGGTAACTAACAAAAAAATGCATTCACGTCCTCCTACAGGCTCAATAACCACACGCTGAAACAAGTAGACGAATATAAATATCTAGGAGTTACTATAACAAGCCGACGTACTTGGTCCAGTCACATTAACAAAATTTGCGCATCGGCCTCCAGAAAACTCGGGTTCCTCAGGCACAAACTAAAAGCCGCTCCTCCACATGTTAAATTGCTAGCTTATAATTCCGTTGTTAGGCCGCAACTTGAGTACGCAAGCGCAGCATGGGACCCATTCCTTAAAAAAGACATTCACAAATTAGAAATGGTGCAAAGAAAGGCAGTCCGATTCATCTTTAACAGCTATCATAGCCGAGCTTCTCCATCGCTTCTCATGGAAAACAACAATATAATGACCCTGGAACACAGGAGGCAGGTTGCGCGTCTAAGATTTCTGTTTTTGCTTAATTCCCAACAATTCAATATTAATCCAGGACTTTATATTCAGTCCCGCTTATCTCGTTCAACTCGAAGCACCCATGAGCACAATCTAACTCCAATTTTTGCACGCACTAATCTTTTTAAGCACTCCTTCTTTCCCCGCACAATCGAGCAGTGGAATAGATTGCCAGTTGATGTGTTTTCGGCGCGTGATGTGTCGGATTTTGAAAAGCGTGTATTTTCTGCAATATTTTAAACATTTACTGTGCCGCTATGTTTCTTTGTGTACTGCTATCTTTTTTCTTTTTTTTGTTTCTTCACACTTGTTGGACTGTTTTCAGAATTGTGCACCAATTTACCATGTGGATTGATGCTTTCTATGTAATTAATCCCTGCCCACCTGCTTGGTCTTCGGACTGCAGTATGTCTTAAATAAATAAAATAAATAAAAAATATACTTAATCCGATTTTTTTTCGCTGGTATGCTGCCAGCAGCGCGCATTCATGGATGGTGAGTTTATGATGGGAAAGCAATTGGCTTTCTTGGTTACGAATGGCTTTGAGCGATGTTTCGTAATGGCGAATGACAATGCGCACCAAGTCAAAAGAAGCTCTCGAGAGCACCTCGTTCCACGCGACAACCTCAGAACCAGACATGCTAGTTGTGGCGGGTTTAATGACAATGCGGAGGCCTCTAGGTACAATGCTAGCTTCTAAATAAGTTTTAACGTAGAGATATGCAATTCACACCAAATCCGCTTTTCTATCACTTTGCGAATTTTTAAGAATATTCTAGATATAGAGTAGCCGGAAGAATTTTTACCAGGACGTGTAGATGGTAGTCACTGGGCCTTGCTTTTTAGAGGGCCATCGGATATATATATATATATATATATATATATATATATATATATATATATATATATATATATTAAGGACAGTAGTGTTTTCTTACGGGCTCGTTTTTCTGTGTTCTACACAATATTAATGATATCTAACAGACGATAATGTCAAGGCAAGTGTAGGGGAAGATATTATACCAAATTGTAATGTAAATATGAAGAAAAAAGAGTGGTTGAATAGATAACTTGCCGTGGGCAGGATCCGAACCTGCGACCTTCGAATGACGCGTTCGATGCTCTACAACTGAGCTACCACGACAGCTATCCCCCAGTCACTTTATTGGGTTTATATGTGAATTCAACGCGGGAGTGTCAGTCAGGGCCACCAGTAGCCAAGGCGGCACACTCTTTTTGAGCCTGTTTGGTGTCACGTAGCACGTGAACTAATTAGGAGTGGGCAGCTGACAAATAGTCCCTCGTATACAACCTGAAGGCACTAAGTCTGCCAGTACAAGACCCTCGTTGATGAATTACGGGAAGAAGTGTTTTTTTAAGGGCTCGTTTTTCTGTGTTCTACACAATATTAATGATAACTAACAGACAATAATGCCAAGGAAAGTATAGGGGAAGATATTAGACCAAATTGTAATGTAATAATGAAGAAAGAAAAATTATCTTCTCCGTTCATTCACGTCACGTACTACCAAACTTCATATATGTGAAGCTAGCGAAACGGCTGCGAGCGCATCATAAACCTAAAACCTAAAATAAGTATATGTGAAGTTAGTGAAACGACCGCAACCGTACTATGACCGTGACATGTAGTCATGTTTCACATGAAATGCATGTCATGGTTATCATGGTCGGACGTTTCATTTACCTTCGTCGTCCGTTCGCGTCACGTAAAGCAAAGTTGGTATATGTGAACCTATAGAGAAACAGCCGCGAGTGCATCATGAGCGTGGTATGCAGTCATGTTCTTACTTTACACGCATACCATGATTTCATGTCTGCACCAGTCATATACCTTCATCATCCATTCACGTCACGTAATAACCAATTTGGCATATGTGAAGCTAGCAAAATGACCACGTGTGCAGCGTAGCGTGTAGTGATGACCTACATGACAAGCATGCCATGATTTCCACGTTAGGGTCTGTCTATTGTGTCCGCCATACAGTCATATCATACCATACCAGTTTTGCAGTATGCCATATCAACGAAACCACCGCAAGGGCAGCAAGACCATGAAATTTAAATCATGACAGTCAAGGCATACATGTCATGATTTTCAGGTTATGAATAGTAACTTATGCTCGTCATACAGTCATGTTACGCCATGCCGATTCCAGTATAAATATGATTATCGAAACGGCCCGGAGAGATAAAAGTCATAGATAGATAGATAGATAGATAGATAGATAGATAGATAGATAGATAGATAGATAGATAGATAGATAGATAGATAGATAGATAGATAGATAGATAGATAGATAGATAGATAGATAGATAGATAGATAGATAGATAGATAGATAGATAGATAGATAGATAGACAGACAGACAGACAGACAGACAGACAGACAGACAGACAGACAGACAGACAGACAGACAGACAGACAGACAGACAGACAGACAGACAGACAGACAGACAGACAGACAGACAGACAGACAGATAGATAGATAGATAGATAGATAGATAGATAGATAGATAGATAGATAGATAGATAGATAGATAGATAGATAGATAGATAGATAGATAGATAGATAGATAGATAGATAGATAGATAGAGAGATAGAAACGCTGCAGTGCGCCTTTGGTTGAGTATTGAGTGTCGTGAATTTATACGGCAATATTATTCTAATAGCATGAAGATTTGCTCTTGGTGTAAACGGGATCCTGATCGTGCAGTATAAGAAAGCGATTTTGTGGCATTATTTTCGCAGCTGGTGTGGGCCGAGACCCGGTACGTCGGCTGTGGCTACACTTTCTACACTCTGCACGAGGACAAGAACGCTAAGAAGTACCAGACTACTCAAGTTTGCAACTATGGACCAAGGTACGCATTACGCAGATGACTCGTACTTACCTAAGAAAATTCGGTAGACACAAAATGTTATAATTCACACCACTTTATGTGTGAATACAAACCTCAAAGGTTTTCACGAAATATTACTAGCCATAAAATCATCACCAGCTCATTTTCATTTCACGTTTGGCAGTGTGCTACATACTGAAACAGGCGTTTCCAGGCTGTTACATTGGCATACGTGAAATGGCCGACTTGCCGCGTTCACGGAGAGAGTCTTTGCACCATGACAAGGCACACGACCAAAATTAAGTTAGTAGTCGAATAGAACCGATGAGTGAAGCTTCTTGGAAATAGGCTAAGCGTCTCATCTCGCTGATGGCTTTCATAAAGGCGGTAGGTTGACGAGATAGAGCGTCTGCGGCGCTCGGAGTTGGGAACTAAAGAGCGAATGGCCACGTGGACTGCGCCGCGCAGCGCGAGCCATCTGCTGCGCCTGGAGCGCGCTCGTGTTGCTCGGCGCGCTTGCGCATGGAGCTCCGGCGGCGGTGCTGCGTGGTTCTAAGGTGTTTCATTCCTGAAAACATCTCGTTTTACGACGTCACTGGTGGAGCACTACGTCGCTGGTGCCGGTAAGAACTTACACTGGGAACAACATAGCCAGGCATTGAAATTATACGGCCACATTGTGAAGTCATGCATAGCGTTACTGCTCGGCTTCGAGGGGGGAAAAAGTACGCAGTTGTTGCTAGGTCGTGGAAGAACTAAGCACAACGAAGCTAGTTAATCTGGTTGAACATGACTGCTTCAAGCTTGCAATGTCGTTGTACTCGGTTGGCTATCACAAGGTCGTGACGTTAAGGAAGGACGCACTCGCTTTGTCCAAGATAAAACTCTTTATTTGGCCGAGCACTTGGCCAAGAAATCAAAAGCCAAATGAGAGGCAATAAACACTGTGCACTGACAGCAGCCAACTAAGCATACGCCCTCGGTAATCTGACAAGCGCTGAAGCGTGTCGACTTTGACTCATGTGCTAGCGAATATTCCAGCGTTATCACAGGTGGCTGCGTGGTCTCTCGAGTAAGATAGACCAGGTCCCACAAAACCCAGCGCTAGTTTCATTTTCTCGTTTTGGGACGTCAAACCCGACATATTGCTTAGTTTTTCACGCTCATAGCGGTTGCCTCGCATCCTAAGATCCGGTTGAACGGAGTGAGGTTGATGTGAATGTTCGCATTTATTGGCTTTTACAAGTTTTCAAAAATACAACCTCCATGCCTTTCCTCTCTATTTATCTCTTTCTCTCTCTCTCTCAAAAATACAAAATATTAATACTTTTGTAAATAACTTCTATTTTGTTTATATGTCTTCTATTATTCCTTATTTTGTGAATTATAAATATGGCGAAATGCGGGAAGTGATGAACTTGCGTTCGTAGCGATTGTCTTCGCTCCTTCTCGCCCCTCGCTCTGTGATACTAGAAGTTGGATCGCGCTCGGTTATCTTGTTCTGTTGGCGTGTCAACTACGGGAAGATAAAGCCACCGAGTCAGGGTGGGCAGACAACGGAAGCTGCAGCGAGCTACGCCGAAGAAGCAGAACAGGTCAACCATGCATTCGTAATCGAGCATCGCCTGTTTTCGCATCTCAGAGGTGTGCTAACACCGCGATTTTTTGTTACACAAAGGTTTTTTTTCATCGTTTCCTAAAGGCAAAAGGTGAGAACAAGAGTTTTCACCCTTTATTTGAACAGGTTTTAATTTGCATCAGGACATACGAGCAAACCCAGTTTTCTGGAAGCCTGACTGCACTGAGAGAAGTTCAGTGTCGCTTGAATGATTGCTGAAGACGGCAGCCAAGCTCCTGTCAGGGAAATGCATTTATTGAAAGGTTTGAAATCGAGTTGGCTGGGCCACATAGCTTTAGTTTTTTTTTTACTTTTGGCATGAAGTTCAAATGATGTCAAGTAATTATCGGCTGTTTCTTGTTCATGAAATTTTTGTAGCCCAAGTTAAAAAAATAATTGAGTATTTACTTCTAATAGTGTCACTCAAATACACGTGATGGACTAAATACTTTTAAAGTTATCACAGAGCATGTCGACGGAGCCAACGTTTTGACAAGCGAACTCTTCTTCGTCAAGGCAGCGCTGTTGTCCAGACAAATACAAGTCAACCTGCAAACGCTGTTTCAAGCAACGTTCTTCCTCAAAAAACTTCTGATCGCTTCAAGCCTCTTCATGTCTCTGAACTTCAGCATCGTCTGGACTCAAGTTCTGCAAGAAAACTATGCGTGTCGTCATAACAAACGTGATTGAGTCAAATATGAAGTGTCCCCTTCGAAATTGTTGATAATTTTCGCATTAGTTGAGATATTCTGGATTGAATGATTTCTCATTATGTGAGTGTGTCAGTCGTCAGTTGAAACTGCTTTTGCAGATGACATTTTCACACGTGTACGTCTTTTTTTTGAACAAAACGCGCAATAAAAAAGTTTCATCTTATTGAGAAATCAGTCAGCTTAACTTTTGCCTCTTCAGAAAGCTGTTGAGAATTCAGAAGTGTTCGTCCGGCCTTCCCGCCACACAGGCGCCGTCGAAGACATTGATCTTCGCCGCCCAATTTCACAGGTTTAGAAGAAGGCCGCCAACACAAAGCTGACGGGAGCGAATGGGTTTAGCCCGCACCATTCCCACAATAGCCTTTGGGACCAGCTCCGATCTTTTATTCTTCGTATTCTAACTACCCTTTTCCTTTAAACCTTGCTAGCCATCTTCAATAAAGCAGTCTTGAAACCGTCACCTACGAATCGAGTGGCTCCTTTTCAAGGCTCCTGCTCGCGTGGCCCAGCCGCCCTGCTATAGTTACCGCGCAGCGAAGAATTCAATTTCCAATGTAGAGTCAGTCGACAAATATTAGAGCGCAAGTAATCATCTACCTTTTCGGGGGCCGAAACCCGGGATCACCTCGGCAGCTGACATCGAAAGCGCCCTGGAGCGACTGCAAAAAAAGCAAGCCACCCTTCGACAAGCCATCGACGCCATCATCGCAGACAGCAGCGTCTTGCTGCAATCACCTGTCACAGCAATCGGTGAGCTCGAAGAACATTTAGAAAATCTTAAAGAGCAAGCCAATCAACTCAAGAGAGTCAACGACGCCACCGAGAAGATTGAGCTACAGGAATTCAATGCCACGCTCACCGAATGCATTGACTGCAACCAAAAGATCACCACCATGAAAACCAAATTAAGCAAGCCCAAAGAACGAAGCCTTCAGCAAAACACGGTCAAGCAGCTCATCGGAAACTAACGATTCGGTACAAGCAGTACATGCTGGTTGTATTCAGGACACAGTGGCGCCTTCGTCTCTCCAGTTACTGTTATTGACAACCAGACTTCCAAAGCTTGAGATTGTGAAGTTCAACGGGGATCTGTGCTCATTGATTAGATGCCAGAACCAGTTCGAGTGCACAATTCACAAAAATTCAGCGCTCCATACCATCGACAAGTTCCAGTATCTGACCAGCTATCTAACTGGAAAGGCGACGGCTGCTATCGACGGACTGCCACTCAGTGAACTAAACTACTAAATAGCTGTGAAAACATTGGTTCAAAGATTAGGCAAAGACGAGGTCATCATTGAGGAGCACATGTCGCGATTGCTAGCGGTCCACCCGATGTACAATGTTCAAGATATCGATAGGCTAAGGACACTTACGATGAACTCCAGACGGGTGTCCACAGTCTCGGGGCATTGCGTGCGGCTTCGAGCCCATACGGCGTGCTTCTATTGACCATTCTCCGGAAAAGTATCCCAAATGAGCTTTGCATCGAGTACTATCGGAGAAAGACAACAACAGAAGCCGTTCCTGAAAATGACCTTCAGCAGTTCCTGAATTTCCTGAAAATGGAAGGGGAGAGCCGAGAGAGAGAGCACAGCGCGCAATACGACCGGTGCCTGACGCTTCCATGCAACAGAAAGCTCCAAGCACTCGAGATCGCCATCAGGTACCGCCTGCGTCTGCTCTAGTAGTCATGGGAGGTGAGGTTCTCTGTGTCTTTTGTGATCAAGAAGGGCACACCGTGGAAAGCTGTATAGACAAGAAAAAAAGAGGTGATGGCAAAGAAGCGGTGCTGTTACAAGTGCCCGAAAAGAAATCACCACGCCGCCGAGTGCTGAACATCGAGATGGCTGATGTAAGCGAAATGTTCGGGGTGGCATGAACGGGCGTCTGCAAGCTCAACCAAAGAGCAGTGCTGCTTCCCACAAGTGAAGGCGCTTCAGCAGCCGTTGTCACAGCCCAGGGATCGCTAGAGGTGAAGTGAACCAGAGGAAACCCAAAAGTACTTCTACAGACGGCACGAGCATTTGCAGAAGGAGAAAATGAGACTGCTTTGGTGCGAATGCACCTCGATGGTAGTAGAAAGAGAACATTCACACGAAAGGAGGTTTCCCGTCATTGAAAGCTCTACGTCATAGGAGAGAAGAGGCTGACTATGCCTTCGGAAGCCAGAGGCCGTTGGAGGAAAGACAGTGCCATCGGGTGGAATGCTAGCCCAAGAACTGGCGCTACAACACCAGAGCCCGCATAGAAGCACTCGAGATACGCGAGATCAGCGCAGACCTGCTGCCCCACCGGACGACCACGTTACCAACTTGGCGCAGTAACAGGACCTCAAACTTGCTGACGCAGTACCTGACGGCTACCGGCCTGGAGTTGTAATCGAGCTGCTTGTTGGAGCTGATTACTACTGGGACATCACAACAGGTAGTGGCAAGCGCTTCAACGAGAGGCTCGTAGCCGCAGATACTGTGTTTGGGGGGTGCTACAGGGCACAGACACAACATCGTCTGTTTCAACGCACCTGACGAGCGTAGGCGTGATGCGCGTCAGCGTAAACCAGTAACCAGATGACGTTCCTTGTCAAGTTAGATCAAGCTGGAAACTGGAACACCTTGACATCATCAATGACGCAACTTTGACCATTGAAAACTACAATTTTCTTGGGGCATTTGAGGACACCATCGTTCACAAGAACAGTCAATACGAAGTCAGGCTTTCATAGAAAGAAAACGGATCGCAGCTGACCGACGACAGGAGAACGGCATCGCACAAGCTTTACTCACTCTCGAAGAAACTGCTGTGAAATGATGAACCGATCCACAGCTACGACCAGGCAAACTTTAACTACCTTCAGGTCGAACACGCTGAGAAAGTGAACAAAGTAGATGAGTCCCAGCAGGGGCCCATTTATCACATGCCACACCGGTCATGCAGCAAAACAACCAAGTTGAGGGTCGTGTTTGAGGCGTCCTCCAAAGCAGTAGGGAAGCTATCATTCAACAACCGCAGGACCCAACGTAAAGCAAAGTATATCAGACATTCTAATTCGGTTTCTAGTGCACAATGTGGTCCTAATGTCTGACATAGAAAAGCCTTTTCTCCAAATTGAGCTGGCTAAAGTGTATTGTGACGTCCTTTGCCTTCTGTGGTACCAAGGTACAACAAAGCAGGGCGAAATGCTACTCCCAATCGAAGAATATCGAATAACAAGGGTACCATTTGCCGCTACGGGCAGCCACATACTCCCTGCAGCCACCTTACGCCATCACGTGAAAAGTGCTGACGAGAAATTTTCCCGCACCACGAAGATGATGTTTGAAAGTATTTTGGTGATGTTTGAAAGTATATGCTTAAGGACCTACTTTGTATTGCATGTTCGAGTTATCTGGATCACTACCCTGGTTCACACCGGTACAGACAGTGGTGCGACACGGCCGAATTCACCAGCGAGTTCCTCTGGCACATTGTACGTCCGACGCTTCCGGTGAAAAAGAAAGCAAACTAGGTACAGGCCCATGTGCTTAACCTTAGCGCAACGCCAATACCGGAAGAACATGAGAGGGTGCTAGGACTTGGCCCGAAGTACTGCTTCGAGCCTCGCCTGAATCCCTTTGAAAAGGTAGCCACAGCGAGGGCGGTCTCAAGGTGTGCTAAGGAAGATGAACGTTCAAGGTGTGTTTCGGACTGTGTTGATACCATTGCCAGAACGGGAAAGGCGCGGGGGGACGGACTCACTAAGGCCGCTAGTTGATTTTTTTTTGTGAAAACAAACTGCATGTACTAGTAGCCGACAAAGAAGGATACTTTGCCATTATGAAGTCTGAAGCGTATTCACAGAAGAGCGAGGCTGCAGTTAAGGAAAATTTCAGGCATGTCAGTGTTAAGGCCACAGAAGTAAAACACCGAGCTCTTTCCTTGTTAGAAGAAATGAATCTGCAACGTTTGGCAGCCAGCGTAAAGAGGGCAAAAAACCTGGAGTTAGAAGTTTTTTTTTTACGGTGAAATCGCACAAGGAAGACATGCCTTTCCGGGCTAAAGTCTCGGAAAAAGGTAGCTGGCAGTTAGATGTTTCGCGTTTTCTGCAAAAGAACCTAGCACGCCTGAATATTTGTTGACCCTTTTCGCATACCGAATTCAGATTTTGTGTGCGAGTACCTCAAAAGTAACTCGATGAGCCTACGTAGCGGCTTCAGTGTCGACGTGGAAAATTTATATTATTCCCTTCCGCATTGCTTGGTTATGAAATGCGCAAAAGCCTGCATTATGTTTGACAACGATGAAGAATCTTTCATCGATGGTTGCGGTATTTCTTTTGAATCATTTCTTGAACTTTTGCCGTTTTACCTTGAAAGTACCTTTGTGTCGTGGCGGGGAGATCTTTATGTACAAAAGTCTGGTGTCTGCATAGGGTCAAGCGTGGCCCCTAATATTAGTGACAATATTTTAGGCTGTATTGACAGGCAGCTGTAAGGTCAACTTAGTATGTGCTGCAGTGCTGTTTTTCGTTACGTCGACGATTTTGTAGTTTTTTCCCACAATAACATTCACCTTAAGGACATTGATCACATTCTCAAGTTGTTCAGTCAGCATGGTATAGGCCTCACCTTCACTCACGAAGTCTGTAAGGATTACGAGCTACAGTTTCTTGACCTAAAGCTAACCTTTGGTAAAAATCATTTGTGCTGGAATTATGACCCAAGATCAGTGAAGCCTATCTTAAACTACAAGTCTGGCCATTCTAAGATTGTTAAAAGAGCGATTGCAAAGACAATCTTAAATGTGTCACTCAGGAAATCCTGTGTGCACGTGTCGAATACTGCTTTTCATAACCAGGTAAAACGCTTAGTAGATGCTGGGTATCCTGGCAAGGAGATTTCGTCTGTGTGTGAGTCGATTGTTTGGAGCGTTAAGCTCGTGAAACACAGAGAAGCTCAAGAAAATTCTGAAAAAAAAGAAAAAGACCAGGTTTTCCTTATGTACACAAATTGGCGCATGGGCTGAAAAACGTGGGCTCAAGATATGGTGTCGACGTTCTTTTTTCCACCAAACATAAGGTAGGTTCCATTTGCCCGATGGTTGATAATGCGCTGAGGAACAAACAAGCCAAAGGGAGATGCGCTGTGAATCATAAGAACAAGTACATCGCACGCATAACAAAAGCTGTGTATTTAACTCCATTATCGTGTGGTAGGGAGTACGTGGGACAAACGAAACGATGTGTAAGTGTTCGTTTAAGGGAGCATGAGTTATCTCTTCAAGGGATTGCGCGACTTCATCTGCCGGAACATTGCAGGTCATGCAGTTGTCGTCCCATTTTTGAGAGAACGATCATCATCTTCAGGCATCCTAACCAGCTAACAAGAGAAATTGCTGAGGCATATTAGATAAAGATTAGGGGTAGCAAGTGCGTTAGTGAACCATCCGTCACACTGCATGAAAAAGAATTAAGCTATTTGGGCCAATCTTGTTTATTGCCATGAGTGTGACAACGCTGCCTCGGTGCACCTCGTATTCTGCGCATGTTGTGATGTGGGCTGCCACTACCTATATGTATACACTTTTCACCCCGTTTTTTCCAATAAACAACCGTTGGGAGTCAGCGCCGCGTTTTCTTTCTCTTTTGCTCCTTCCCTGTCCTGTATTTTTTCTGGTGTTGCGCTGTAAGTAAGTTCACGATGGATTCTAACCAACTGGCCCAACTTACCGTCTGACTATTCTATTTGCCTTTCTCAATAAAAATTTTCCTGTAGTTGTTCATCATGTCTCTTTCCCACTTTCACTGCCCTTCCGAAACTTAGCTCGATACGTTTGTGATCACTACCCAGACTTCTGGAGCCACAGTCATCTACGTGCATTCCCCTGAGCCTATCATAGATTGCCAGCATGTCGGCGATCGTCTTGTTAAGCCGCTCGGTGAGGCTGTTGGTCTGTCGGTGGTATGCTGTCGTCCGGCGGTGGTTTGTCTGGCTGTATGCCAAGATCGCTTGAGCTATGTCGGCAGTAAATGCCGTTCCTCTTTCGGTGATAAGGACCTCCAGGGCGCCGTGACGTAGGACGATATTTTCGACGAAGAACTTAGCTACCTCGGATGCACTGCCTTTGGGAAGGGCTTTTGTCTCGGCGTATCGGGTGAGGTAGTTGGTAGCTACCACGATCCACTTGTTTCCAAAAGCCGACGTCGGGAACGGCCCCAGTAGGTCCATACCGATCTGCGGGAAAGGTCGGCAAGGTGGTTCCATTGGCTGCAGAAGTCCTGCTGGCCTTGTCGGCGGTGCCTTGCGTCGCTGACAGTCCCGGCATGTCCTCACATAACGAGTAACGTCGTTGGTAAGACGTGGCCAGTAATACCTTTCTTGTATCCTCGCCAGCGTGCGAGAAACACCGAGGTGCCCTGCCGTTGGATCGTCGTGCAGGGTCTGCAGAAGTTCTGGTCACAAAGCTGAAGGCACCACAAGGAGGTGCTTAGCTCGAAGCGGTGAAAATTTTTCTTTTGTAGAAGACCGTTTTGCAAGAAGAACGACGCAAGTGCGCGCTTGAATATTTTCGGGACTTCGCCGTTCTTGCCTTCGAGGTATTCTATTAGGGCCTTAAGTTCCGGGTCGGCCCGCTGTCGTTCAGTGAAGTCGTCGGTAGTTATCCTTCCCAAGAGGTAGTCGTCATCCGGGTCGTCGGGTGGTGGTTAATCGACAGGCGCACGAGAGAGACAGTCCGCGTCGGAGTGTTTCTTGCCGGACTTGTAAATGACAGTAATGTCATATTCTTGAAGTCTAAGGCTCCATCGTGCGAGGCGACCTGAAGGGTCCTTCAAGGTGGCCAGCCAACACAAGGCGTGGTGGTCGCTCACAACTTTGAAGGGTCTGCCGTACAGGTAGGGGCGAAATTTCGACGTAGCCCAGATGATGGCGAAGCACTCCTTTTCTGTTGTGGAATAATTGGCTTCTGCTTTGAATAGCGATCGGCTGGCGTAACTGATAATCCTTTCAAGTCCGTCAGCCCTCGGCACAAGAACGGCGCCCAGGCCTACGCTGATTGCGTCAGTGTGTATTTCTGTCTCGGCAAGTTCGTCGAAATGGGCAAGTAACGGAGGCGTCTGGAGGCGATGTTTAAGCTCCTGGAAAGCGTGTTTCTGCGGCGTTTCCCACTTGAACTACACGTCGGCCTTGGTAAGGTTGGTGAGAGGATCGGCGATGCGGGCGAAGTTTTTCACGAACAGCCTATAATATGCGCACAGGCCCAGAAATCGGCGCACCGCCTTCTTGTCAGTGCGTGGCGGGAAGTCGGCGAGGGCGGCTCTTTTCCGTGGATTGGGACGAACTCCATGCTCGCTGATAACGTGCCCCAGAAACAAGAGCTCCTCGTACGCAAATCTGTACCTTTCTGGCTTCAGTGTGAGTCCGGACGTCTTGATGGCTTGAAGTACAGCTTCAAGGCGCCGAAGATGCTCGTCGAAGCTCGAGGAAAACACGACGACGTCGTCCAAGTACACAAGGCAAATCTGCCGCTTCAATCCTGCCAGTACTGTATACAAAACGCGTTGAAAAGTTGCAGGCGCTGAGCAAAGACCGAAGGGCATCACCCTCAACTCGAAGAGGCTGCCCGGTGTTATAAACGCCATCTTCTCTCGGTCTCCTTCGTCGAATTCGATTTGCCAATAGCCAGTCTTGAGGTCCATTGACGAAAAGTACTTGGCGTTATGGAGCTGATCAAGTGCGTCGTCTATTCGTGGGAGAGGATACACGTCCTTTCTTGTGATTTTGTTCAGGCGGCGATAATCGACGCAGAAACGTAGGTTCCCATTCTTTTTCTTCACTAACACCACGGGGGATGCCCATGGACTCTTGTACGGCTGGATAATGTGATCTCGCAGCATTTCATCAACTTGTCTTTTCATGGCCTCACGTTCTCGCGTCGAAACCCTATACGGACTCTGACAGAGTGATCTGGCATATTCTTCGGTTATGATGCGATGTTTCGTGATTGGGGTCTGCCGAATTTTTGATGACGACGAAAAGCAATCTTCGTATTGCAGGAGCAGGGCCTTGAGCTGTTCTTGCTTATGGTTCAGAAGTCTGGGATTGGTATCGAAAGCTATGGGAGGGGCTTGGTTCCTCCGAGCAGGTTCCGCAGAATTGGCAAGAGCGAAAGCACTGGTGGCTTCGACAACTTCTTCGATGTATGCGACTGCTGTTCCTTTGTTCACCTGTTTCTACTCATTGCTGAAATTCGTGAGCAGAACCGTTGCTTTGCCTCCCCGCAGCTCTGCAATTCCTCTTGCGACGCAAATATTTCGGGTGACCAACAGATGCTGACTGCCTTCAACGACGCCTTCCAAGTCAGGTGATTTAGGAGCGCTGACTGAAATAATGACGCTTGAGCGAGGCGGAATGATGACTTGTTCTGCCAGCACATTCAAGGCATGGTTTCCTGACGGCGTGTGTGGCGGTAGTGCTTCTTCTGTGGATAACGTTATCGACTTTGTTTTTAGGTTGATGACAGCACCTGGGAAGCATAAGAAGTCCATGCCAAGGACGACATCTCTCGAGCAACGCTGTAGGACTAAGAAGTCTGTAGGATAAATACGGCCGTTAATGGTGACTCTCGCTGTGCAGATTCCTGCAGGCGTTACGAGATGACCTCCTTCTGTGCGGAATTCAGGGCCTTTCCAAGCTGTCCTAACTTTCTTTAACTTCGCGGCGAACGACCCACTAATGACAGAGTAGTCGGCTCCAGTATCGACGAGAGCGGTCACACAGTGGCCGTCGATAAGAACGTCGAGGTCACTAGTTCGCCGTCTCGCATTACAGTTAGGGCATGGCGGCGGGTCATGGCTGCGTCGGCTTCATCATCATTTATCATCATTTATTTTACCCTTAAGGGCCTCTCTCGGGGCATTACATAAGGGGGGGGGGAAACAATCAAAGTACAAATTTCAATGAAAATGCAGTTCATGGTTACAGTTTTTGAATTACTAAAACATACAGGTAGCAACAAAAAAAATAAAACAGAGCATGTCAAACGAAATATTCAACAGTCAATTCTCGGTCCAAAATATACAGGCGGCAGAGAACAAACAACAAAGGAAAGACAAACAGCGATTAAGAGTCAAGGGTAGCTAGTAATAAATCCCTAAATTTAAAAGCAACTCTTTCGCTGACAATAGCATCCGTGAAACCGTTCCACTCATCGATAGCCGTAGGAAGAAATGATTTATTAAAAGCGTTAGTAGAACCAAACAGACGTTGGATACTCAGGGAATTAAATAGGCGACGAGATTTTCGGACAGGCGGAAGTAAAAGTGAGCCATGTAGGTGAGAAAAGCTGTAGTAAAGTTTGTGAAAGAGACAGAGACGTGAAATTTTGCGTCGACCTGACAAAACAGGGAGACCGAGGGATGATTTGATGTGACTGATGCTTGCTCGTTTGTCGTAATTTGCGGAGATGAATCTGGCGGCACGATTTTGGACAGATTCAAGAATGTTAATAAGGTATATCTGATGAGGGCTCCAAATTGCAGATGCGTATTCCATTTTAGTACGAACAAAAGTGTCAAAGGCCAATTTGCGAAGGCTTGCAGGTGATAATGACAATGATCTCCTAAGATAGCCAAGAGTTTTTGAGGCATCGGCAGCTAGCTTGGTAATATGCTCGGTCGAGGTTAGTCTGCTTGTAATTACAACGCCCAGGTATCGGTAAGAGGCCACTTGGGATAACACAGTTGAGTTTAATGAGTACGGGTGGATGACGTTAGTGTGTTTTCGTCAGACAGGCATGAACTTACATTTGGAAGTATTCGGCCTCATCATCTACTGGGCGCACCAGTTATCAATGATGTGTAAATCTTGCTGTAGTATTAGCTGATCTTCGGGAGTTGATATACGACGGTAGATGATGCAATCGTCAGCAAAAAGCCGAACCGTTGATGAAATGCCGGAAGGAAGGTTATTTACGCAGATTAAAAAGAGGAGCGGGCCGAGAACCGAGCCCTGAGGGACGCCAGAGATTACTGGAGTAGTATCAGAATGGGCACCACCGATAACAGTGAATTGCGACCGGTGGGTTAGGAAGCACTTAATCCATGATAAGGTCTGGGGATCGAGGGAAAGTGAAGAAAGCTTGTTGATTAGTCGTTGGTGAGGGACGAGATCGAAGGCTTTTGAAAAGTCGACAAAAATGACATCAGTCTGAAGTGACGAATCAAGGTTGAGATGAAGATCAGTCGTAAATTCAAAAAGTTAAGTTTCGCATGAGAGCCCTGAGCGAAAACCATGCTGCTTATGAAAAAAGAAAGAGTGATCATCGAGGTGACGAGCAACATGTGAATATATTATGTGTTCCATAAGTTTGCAAGCGATACACGTTAGTGAAATGGGGCGATAGTTAGATGGGTCAGGTCGCTTGCCAGACTTGAAAACTGGTACAACCTTCCCAAGTTTCCAATCATCTGGGATGAAACCTTCAGAAATGGACTGTTTAAAAATTATCTCCAAAAATTTGCTATAAATGCTATTGGTAGCCTTTAAAACTTTGGCAGGAATATTGTCAGGTCCGGGGGAGCTGGATATTTTTAATTTTTTTATCAGATTGCTGATGCCTTCGGAGGTAATGTCAATGGGCGGCATTTGTGAAAAATAAAATCTCGGCATGACTGGAATACTATGAAGTGAAGACTGAAGTGAAGTAAGTATTCATAACGTCCGCCCGCTGTGGGAGAGGAACGTGAGAACCATCGGAGTTGGTTAAGGATATATTGTGCGTGTTATTTTTAGGGTTTAGAAGTTTCCAAAACTTCTTTGGATTAGTTCGGGCAATGTTAAGCAAGTCACCATGAAAAAAATTCTTTTTGGAGCGCTTCAACAAGTGAGTGTATTCACGAAGGCATGCGAAATATCTGTTCCATTTTGATATTGACTGAAAGATTTTAGCAGCGCGAAAAAGACGCTTTTTCTTTTTAGATAGTTTCTTTAGGAGATTAGAATACCAGGGTCGCTGAGCATCGCCTGGAACACGAATAAGGGGCACGTGGTTATCGATAAGGGTTAATAATTTCCGCTTGAACAATAACCAGTTTTGGTCAACTGTTCAGGTAGAAGCAGACAGGGTGAAGGAGACCAAAAATGTATTAAGTTCTGAGTTAATCGTCGAGAAGTTGGCGTTGTTAAAGTCGCGTATTAATTTTTTCGAAGGTCTTCGCGAAGGTAAGGCAATGGACAATCAAAACAATACAACATTATGGTCACTCAGACCGGGAATGCATGACACTGACTGAATTAAATCTGGGTTGGAGACAAGAACAAGATCAAGAGTGGTTGTGCCACGAGTTGGCATTGTGACTGATTGTGATAAGTTAAAAAGGAGACACAGTTCGAGGAAATCTCTGGATTGTCGTGAATTAGCACACAAGTTGTCCCAGTCAATATCAGGGTAATTAAAGTCCCCGCAAAGCAAGAAGTTTGCGTGAGGAAACCGGGATGTCAGATCAAAAAGAACATTTTGAAGGTCATCTGTGAAAGAGTGGTCGCAGTCGGGTGCGCGGTAACAGGCTATAAGAATGTTTTTGCACGTGGGAAGGATTATTTCAACGCAAAGAATTTCAAAATTCGTACTGATTGTCACAGTTTGGGAGGGTAGGCTGTCTTTCACGAAAACTAAAATACCACCCCCTCTGCGTCTGTTCCTATCAAGTCTGTGAGACGTGAAATGGGTGTTGCTGTGACGTTTTTCATTGTCGTGAATATCAAGGGTTAGCCATGACTCAGTTAGGATTGCGATGTCGGTGCTGGTGTCCTCAAGGAGAGTTTGCACAGCTTCCTTTTTAGGCATATAGCTACGGATATTCGTAAGCAGGATAGATGTAGTTTGATAGACTGGAGGAGCGATTCTATAGTTGAAATGGACTCGAAAGGAGGGGAGGAAGGAACCCTGGAAGCACACAGTGAACGCTATGCTTTCAGTTCTATAACTCTGTCTGATTCAGGATCATAAACGAAAGGCTTTTTGTCAACGATAAGCTTGTCGAAACGGATTTTGAGGGACACGAATTTGCTTTCCTGCGCATACAAGAAAAGCTTCTTCCTTGCCAATCTTACACGCGCTGAATAATCCTCGCGTACAGAGAATAACGAGTCCTTCAGTTTCGGGCCAGCGGAAAGTATTCTAGCCTTATCCTTAAATCTGGACAGGGTGACTATAATCGGGTGGTTTTTATTGCCTTGAAAGCGGCCTAGTCTGCGTGCTCTTTCAATATCTACGGAAGTAATTGGAACTTCAAGTTTTTCGGTGTAAAACGAGATTATACGCGATTCTGATTCGGCCCATGTTTCGTTAATGACGTCGGGTATTTCAAAAAATAGCAGGTTGCACCGGCGGAGGCGATTCTCTGAGTCATCGCATTTTCGGCTAGCGTTTTAATGCTGGAAGAAAGGTTATATAGGGTATTACCATTCTCGCTAGTGGGATCAGCGGCACGGGCTGCGTTAATTTGCTCAAGAGCGTCAACACGTGAGGAGAGGCGATCGACCAAGCCTTCCATGTTTGATTGTGTTGCTCGGATAAGGGCCAATTCAGAGAGCACTGTGTCTTGCGATTTTTCAACGCGAGCGATGGCTTCAGCAATACTTTCAAGTGTGGGCGAAGGGCCAGGGTTAGATTCAATATCTCCCGCGAGCATGAGCAGAAGGCAAACTAAATGGGCATTCATGGCGAAAGAACCCAATGATTGACACAATGATCTACGCCACCTACGCCAGCAATCAAGGATGTCAGGGGGGCACGACACCGCAAGTAGAAAGGAATCACTTGATCGAAAGGAATTAGCGTGTTGCAAGTAACTGACCTGCATTAGGAAGGGCATTTTCATGATCGCGTTCGATGCGGTGGCATGCCCCAACTGGCATTCAGGCGAAGGCGGCTTTTGTAGGGCTGCGGCGCTGGTAGATGTCCGAAGTTGCCAGGCGATGAAGTGGTCGGCGACTGAACGGCTTGTTCCGCTGCTTTTATGTTGCGTCGTCAGGTCACCTTCGGTAAGTGAGGTTTCGCCGTCATGGCTTTGACTGGTTGGCGTTGTGTTCGGAAAGCTCCGTCGCGCCGTCGTCATCGTCGGAGGATCTTTGGTAGTTCGTCGCACAGCAACCACACCTCCATCGGTTGCTGCCCTTAGTTTCCCGGATACGGGCTAAGAGACCGGCCCCGCTTTGGGCCAGAGTACTGCCAGGGGTGCGGTGACATGCGGCGGCTGGGCGACGGTGAACGCGAAGGGCTTTGTGGTGTCCACCGAGTTCCTGTCAGGTAGTCGGCGATGTCACGTGGTCGTTCTCCTGGCTGTGGACGTGGTGCATTGACGGCGAAGCCACGCAGTCCCATCTGTCGGTACTGGCAACGGCGGTATGTGTGTCCGGCCTCGCCGCAGTGGTAGCAGAGCGGGCGATGGTGAGGGGTGCGCCAGACATCAGTATTCCTCGGTGCACTGCGCTGGGCCGCTGGCGAACGGTATGACGTCGGTGGCGTCTGTCGACCGAAGTGCGATGGGGCGGCGTTTCGGTGTGGACGGGGAGGAGCGTTGTGGCGCAGTGCAGCAGCGTAGCTCATAGCTTCCGGCTCGGACAGTGGTGCGTGGGGAATTGGAAGCGATTGCCGAACTTCTTCTCGCACAATGTCGGCGATTGAATCTACTTGAGGCTGCGCCGAAGGCAACAGCTTGCGCAGCTCTTCCCGCACGATCGCTCGGATCGTTTCACGCAGGTATCCGGAGTTACTGGCTTGAGCAGCAGCGCAGTCTGCAGTCAGGCGACGATTATACTGTCTGGTGCGCATGTCCAGGTTCTTTTCGATAGTGGTCGCTTTGGCTGCAAATTCTTGGACGGTGTTCGGTGGGTTTCTCATCAGTCCCGCGAAGAGCTCCTGTTTGACCCCTCGCATGAGGAAACGAACTTTTTTCTCCTCAGGCATGTCCGGGTCAGCGTGAAGGAATATTTGGGTCATTTCTTCTGTGAAAATGGCAACACTTTCACCTGGTAGCTGAACCCGTGTCTCTAATAAAGGAGCGGCCCTCTCTTTGCGAGCGATGCTCGCGAACGTTTGCAGGAATGCGCCGCAGAAAACATCCCACGTTTGGAGCGTGGACTCCCGATTTTCGAGCCACGTCCTTGCGGTCTCTTCCAAATAGAAGAACACACGACGCAGCTTTTCGTCATGGTCCCTGTGGTTGAGGGCGGCCACACGGTCGTATGTTTCTAGCCAGGACTCTGGGTCTTCGAACGATGACCCATGGAAAATTGGTGGTTCCCTGGGTTGATGCACGACCATCGTGGGCTGAGACGCTGCGGTTGTCATTGTCGCTGCAGTCGCGGTCATGGCCTTGGTCTTCCGCGTCTTGTCTTGTAGAAGCCCGTATTCGGGTGGTAGTCCTTGCTGTCGGCGGCTTGTTCGCTGCTCCTGGTTGGCGTCGGTGTCTTCTCCGCGACGTGGGCTGGGTTCACGGCTTGACGGGGGTGTCCGGATAATGAACGAAGCAGCACCTCCACCAGATGTCAGGGGTCGTGACGTGGCTGAAGACAGAAAACTTTTCGTGTTGGGATTTAACTGTTTATTTGGGTGAACCTGTGCCCGGTAAACGGAAAGTCCAATTACAGCAGTAATCTCGCACAGATAGCAGGCTCGGACTGATAGCGGCGAACGGAGCGTCGGCCTTCGATCAACAACTGACCAGCGGAGAAGTGCATCGGCATTTATACTCTTGCCGTCGAATGTTCTATCGTTATCGCTGGCGGTGGCGTAGGTTCCAGAATAGTCTGCACAGTTCGCAGAGTAGGCTTGATCTTATTGAAATGATCTAATATAGTCCGGAAGCTTCTCGAAAAATGCAGGCGTGTTTTGCGCTGAGAATTGTGTAGTGTTTTTGGACGATAACAAAACTTGGGAAATGGAACGTGGCAATATAGTCCTGATGTCATCGAGAAGGCCGTCTTCGTTTTGGACTCTTCGGTCAGCGGGATCTGCCAATAGTCCTTCACGAAGTCGAGCTTCCAGAAATACTTCTTCTTTCCCACTGAAGCAAACACCGCGTCAGTTTTTGTCATAGGTTCGGAGTCAGCCACCAGAACGTTGTTCAGGCGTCGAAACTCGATACACAGTCGATTGGTACCATCGGGCTTCTTTACCAAAATGACTGGCGATTTATAAGGTGACTCTGATTTCTCAATGCTGCCGAGTTTCTCCATCTCCCGCACCTGTTTCTCTACACCTTCCAGCGTTGCAAAGGAAAGACGGTATTGTTTTACGTGGACGGGGTTACTCGTGGTGAGTTCGAGGCTGCAGTGGACCCAGACAGTTTTGCCCGGGACATCCGAGAAAATACGAGCTTGTTCCCTGACAATTCTTTGCAGCTGTCTGATCTGCTGAGCGTCCAGTTTGTCGGAGAGCTTCACGTCCTCTTCCCCTTCTATTTTCAGCCAGTCAGGGGTTGGAATATTCTCGTCCTCGCTCGATTCAACAACACCAAGTGTCACGTTGCACACCTTGGTGGAGGGGCTGTCCCTCTCCTCGTATCTTTTCAGTAAGTTGGCGTGGAAGGTTTTTCTGCCACGAGCCGTGTCTACGACGTAGTCAGCTTCACTTTTCTTTTCCCGGACTTCAAAAGGGCCCTTCCATTGCAGCAGCAGCTTGTTCGTGTCGGTGGGAAGTAAAATCAGCACCTTGTCTCCGGGGTTGAAACTCCGCTCCTTCGCCTTTCGATCGTACAGCTTCGTGTACCGTGCTCCGGCTTTTTCCAACTCCTCGTGTGCCAGGCAGCACGTTTCCTCCAAACGGTTCCTAAGGTCGAAGACTTGCTGGTACGTCGTCTTAGCTTCTTCATTTAAGTCGGCGTTCGTCCACAGCTCCTTCAGTATCGCCAAGGGTCCCCTCACATGGCGGCCGTAGAGAAGCTCGAAGGGTGAAAACCCCATACTGGCCTGCGGAACCTCCCTATAGGCAAAGAGGAGAGGTGCCAGGTAGCGGTCCCAATCTCTCGGTTTTTCGGCGCACATGCGCTTCAACATTAATTTTAAGGTGCCGTTGAATTTTTCCACCAAACCATTCGCCATGGGGTGATATGGGGTGGTGTGGAGCTGGCGCACGGAAAGGAGCCGCGTTTCTTCCTTCATCAGGTCCGATGTGAAGTTCGTGCCACGGTCGCTCAGTACCTCGCGGGGGACGCCAAATCGGGAGAACATCTCGACCAGGGCTTCGGCCACTCGCTCAGTTTTGATACTCGGGAGCACCACTGCGTCTGGATACCGGGTGGCATAAACCATCAAAGTCAAAAGGTATCGGTTGCCTTGCTTCGAGGGCGGGTGAATCGGTCCCACTATATCGATCGCCACTCGCTTGAACGGGGTGTCGATTATGGGTGCCCTCTCCAGTGGAACATGTGGTACACGGCCCTTTGGTACGGTGCGCTGACAATTGTCACATGAGGTGACGAATCTTTTCACGTCAGCTGTGATGCCTGGCCAAAAGAACTTCTCCGATATCCGGTCTTTGGTTTTCTGCGTGCCCAAGTGTCCTGCCATTATACCATCGTGTGCTGTTTTAAGCACAGCTTCTCGGTGGCAGTGCGGAACGACTAATTGGCGTACAAGTCATCTGTTGGCCTCTGTGTACTGTCAGTACAGCAGTCCCTGTTCTTGTTTGTACTCGACGCTTCCCTTCTCACTTCGGCATGTTTGCTTCCTGCTGATCTTTTCAAAACACTGTTTGAGTGTCGCATCTCCCCTCTGCTCGCAGCCATAGTTATCTCCCGGCAATCCCGCCGTGGTCCCAGGCGTACGAAGCTTGGCAAATTTTTCCGGCTGTGCATGTGCTTGGGAACGGGTGATAGCTGCTGTTACAGGCTCTTCCCTTAACTCCTTTGTGGAGACAGGTTTTTCAGTCTCCTTTCTGGGACCATTAGGAGGTCTTACGCCATCGATATTGCCCAGAATGAGGTCATACAGTTGATCTTGCAGGCATAGTGCTGTCAGATTGCCAGTATAGTATGGGGTGTCAACCTCAATCCGTGCTTCGGGCAGCATCCTCGCTGTTCCGTCCACCAAGTAGACGAGTCTGCTTGTACCTGTCAGCTCGTCTTCCTTCACCAACTTCCTCCGCACGATTACTGTGTTGCACCCCGTATTCCGCAACACTGATATGTCTATGCCTCGGAGGGTCCCTGTGGCCACTGGTGGGTTCTCGGCCAGATTTTTCGGCGGTGTCACCCTTACGGCGTTGACGACGGGGACTTTTTCGCCATTCCTAAGCCTAATATACCCGTCGCATATGGGATCCTCACGTGTTTTCTTTGGTGCATAGAGGCAGGACGCCTAGAGTGAGTTATTTGCTCCTGACAGGCAGTCGTTTGCCCTATGTCCTTTTTTTCCACACTTGAAGCAGACGATGGCTACATTAGCGGCAGGTATGTTGCGACACAAGTACGGCGGGTGATTCCCACGATTGCAAATATAGCACCATGGTAGTGGTGCGTGGCTGTTGCCTCCTTTCTCGTATTTCCCCTTCTCCTCTGTTATGGGACCATCTTTCTTTGTTTTCGCTAGGCTTGCTCCACCCTGAGCTTCCAAAAACTGGTCTGCCAGCTCAAGCATGTCTCCCAGGGATTCCGCCCTCCTTTCTTTCAAATATAATGCCAGGTTCGAGCCACATCCATGCAAAAACCTCTTTCTAATCAACATTGCACGGAGGGACTCGAATTCTGTCTCAGTTTTGGACAGCTCAACCCATCTATCGAAGTAATGTCTTAAGCGAGCCGCGTACTGTGTTGCTGTTTCACCCCCTACTGGCCTCTCCTTATTAAACTTGTCTGGGAACCCATCCGCCGGGAAGCGAAAGCGCTTCAGGAGGGCGGTTTTAACCTTGGTGTAGTCCACTGCATCTGTAGGTGGTAGCCTGCCATAAACACTTAGTGCCTCTCCTGTAAGACATGTCGAAAGCGCCGTCGCCCATTGGCTTTCAGGCCACTTTTGCCCTCTAGCGATGCTCTCAAACCGGCGTACAAACGCATCTCAGTCGTCCCTTCCTTCGACAAAGGTGACGAGCAGTCTACCTGCGTGTATTCTCAAACTCGGCTTCTCCCCTCTACTCTCACTGAGGCGAATCTTTAATTGCAGTAACTGCACTTCCCGTTCTCTGGCTTCCCTAGCCGCTTCCCTTTCTTTTTCTTTTTCTTCCCGGGCCAGTACCCGCTCTTCTCTGGCTAACGCCTGCGCCTGTTCCTGCTGCTCCTTAACCCATTGTCTCAGTTCGGCGCCCTCGAGGCCTAACTGTTTACCGTGCGCGATCCACCTATCCAAATCCATGCACTCCATACTTCAAACTGTCACTATAATGCCACTATAAGAACAGCGCAATCATATGCAGGATGCAACCGCTTCAACTGTGCGGCTCTATCACCACCCTGTCCGCACGGTTCTCGTTCACCCCTCACTGTCTTACTCTTGTACGAAACGTCCTGTCTCGCGGACGCCAGTTTTGTCACAAAGTGCCACTCTTGCGTCGCCAGCGCGAAGTCGGCGACGGGAATGACAGCAGGTTGGTTCGTTCCGTACGCAAGCAGAGACAGTGAAGAGATCAGAGACGTGAGAAAACAAAACAACTTTACTCTAGTGATATGGCAACACACGGGATCTAATACAACACTTCAATACAACCAGCAAAATACATCGACACTTGATACAACTAAAGAAATATATAACAGAAACAATAAATCAGCTTACGAGAGAGAACTTATTAAGAACTACACAAACTAACACCAATAGAACGACGGAGGAGAAAGTTCGAAGATATAAACAGGTGAAGGCATACGTGTGATGACCGGCAGCATTGCGTCCCCGATGATCGGATGCGCGAAGTCGAAGAGAGTTCTGGCACGACTGCGATGTCGGCGGTGTTGCAACGCTGGTGGCTCCGGGAGGCTAGTGCTTGCAGGTGACTTCGAGCAGGTTGAGCTAACTCGAGGCGAATCCCGATGTCTACGTTGCAGACGTTAATATCGCGTCACAACTAGACGAACGGCTAAGTTTAGGTGGCCAGCCGATACAGAGCCACACTAAAAACTTCTAGAAGAGATGCTTGTTGATCTGTTTCTACACCATGTTGGTCAGCGACTAGTCTGCCTAGCAGGGCAAAATCCTGTGCTTAAATCCCCCTCGTGTCTCCTCGCTCTCTTCCTTGGGGACAAGAGACCTCTACATGGGTCCAATCATGTGCGTTTAATTGATGGAAACTCCGCCCTAAAAATATTTTGACCCCACCTCTTTTTAATTGGGAGAGGGCCCCCAACTAGCGAGAGTGACAACCTGTTGGGTTGTTGTCATACGGCTTGGCCACCAGAGGGTTTCCCACGCTTTTCCCCGTGGGAAACGGTCAGACTGTTTGGCTCTCAGCCGGTGCGTCCCGTAGCCTAATCCTTGTTCAGGGTACATCGCGGCCTTCGACGACCTTGCAGACGCCGCCACATTTACAAAAGGATCAATCGTCGACGGCGACGTTCCAAGAAGTGCACCTCATTCTGACCTTCTCGGCTCCCTTTCATGCTCCCGCCGTTCCCACGGTCAGTGGGGAAGTACGGCGCCCGTTATATGCCGTGACGCGGGGCCGCCAAAAATGGCCGTCCGCGACAAACATGGTTGCTTATACCAGTCGTGTTGACGCTACCAGAAGCTCGGGAGCCTGCATCTATGTCAGGAATGGGATTGCTGCCAGTGAACTGCCAATCGTAGCGGTGCCCAAGGGTGAACGGCCTGTGCCGTTCAGCTTATTGAAAGTGGTGTGATGATCGAAGCCATGTATGTGTCACCAAACAATTCGGTTAAAGACACTATACACGTAGTGGCTACGTCTATACCTAGTCGTGCGGCAAGTGAACTGTGTGAGGTGGCTGGTGACTTCACTCGTGCTCCAGACTTTCTTTATATTCCTTTGAAGGACACGTTTAACCTCGACCTAGCCAGTGTTCCAACTGCACAGACGACCTAATGGGGAAGCACCTTTGATCTTGTTTATCACAAAAAGACAGACAATGCCAAATACCATGTTGGGGCCAGAGACGGCAGCGTGTTACTTCACTGACCACCGAGCCGTCTTTGTGGCAATAGAGAAGCTACGTGGACGTTGAGCAGAAATTATACATGTGCCACATAATACGTATGCCGTGTGTGTGTCATTGCAGCAGCAGTAAGCATGATAATCAAGCTAATCTTAGACAATCTGGAAACCTAAGAATAATCATCTGAACCTTTGGTAACGCTACGTATATCCTGGCATAGCTGAGCTAAGCCACTGCCATTTTTTCTTGCACTGTCGCCAACGCAGTCTCTAGCTCGGTAATTCTCATCAGCAGTTCACTCTGGGCAACCATCATTTTCTCAATTTCTTCGACCTCACATTGCCTACACTTCACGTTAGCGTTTACTCCATTTGCTTCTGCGTTTGGGTCCATTTTGAAACCTACTTCGCATCCTGAACACTTTACAGCTTTTTTAACCATGTCTTTTTGACACCAATTGTCCTTATCGATTCTCCCTCTCGATAATCGCAAAACATTGCGTACGACGAACCCTGTCCTACGAAAGAGAGAAAGTCTAAGCTCTACTACAAAAATTTGCGTGTTCAATGTACGTGAACCTCTTCCATGGGGTGGCAAGAGGAAAAAAAACAGAAAGAAACAAACACACACACAAACTAGTAAATACCTGGTAACTGACCCGTGAAAAAACCGTACAATGTAATAAGCACTACAAATGTTTTAACTGCTGCCTTATTAATTTCAAAGGCAAGCTCGAAGCATGTAAAACCACTTATCTGAGCAGTCGATCGGGAGCGCTCAAAAAACACGTCCATCCACGTGCCAGTCTGAACTTTGCACCGCAGCACTGCACTCTGGTGAAGGTGAATGCCGGCTGGTGGTGGCGAGGCAGAACGTGTTTGGTGGAAGGTTTGGTGAGCAAGGTGGATGACAGTCTGAACTTTGCACCGGAGCACTGCACTCTGGTGAAGGTGGAAAATGCCGGCTGGTGGTGGCGAGGCAAAACTTGTTTGGTGGAAGGTTTGGTGAGCAAGGTGACGGTGGAGTGATGGAAGCTTGGTGGATGATGGTGGCATGATGAAAAAGCACATGACAGTATGTGAAATCACTTATTTGAGTGTTTCATTCTTGAATGCGAATAAATATATGTTTGCGGTCAAAATAAACCAATGCTGCTCATTACGCTTTCTGGCACGTTTATTTTTTTACTCTTGTAGTGTCAACAACGCTTCAATTTTTTGTGGAACGTAGAATATGCGGCCGTGAATATGTTTACATTTCGCGCACGTACCTACATCAGTTTGAAATCCACGATGTGTTTTTGTTGTGATGTTTAGAAGACTAGAGTTGTCACTGTGAACAGTGACACTAAATTTTTACATCGGCGCACAGTTGTCGAGAAATAAATGACCTCCAGTTCGCCATTGCCCCTTTCAATGTTAGAGCAGAACACAGCGGTCACTTGATGTTGCCACGCTAGAAACGCAACTCTGGCGATTCTCGCACACTCTATTGCTTGAGCCGTACTTTTAAATTAACAAAGTGCGTGCAACTCTAATGTGCAAAAGCTTTAAACTTGTACATGCGTCGAGGCTAGCCCCAGCAAATTTGACTTTTACCCTTCGTTCTACCACCATGATTTAAACCAAAGATTAGTCCTACCGTTCGAGCCCGTACAACTGTTATCGGCGCTTCTGGGTTTCAGAATACACAATTTCGAATAGTAAGAATGACAACACAGCATAGCTGTGGCATCATTTAACCTAAATGAAGGATTTTTTGTGTACGGTGTCCGCGCAAAAAGGGACAAACATCGATGCGACGCGCTTGCAGCACTTCCACCAAATGTGCACCTCCCCTCACCGACAGCCGCCGGTCGCACTCGCCGGCACTTCTCTGGCTCTTATGCGAGAGCACAGACTCGTCAATTTGTGTGCTTGCTGAACCACTATGATAACATGATGTTTCTGGCACACTACATGTGTATTGGCCAAGCCGTTATGTAGTGTTTCCTAACGATAGAGCGACAGCGGTGCGCTGGCACGACTGCGCTGTGTGTTACACGAAAACATCAAAATCAATTGTGTGGGCGTATCTATCGAATGAGCATAGAAGCGTCATAAAGCATGAACAGATATCGCCTTTTGGAAGGAGTGAGAAGCGGATATTAAACTTGGAAGTAACCACCGATAAACTATACCTGCTCTTCAGTCCACCAAGTTGTTTTCTTGTGGTTGTAAATTGTAACAAAAACATAACGCTGTTGCCACTATCGCAGTGGCAATCGTTACAGGCATCAGTCGTTCGTGTTTACCAAAAGTGCAAATTTTAGTAGCCGCTGCAGATTCCGTCCATCTCGAGTATGCGGCAAAAAGAACTGAAGTTAAAAAGTCAGTTGTGAGTTGACTTTTTATTTGATGCCGAAAATACCATGTCCCAGCGTGGCGCAGTGGTTAGTACGCTCAGTTGGAAATCTGAAGGTTGCAGGTTGGATTGCGTGCTGTAGCCCTTCTTTTTTACGGGTGTTTTTACATTGTTTTTATACAACTATTTTTATTATTTCTTTAGTGGCAGCACGTCACAGTGGTTCTGACACTGCTCCGCGCACCTCACCGTCCACAATGTGCCACCAACATTTCCAGTACCATAATCCACCAAAATGGTGGATGGTGGAATCCACCATTGCGATGGAGGACGTTTTTTCAATAGAGAACCATACTTTTTACAATGGTCCGCCAAGTGGCTAGGAACGGAGCTTTTTAGAGAGTAAGCGCGCTCCCCCAACCAATCATTTATGCATCGGCCTGTTTGGCGGATGTAACAGAGCAGACAAGTAAACAATGCCTTTAGACAACCACTAAAACACATTCAGAATAGCTCGTGGCGTGTTTCTTAGTGCATTCTTCTTTCTTAGGTCCTTCGCTGTGGACCGTGTAACATATCCCAGCGTGCTTGTCGCATGCGCGGAACACAACTCTTACACCTATTATGCCAGCGACCTTCTTTAGCCTATGGGAAACCTCTTGTAAGTAGGGAATAACAGCCGTGCTAGAATGTGGCTTGTTGAGTCGGTTGTTGCTTTGTTCCTTGTTAGGCACTGTTAGTGACGTAAGGAGAGTCTTAGCGAAGATATTTAGCAGGGAATTAGGAAAGCTTGATTTTTGAAGGCGGTGAACTTGGTGTAAAAAACTGCCTTCTATCTGATGGTGACAAGAGCGAATTAGATCTGCCTTTAGACAGAAAAAAGCGATGCTTCGCTTAAACAGCTTAGAATGGGCGGACATAAAATGAAGAAGGCTTTTTTTAGAGCATAGCTCGTATCACCAACGGACATGGTCAACCAAAAAAGTATTTATAAGTAAAAAAAACTTAGCTTGGCATCAGAAATATGCTCCGACGTTGATTCTAGTTGCTTCATTTTACGCCAAAATACGTCAAATATCTCACTGGTGGCTCGCCGAGGGTCAGATTGATTGATGTGGGAAAACACTAAATAGTCGTCAACGTAGCGGAACACTTTTAACTGTGCTTGCCTGATGAAGGTTGGCCATGAGACGTGTGTCATACCATGCCAGTAAAAGGTCTCTAAGAACCGGAGCTAAACACGAGCACACTCCTTCCCGTTTAGTGTAGAAGGTGTCCTTGTGAAGTAAAAAGGCCGAGTATACATAAAAGCGCAGTACGTCCATAAACCTGTGAGCATGAATTCCACGTGCATTCTGAAATTAGTTACAGACATAACGCTCAATGCACTGGCTAACTTCATCGCACCCAAGGTCATATGATAAAGAATAAAACAAGTCCTTGACATCAACACCGATGGAGGCGGAAATGTTGTAGGCCCGTGTGCTCAGATTTGGGTGCACGTTAAAGAACCCCAGGTGGTCTAAATTTCCGGAGCCCTCCACTACGGCGTCTCTCATAATCATATAGTGGTTTTGGGACGTTAAACCCCATATATCAATCAATCTTGACATCAACAGAAAAGGCGTTTACTCGTTTCGGGCACTCAATCTCAAGGTAATCATTGACGGTGACTGGGCTCTTGATTCGACTGAGGTCATCAGTGGACAGGACTGCTAGAGACCTCTGAAGATAGAATGCAAGAGGATGCTGCCAAGTACCGCGCTCGGAGACGAGGGCTCTGAAGGGATTACCTTCTTTGCATGTCTTCACTGAAAAGAAGACCGAAAGGCCCAGCTTTTGCTACTTTACTGACTTTGTCAAATTGGTTAGCCTAAATTCCTCGCATAGTTTTGCTGCTTGCGTCCTCACTCTTGTTCCTTTGATGGCGGGGAGCACCTTGAAATTCTTTCGCATGGCTTCATGGTGCGCAAGCACACGGGCACACAGAGGAAAAAACAGACCAGCGCAATTCAACAATTGGTTTATTTTTTTTAGAAATATTCACCTAATACTGAAGCAAGACTGAAAGTTGGGCTAGTTGGTGATACATTATGGGCAGAAACAGCGCACAGACTCACGGGGCGAAAAGAAAAGACACAGACAAGCGCTGTTATCAACTGAAGAATTTATTGAAATCTGAATACATAAGATAAAGACGCACAGAACATGCGCAGAGGCCCGGCGAAGGATCGTGTCGACGTCATTAACAATTTTGTGCTACGGGTAACTGCGCAAGCGCGGCATATTTTATTCAAACAAACATGCTACTGATTAAGATTTCTTCTTTTTCATGTAAAGATATTGATGTCTGACGCAAGACTCCCCTTCTTTTTTGATAAAGAATGCTTCCACTAGTTCTCTTGTGATCTGATCGCTATGTTTGAAGAGCACTTCCGTTACATTGAACAAGGGCACGCATCCACACGTGTAGCAGTGCGAAGGTAAATTCGCGTACGTGCTGGTCTTGAAGGTTCCGGAGTGTTATTTTATACGTACATAGAGACAACGCCCTGTTTGCCCAATATAAACCCTTCCGCATGTTAAGGAAATTCCGTACACCACCCCTAGTGCACAGAGTAGTGAGGCGTCCTTGTGTTTAACACCGCATTTATTTTGGCTAGAGCTCTTTTTATCATGCTTTTTGTTGACCATAGGGCACAATTTTCCTAGTTTGGTTTTTGCTGAGAATAGAACCTGTACATCGTATCGCGATGTACAGGTTCGATGTACAGCGCTTGTTTGTGTCTCTTCTCTTCGTCCCGTGATTTTTTGCGCTGTTTCTGCCCATAAACACCTAATACCCCATAAATTCATTGCAAATTGTTTTCGGTCTGCATTGTTAAAATCTTGTTTTCACACTTTTCATACATTTTTTCATGAACAGGCTTCTAGGGTTCAGGATGCAGGGTACCCGTTTTCTGTTATGTTGCTTGTAGCTATCAGGCTATCAAAGAAGCTCAAACATGGAACGGTACTATTTTATTGCGATTGCAAATATATGGACACTCTTCATTAGGCTTTTGCTGCCAGCGTCACCGTCACTCACCATATATTTAAACTTATCTATATATACAAAAGTAACGAAAGAAAAAAAGCTAGAAAAAGACCCAGGCGCACGGAATCGAACGTGCACCCACTGAGTCGTGAATGCAACGCGTTAACCTCTGAGCCACCGAGGAGCACAGCCTCCAACGTTCAAACAGAAATCTATCTATATCTAGCACTTACCACTGTTTGCAGGCATCTCTACACTGGACTATCATGGCTTCAGCATTATCAGCAAGATGGCGCAATCAGCGAGTGGCTGGCTCTCATCTCTCACGCGTACTTTGGCCCGCGAAAGGGGGGGGGGGGACAATCTTTCGCGCACCCTTATCTCCCGGTGGGGAGAATAATACCTCTTGGCTGGCCTTGGTTTTTCACTGGAATGATTCTCTTGTAGTCACGGGGCGCACAAAGGTCACTGGAATTATTGCACATTCTTTGTTTGCCAAAAGGGCGCGCTTTTCAGACACAGCAAAGTAACAACAGATAGGCTTGTTCACGTTCATCTGTACTCTGAGTACGTTTTTCTGCGTCATTTGTCCGTGAAAAACACGACGCACGTTTCGATCTGCTTGCCATTGTGTGCGTGACCTTCCAATTTGTTGCTATCACGTTCATGTCTTCACTTTTGCGGCAAAGGTGCGACTTTTTCTTGAAAATGGGTTGGCTTACCGGTTCTAGATCTAAGGTGGTAGCAATTCCTTATTTACACAGGCTTTTGCACAGAATAAAAAAGGTAGCTGGAAGGTACGATGTGAAGGTGGTGTTTTCGGCCAAAAACAAAACAGAGGAGTGTGCGGGTTGGTCAACTAGAAATGGGACAGAGCGACCAGTGTACATAAGGAATGCAGCATAAAACACAAGCTCAAGTTTGTTGAATGTGCACACAATGTGGTGTATTGTATACCTGTGATGTGTGGTTGTGTATATATAGAGCATACTGGCAGGTCCATTACGAGGCTAAGGGAGCATATGTCAAGCCTGCAGGTCACCCTAACACACATACAGCAATGAAATGCAAGGAGTGCTCATGCTCTGCTTGTCTTAACAGCACTACCTCGTTATATAGGAAGCGAAACAGGACTTCAAGACAAATAATGGAAGCCTGGCTCATAGATAAGCAGAAAGATAAGTGTGTTAGCCACCCTTCCGTAGCCTTACTGGCGAAATAAATTTCTCTCCTGTCTGTTGTTCGATGAACTTGTGATTGCTACTCGTGATATGTGCGCAGAGCAGATGTTTTTTTTTTGTGACGAGGGTGCGCAGTTTCGAAGGGTATTACGCGAATCGTTTTCGAAAAAATAAACCACTTGTTAGATTACACCCGTCTGTCTTTTCCTATGTGCCCTCGTGTGCTTGCGCAAACATTTCAAAATGGGCATGTTCCAACTAGGCCAAATCGCAGTTTTGCTGCAGTTTATATCATGGTTTAGCTTGAGTGTTCGAGGTAAGGTGTATCTCGATCCCCTAGCCGCTGCCGTTGTCTCTTCCGCATAGCAGTGAGTCTTGCTTCGGAAAACGTGGCCTCGTCCTCGGCGCTCTTAGGGCGCATTCAGATTTCAGAATAGACGAAAACGCCAGAGTGGCCGAAAAAACCACGTCCGCGTGCTCCGGAAATGGACACATTCGTCCATTGTGCATGCCACCACAGCCGCGCTTTCGCCACTTTGAAAATTCATTCAATTTTGCGTATTATCTGAGCCCTAAATATCAAACGTAACTCTAGTTATTTACCCAAAGTACTGAAAATAAACAGCTCGCACCATTTCAAACGTTGTTTCTGGAGATACGCCAGCACAAACGACATGAGCGAACGCAGCAGCGGCGGATTCAGCCGGCTGGGCACAAAAGTGAGCACGTTTGGGCATGCCGGCTTGCTTTTATACTACACCATCTACTTCTAGTGCTCCTGGCCATCGTAATCAACAATTAGGAGAATTAGGAAATGCGACAATTAGGAAAATTATTTGAGATTCGATTTTTTTATTTTTTTGTACTGCTGATAAGCAGGAGTAAACGTAGTCATATTCTGGGTTTCGTATCCTTTTATTCTGCTTTCAGGAGCTAGACATCACCATTAAATTTTAAGATTATTGAGCGAGCACGCAGACTTGGCCATTTTGAGCTAGAAAAAAACCACCCGGTAATTGTGAAGTTTACGAAACTTAAAGATAAAGGGCAAACTCTGTCTGCCACTTCAAAGCTAAGAAACTCGCCTTTTTCTGTCCTAGAAGATCATGCCGCGTGTGTGTGCTTGGCAAGAAAGAAAGTTTTTTTTTATTTGGTCAACAGAGTTATAATTCCTTTAAAATCCGCTTTGACAAGCTTCTTATGAGCACCAAACTGTTTACGATGCTGGAACTGGTTCTGTAATCGAGCTGAATTCATAGCGTTCACTACAGTTACCCATGTCTTTCGTACGCCAATCTTTTGGACGCACCACGCGTCCAACTTGGGCGTCAAGAGATAAATCGGTATCGGTTTTACTTGTCAATCATACAAAGTTACTTCCCAAAAAAGGACGCTGTTGAAGCTATATTTTAGGATAACGGCACCAATATTCCCATATTTACTAAAACTTTGCTCTTAGCTGAATACGAAACGAAGAATTTGCAAGATAATCAGTTTTTCTATTTTTTTCTGCATTCCTGACTTGATCGCAGGGGAGATTACGTGATGGTTCTTAATAAGGGTACCATGATTTCTTCTACTGTTGCAATCATGAGTGAAAACGAAATTATTTTTGCAAACACTTCATATGCTCATCTCAACATATATATAATCATGGCCTGCTACAGGCCACCTGATTGTGATCACACTTTACTTAAATACCTTAGTTACATTCTACTTGATATGAATAACCAGTTTCCCAGCGTAACCTCGTGGTTTGCGGTGATCATAATTTCCAGACATCGATTGGGTCAATATGTGCACCTTCACTTCATTGCAAAGATTTTTTTTTGGATCTTGCTCTTTCGTTTAATCTTGCTCAATATGTTGGAATACCAACGCATGGCAATGACAATCTTGATCCCGTCATTGTGTCAAATCCTGAGTTAACCAAATTATTATCATCCATCGATGGCCTTAGTGACCATAACTTACTAATTATCAGCCTTGCAATTTTCATTCTTTCATGACAGCGTTCAGTGAAGTGTATTTGTGACTATGAAAAAGAAGATTTGTTTCAGAATGAATGAGGAAATGTCGCTATATATTCAATACTTTGAACACTCAGTTCGTGACAGGTCTATCAATCAAAACTAGTCTTCGTATAAAGAAAAAAACAATCTCTCTAATAGAGTCATATGTACAGTTATTATGCATTTGTGATGAGGCTGGGAGACCATGGTTTACAAATACAGTAAAAAAATTGTGCAACAAGAAAAAACGGCTATTCAGGGAAGCGAAGCACTCCTCTTCTGCAACAAAATAGGAAAATATACTTCGAATATCTGAATGAATATACTAAATTACTGAGGAGCACTAAACAGCGCTTCTACAATAAAGACTAACTTGACATCTTTCTAACTTATCCAAAAAAGCTTTGCACTTCATTACATTCCAACCACAGTGGCTCGCAAAGCATCTCTTTAGTAAATGAAGATGGTTCTGTCGTTTTGAAGGATTTTCGTTCTAACGTTATGGCTGCCTACTTCACGTAAGTTTTCACGTACAGAACGGTTAAGAAAATTCCTGTACAGTACGATCCAAATTTTCCTCAAATGCTTGCAGTTAGCATTACCGCAGAAGGAATCTGTAAGCTGATTGATAAGTTACAAATACCTAGTGCCCTTGGACCTGACCACATATCTGCTGAAATTCTTGAAGGTACAAAATTAATGTCTAGTCGCGTCCTACAAACCATTTTCACGCAATCTATTTCCAGTCATATTGTAAGATATTTAGCGCAACCTCGACTTTCTCAAACACACAATCACTCATACAACCACTCTAGTAGCACACACAGCTTACAGCGCTCCCTACCAACTGCTTATTGCACCGAAAAGACCTTCTTATATACGTACAATAGAGTGCGCAAAGCCAACAAAGCACAAAGCTGCGCATGTGAAAAGCATTTAACAATAGCGCAACCGCAACCGCGTCAGGCGAGCGCGATGAACATAGCACCATCACACAAAAAAGGAACAAGTAAGAAAAAGTACGAAAAGCAGAAAACACCCACTAGAAGTACTAAATCCTTGCATCGAGAACAGATATTTCCTGTTTATGTTTCACCAAAGGCGGCTCGCTAACGCATATGTCCTTATTTTTGTCTATAAAATATGCTTCCAACACCAAACGCGCTGATAAACTGAAGCTTCTTCCGAGAACCTGCGTGTCTGTGAATCGTGGTTCACACCCACATGCGGCGGTATGTGCCACAAGATGTGCGTATTATCCTCGTTTCTCTTAATTTTCATCGCATGCTCCTTAAGCCGGTAATTTAGGCATCTCTCGGTTATGCCGATGTACACGTTTCCACAGGATAAGGGAATGGAGTATACAACTCCCATGGAACATTTGACGAAGGCTTTCTCATGTTTTTTCCGGCAACCGCGTCTCTTGCCATTGCAAATGCGCGGACACAACTTGGCTAATCTGGCGCCGTAAAGACCACAGCGACACCATGCCTAGCAGCGACCTTCTTAAGGTTATTAGAGAGCTTGTGCAAGTACGGCAGCACTTGTGGCTTGGAACCCAATGGATCCCGAGCAGCTTCATCGCTTTGTGTTCCACGTTTCATCTTCTGCTGTAGTGACTCGGCGACCGTGTTTATGACCGACAAAGAGATACTCTCCGCCGTCAATCGGCTGATATGATCATAAAAACTAGTACGCATGTGGTGTGGACACGACTTAGTTAACGACGATTCTAGGCAAAGTGAAGCAATTTCTTTTTTAACTATCTTAGAGTGCGCAGAATCATACGGCAACAGCCCCTTTGATGGTTTTGCGCACTCTGTTGTACGTATATAAGAAGGTCTTTCAGTGCAATAAACAGTTGGTAGTGAGGGCTGTAAGCTGTGTGTGTTACTCGGATGGTTCTGTGAGTGATTGTGTGAGTGTTTGCAAAATTCGAGGTTGCGCTAACAATAAGACGATTAACCAACTAGCCCAAAAACAAGTTTTATTGAGGAAATTTACAGTGGCGAGATCCCGTCTGAGTGGAGGATTAGCGGAATTCTACCTGTCTACAAGACCGGACGCCGTTCTTATACATATAATTACCGTCCTATCTCACTAACGTGTATTGCATGCAAACTTATTGAACATATATTCTATATATGCAAAGAATATCGAGAATACATCTGGACATTTGGCAATGCATTTGGACAATAATTCATTTTTCTTCCTGAACCAACGCGAATGTTGATCCGGCTGTTCACGCGAATCTCAACTTATCGAATTCACGACTGACCTGCACTTAAACCTAGACTCATCCTTTGCATCCGATGTCATTCACCTTGACTTTCCTAAGGCGTTTGACCATGTTCCTCATCGGCGTCTTATGACTAAGCTTTATTGTCTTTCAATAATATTGTCATGGATTCACTGTTTTTTAACTGATAGTAGAGCGTGATCTGTTGCTACTAACATTATCTCAGCAGTTCCACAGGGCTCCGTTCTTGGCCTGCTTCTGTTCCTAATCTTCATCAATGACCCTCCTGCTCAAATTCCATCAGCCATTCGTTTGTCTGTGGTTGAATGCGTTCTGTACCGACCTATTTCTACTGCCAACGATCAGACATTACTGCAGGATGATGTAACTTTAGTCCAAAACTGGTGCTCGATCTGGCTCATGCAGTTCAATGTATCAAAATGTAAGTTCATGCACGTAACCGGTAAGCAACATCACCTTCACTTCCCATACACGATAAACAATTAAATACTAGCATAGATCGAATCTTTTATTTATCTCGGTGGACGAATCACAGATAATATATTGCTGCGACAGGTTCGCCACATTCAAGTAGCCCGCCACAATCATTATGGCACCAGCACCAGCAAGACCCGGCTCGGTTGGCATGCGCCACGCGTTCGGACGTTCCAACAACGAGGAAGAGGAAGATAGTCGGATCTGTGCCACATCACTTAATACTCCCAATATTTTGTCTTTTGGGGCCATTTCATTGGGACATAGCGACAGGAACATCTGCAGGGCTCTCTGCGAATTCATATATAACACAAGAAAATTACCTTGCTGAGTCAGCCATCAGCTCTCGAATTTTACTAGTCACACTACCACTTATTATTTAGCTGATACACTGCAATGATTCAACTTTCAGGAGAATTTCATATAACGATTCCACCACAGATATCCAACAAATTCTATTATTTCTCCCCCCCTTTTTTATTACTTTTTTTATTTTTATTTTTTTTATTTTTTTACATTGCGCCAAATCAATTTCACAGTCAAAACACAGTAATCATATTCCCCTAATCTAGAAAATCTCTAGGTATTTACTTGCATTAACCACCGGCTTCTTGGCCAATCCCCCTTAGTGGGTGAGAGCCAAAAAAAGAAAGGAACAAGCAAGCAAGCAAGCCACTCGGTTACTCGAACTTGACGAGCATAGTTTTTAGAATCGTGGGCACAAGTTCGCCCTAATAAAGACGCTTCTTTTTTTTAACCTGTCGGCGTCAGCATCGCTACATTTCTGGTGGAAGTGCTGGGTTATGAACCGAAGCCCCGCGAGCTCAAGACAGCGTAGCCCCGACGACCAGCGTATCAACCCCGTGGAAGTGACTCCTGTACACCAGAGGGCAAGTCGCCGTCTTCGAGGTGACTCACCTGAGTTCGGTCCTCTTCACTTCACACCAAGGGGAATTCAAACGATGGATGCCACCACTATGACTAGCCAGGTAACACCGGCACAAGTGTTCATTAGCCAACCGCACCAGCCACCAGTTTTCCACGGCGACTCGTACGAGGATGTTGAAGATTGGTTGGACCTGTTCGAGAGAGTAGCGAGCTTGAATGGATGGGACGAAAGAGAGAAGCTCCGTCGCGTATACTTCGCCCTGGAAGACTTCGCGAAGACATGGTTCGAGAACCATGAAACCTCGTTGTCTACCTGGGGGGTATTTCGACGACAAGCAGTGGCTACGTTCGCGAACATAGACCGGAAAGAAAAAGCGGAGGCAGCTCTTCAATCGAGGAACCAGCTAACGAACGAGAGTGCTGCTATGTACATTGAGGACATGGTCCGCCTGTTCAAGCGTGCGGATTACAACATGGCTGAGGATAAGAAGGTGCGCCATCTAATGCGCGGAGTGAAGCAAGAGCTGTTCGTCGTTCTCGTCCGCAACCCTCCGAGCACGGTTGCTGAGTTTTACTCAGAAGCGACGGCCATCGAAAAAACACTGGAACAGCGGGCTCGGCAGTACAACCGGAATCTTAACTGCGCATCTGCACAGGTGTTCCCCGGAGGCGTGCGAAACGACGTTGAAGCCCTGCGAGAGCTAATTAGATCAGTTATCAGAGAAGAACTGAGCAGACTGCATATGCCCCAGACTTCAACTGCACTATCTGTTACGGACGTTGTTCGTGACGAACTGAGGCAGGTGATACGAGAGCCAGAGCGTGAGCTGCAGCCGGTTCGACCTATCCGAACATACTCTGAGGTTGTCAGACAACCCACGGTACACAGCAATGCAGCAGTTGCGATGGCGACGACTCCCCTCCCACCTGCGGCACGCAGCGCACCTCGTCCACGGGAACCGACAGCTACCTATCTGCCCCCAGGAGCACGTAGCACACATCACTATGTGGAGCGTAGGCCCAGGAAAAGTGACGTCTGGCGTGATCACGAGCGCAGGCCTCTGTGTTTTCATTGTGGGGAAGCGGGTCATCTGTACAGATTCTGTCCTTACCGACAGGCTGGATTAAGAGGCTTCCCGTCATATGCACCGTGCCCCCGAAACGGCGAACGACCAGCGGAGATTGAGGAGTACTTGTCGACGCGCCAGAACTCGCCAACTCTACGCCAACACCGGTCACGGTCACCATCGCCTATGCGCTACCGGTCATCCAGCCCACGTACACCTTCAAGGCAGCCTGGTCATCGCTCTCCAAGTCCACACCCGGAAAACTGAAGCAAGCGACCTGTGGAGGTGAGGCCGCTGATAACGTCAGTTACGAAGATCCTCCAGTTTGGTTTGAGAGTGATGACGGTGTATTTCCGGTAGATGGGTGCAGCAACGAAAACGTTACTTCAGATTTGCGGTTGAGAATGGAAGGATGGGAGCTGAATGCCTTAGTCGACACCGGTGCTGATTATTCAGTGATAAGTCACAAGATGGTGAAAAAGCTAAACAAATTTGTGACACAGTGGAGTGGATCGCAGATACGCACGGCAGGCGGTCACATTATTACGCCCCTTGGCAGATGCACTGCAAGACTTGAAATACGGGGCTTTATTTACGTGGCCGATTTCATTGTGCTGCCAGAATGTTCAAGAGAACTCATTATAGGAATGGATTTTTTGCGAGCTAATGGCGCCGTAATTAACCTGCGTAGGTCCAGCGTGTCGTTTTCGACTGAACGAGCTATACCTGTGGAGGAATCTGAGGAACGACGCCTAACTGCTCTACGCGTTGTTCATGATGACGTAACTGTGCCGCCACGCTGCAGTATAATGGTGCTCGTAGAAAATGATGCATTGTACAACCGCGAAGTCATAGCGGATACAAATGTAGGACTGTTTTTGAACAAAGGTGTCTGCGTAGCTAGGGGTCTTGTTCACTTGACGAATGGCCGTGCAGATGTCCTACTCACAAATTTCTCCAATGAGCTTCAACACATCGCTCAAGGCACGGCTATCGCCTATTTACACGACTTCTGTATGGCGACTGAACTATGCAGCTTAACGACATCAACCACTCGACCAGTGGCCTGCAACATCGACACATCCGTGACCGTCAATCAGAGCCTTCCGGACAGTCAGAAGAAACAGATTTACGCCTTGGTAAAAGAATTCTCTGATTGCTTTTCAAGTACCTCGAAGGTCCAGCGCACGTCAATCACGAAACACAGAATTATAACGCAAGACGATACGAGGCCTATATGCCAGCATCCATATCGGGTGTCACAGAAAGAACGGGAAATTATCAAGAAGCAAGTGGAGGAGATGCTTTCTGATGATGTCATCCAGCCTTCGAATAGTCCATGGGCGTCTCCCGTAGTGCTCGTTAAGAAGAAAGACAACACACTTAGATTCTGCGTCGACTACAGAAAACTGAACAGTGTAACTAAACGAGATGTCTACCCCTTGCCACGTATCAACGATACACTAGATCGGTTGCGATCCGCAAAGTTTTTCTCCTCCTTAGATCTGAAAAGCGGATATTGGCAAATCGAGGTCGACGAGCGGGACCGTGAAAAAACGGCATTCGTAACACCAGATGGCCTCTACGAATTCAAAGCGCTTCCATTCGGCCTCTGTTCCGCACCAGCGACGTTCCAGCGAATGATGGACACTGTCCTCGCCAGATTGAAATGGCAGTCATGCCTAGTGTATTTGGATGACGTGGTGATATTCTCTGCAACGTTCGACAAACATCTAGAGCGACTACGCACAGTATTGGAAGCCATCCGGTCAGCGAAATTTACAATCAAACCCGAAAAATGCCACTTCGGCTTCGAAGAGCTGCGATTCCTTGGACATGTCATTAGTTCCGATGGTGTTCGTCCCGATCCCGAAAAGACAGCCGCTGTTCAGAGGTTCCCTACACCCAGAGACAAAAAGTCAGTGCGTCGATTTTTGGGTTTATGTGCCTATTATAGACGATTTGTGGAAAACTTCTCAAAGATTGCGGAACCTCTTACAAAACTGACAAAAGACGACGTGCCCTTCACGTGGGAAAGCGAACAACAGAAAGCTTTTGACGAATTAAGGAAACGACTACAGGGTTCACCAATACTTGCCCATTTTGATGAGACAGCCGACACTGAAGTCCATACCGATGCCAGCAATGTCGGCTTCGGCGCCATCCTTGTCCAGTGGCAAAATGGTCAAGAGAAAGTGTTAGCCTATGCCAGCCGCAAACTATCAAAAGCTGAGGCAAACTACTCTGCAACTGAAAAAGAGTGCCTCGCCGTCATCTGGGCCATAAACAAGTTTCGACCCTACCTTTATGGTAGACCGTTCAGAGCTGTAAGTGACCACCATGCTCTATGCTGGCTGGCAAATCTCAAGGACCCGTCAGGTCGACTAGCAAGATGGAGCCTTAGGCTGCAGGAGTATGATATTACGGTCGTGTACAAATCTGGAAGGAAACACAGCGATGCCGACTGCCTGTCACGCTCTCCCGTCGATCCAAGTGTACCTGAAGAGGAAGACTTCCCGTTTCTAGGCGTTGTCGACACATCCAAAATCGCTCAACTACAACGAGATGACCCGGATTTGCTGGCACTTATACAACACCTGCAGGGTCTCGACGTTCAAGTCCCTCGCACATTCTCCAGAGGGCTCTCCGCGTTCTGCCTTCGAGGAAGTGTCCTTTACAGGAGGAACTTCGAACCTAATGGTGAAACGTTTTTACTAGTCGTGCCCACAGCCATGCGAGAGGAAATTCTGCACGCATGCCACGACGAGCCAACATCTGGACACATGGGTGTGAGCCGAACATTCGCCAGGATTCGCCTGAAATACTATTGGCCTAAGTTGCTCGCATCAGTGCAGCACTACGTGAAAACTTGTCATCAATGTCAACGGCGCAAAACTCCACCCGTAAAACCAGCCGGCCTTCTCCAGCCAATAGACCCTCCAGATGCCCCATTCCAACAAGTCGGCATGGACTTCCTAGGACCTTTGCCGACATCGTGTGCAGGCAAGAAATGGATAGTCGTAGCCACAGACTATCTCACCCGTTATAGCTGAAACTGACTCTCTATACAGTGCGACAGCTGCCGAAGTCGCCAAGTTCTTTGTGAAAAACATAGTGCTCAGGCATGGTGCGCCCATCGTCGTTACTACGGATCGGGGCACCGCATTTACTGCAGACCTAATGCAATGCCTGATGCGCATGACAAATACCGATCACAGAAGAACAACGGCGTATCACCCTCAGTCAAATGGCTTAACCGAACGCCTCAACAGAACTCTGACCGACATGCTATCAATGTATGTTGATGTTGAACATAAACAGTGGGATGAAATATTACCCTACGTAACATTCGCATATAATACAGCCATTCAAGAAACAACCCACGTTGCCCCTTTTGAACTAGTATTCGGCCGAAGAGTGACCACCCCGCTGGATGCCATGTTGCCACTACAGGACGAAAGCAGCTATCCACCTGACTTAGATGACTTCTTGCAAAGAGCCGAAGAAGCACGGCAAATGGCAAGATACCGAATACGCCACCAACAGCACGTCGATTCTACTCGCTACAACAAGCGACGCAGTGACACACTTTATCATCCCGGTGACAAAGTGTGGATATGGATACCAGTGCGCCGCCGCGGACTCTCTGAAAAGCTTCTTTGCCGATACTTCGGCCCTTATGAAGTAGTCAACCGTATCAGCAATGTCACTTATGAAGTTAGATCTGCTGGACACGTGAGTTCAAGACGCCGAAATCCCACGGAAGTGGTCCACGTAGTCCGCATGAAGCCCTATCATGACAGATCATCGAAAAACGAGTGAGAGTGCGCGTGTATCTTTTCACTGTCTTAAGCATCGGGACGATGCATCTGAGCAGGGGGGCAATGCTGCGACAGGTTCGCCACATTCAAGTAGCCCGCCACAATCATCGTGGCACCAGCACCAGCAAGACCCGGCTCGGTTGGCATGCGCCACGCGTTCGGACGTTCCAACAACGAGGAAGAGGAAGATAGTCGGATCTGTGCCACTTGGCTACTCGAACTTGACGAGCATAGTTTTTAGAATCGTGGGCACAAGTTCGCCCTAATAAAGACGCTTCTTTTTTTAACCTGTCGGCGTCAGCATCGCTACAATATGTTGGTCTAAACAAAACAAATTACTTTCTGCAAGCACATCTAGATAATTAGGTTGCATCAGACTGTCACATACATTTGTTTCAGCCACAGTTAGGCAAATGGCGTACAAAACTTTCATACGCACAAAACTTTAGTACACATCCGCTATCTGGACCTCCCATCAAAAGTATCTAATCCACAAGTTCTGGCATCGCAGGACCAAGCTGCTCGTTTCATAACTTCAAAATATGATTCTACACTGAGCATAACTAACATCAAAACTTCGATTCGTCTAAATCCTTTGGCATCCGGCACAAAAAAGCGAGTATCTGCCTTTTCCATAAGCTCTATTCTAACTTTCCTCAACTACGCGAGCGCCTAATTGTATCACCCATGAGATGCGCACGACGTATGTTTAATTGTCACACTGTTCAACGCATTCATGGTTCGACTAACACCTTCAACAAATCATTTCCACCGACTACCATATCAGATGGGAATGCACTTCCTGGCGACATTTTTTGTGAAAGACGTTATGTTGAATTTAAACATTTTTGGAACAGCACTACTATCACCAATCCGAATAGCAGCCCTGTTCTTTGCGCATTTATCTGCCTTCTTTATTTATTGTTACCTTCCATTTGTTTTTGTTATTGTTTTTCGAGTTTTTATTAGTTTTTTTCCTAGCAGTATTTATTCGATTTCTTCTTGTGACCCCGAGTTATCTTTATTACACGTCCCCTTACTTATTAACACTTGAGGGGCCCTTAAGTGTAAATAAATGATGATGATTAGGATGGTATAACTGTCAGTTCACGCGCACGAATAAATAGAAACGAAGAGAGGACAAGCGCTTTCTCGCTACTAAACTATTTATTAGAAAGGGAAGAATATATAAACAGGCAATCGAAAAACAACACATGCATGTGCAGGCAAAAAGTACACCCATGGCACATCGAGAACACAGGGTAAAAGAAGAAAGATTATCTCGACACATAATCTAGAAAAGCACTCTTTATCGTGCAGCAAAACCGAAGGCAGGGCTGACGCATTGTTCCCCTCTTTTTGCTATGTGAAAAGCTGATTGATTGATTGATTTGTGGGGTTTAACGTCCCAAAACTACCATATGATTATGAGAGACGCCCTAGTAGAGTACTCCAGAAATTTCGACCACATGGGGTTCTTTAACGTGCACCCAAATCTGAGCACATGGGCCTACAACATTTCCGGCTCCATCGGATATGCAGCCGCTGCAGCCGAGATTCGATCCCGCGACCTGCGGGTCAGCAGCAGAGCACCTTAGCCACTAGACCACCGTGGCGGGGCTACGTGAAAAGCTTCGGTCAACTGATGAGTTATTTGATTGTTAGATCGAAAAACCACTTCAGTATCCCGAAAAAAAGAGGATAACAACCGCACTCTCTGCAGAGCCGCGAGATGCGACGCACCGAAGGATTTCAGAGCAGAATTGTGCTCTCTGAGACAAACATTGACGAACCTTCCTGACTGACCGATGTACACTTTACCACAGCTAAAAGGAGTCATGTAAACAACACCCATTGCGCAGCCCACGAACGTTTTGCTGTGTTTCATGCGACAATGCGGAAACTGCGCATGCGCGAACAAATAGACTGCAGTTTGCTTTTGGCTGAGAACAGCACATCGACTTTATATCTATTAGCGAGTTGCTTAAGTTCATGCGATGTCTTATGAAGGTAAGGATTCACTGCTATCGTCCTACGATTTCAAGTCTCATCACGACGCCCCGAGTGGTTCCCTTCAAGTTTAAGTTTCTTAATCATGTTGTAACAAACGGACGGATGACATCAGTAGGAAGATGTGGTACAGTTTCTGAGCACCGATAGCTCTAGCAAATGTAGCGCTTTCAGTATAGACATTGAAGACTTGTACTACTCGATACCTCAAGATGAGCTGATGGCAAGCGTTCAAAGCTGCATCACGCAGGATAATGATGAATTGTCTTTTAGCCTGAAATGTTGAACTTCTGTATCTAGTTTTCCAGAATGACTTAGCTTCTACCTGAAGTCAACCTTTGTGGCTTGGTGTGGTAATATTTATGTCCAGAGATCAGGGATATGCATAGGCTCTTCAGTAGCTCCGATTTTAAACGAAATTTTTCTCGTAAAGATTGATGTGGCACATCAAAAGCATTTGTCAGGACTCCCGGTTCACGTATTCAGATTGGCCGATGATGTGTTGAGATAATCTTTCTTCTTTTACCCTGTGTTCTCGATATGCCACGGGTGCACTTTTTGCCTGCACACGCATGCGTTGTTTTTTGATTGCCTGTTTATATATTCTTCCCTTCCTAATAAATTGTTTAGTTGCGAGAAAGCGTTTGTCCTCTCTTCCTTTCTGTTTGGAGTGCGCTTGAACTGACCGTTATACCATGCATATCCAACTAGCCCAACTTTCGATTGTGTTGAAATGATTAAGATAGTGATGCTAAGACCAGCTGAGCATCCAAAATGCATGAAAGGCGCATGCGATAACATCGTTCTGCGAGTGATGCCTGCCATCGATTGCTCCTCAACGAGAAAGGAAGCCCTCTCTATCTTCTGATAAACGAAAGAGTATCAAAAGATAATCAGGTAGGAGGCTGCGTGGCTCGATCCAGAACTTTAAACTTTGATAATAAGGGCGTGGTCGCGAGTGTTAGAAACTGCGTTATTTCAGCGGACATCAGCGAACGGCTCGCGTACCCCTCTACGCGCTTTGATATCACTGAACGAACATTACTTTTTTTCGGGCGTTTTGCCAGCGTTTTGCAGTTTCGCGCGATCAGGTGAAAAATTGGCACATCCTACGTACAGTGGGAATCGATGGTATGCCAAGCACAAATGAGAAATGTTGATATGTCACTTTAAAATTAGCACAACGTTACGAGGTGGAGGTAAATGATGCCGTATATAACTTCCGCGTCATGAGTATGATGTCTGGTTGTGTCGTTTACCTTCGTCATCTATTCACGTCACGTGATACCGAATTAAGTGTATGTGGAGCTATCGAAACGGCCGCGAACATACTATGAGCATGGTATGTTGTGAGGGCCTTACATTGCACGCTTGTCAGGATTATCATGCTTGCACCAGTCATATATTTCGTCATCCATTGACGTCACGTAACACCAAATTTGGTATATATGGAGCTAGCAAAACGGCCGCGAGCACATCATGAAGGGCCCAATATACTCCAAAGTAGCGTTGACGTGCGCGCAGGCTGGGCACAACGACGCAATGTTAGCGAAACGCGAGTACTCGATAGTCTGACGCCAGACGCGACCAGCGTTCGTCGGCGCGGCCCGACGGCAACCGGCGCGAAATGCGACATGCTGCATTTTGCGCCCATGCGTTACCCATACAACACTGTATGGGTAACAAATGTCGTGTACTGGCCCTTTTAGGTCAGACGTGCATGTTGGGGAACAGGCGCGCGCACCTGTTACGGCCGCGCCCGCGTCGGGGCAGTCAACGCTGCACGCAACTGCGGCGCCGCTCCTAAACGTTCTGTTGGAAGCGACGCGCTCGCAGCCTTCTGCTTTAAAAGGAGACCCCGAGTCCCCTCAGCCAAGCGTTCCGAGTAGCTTAAGGGTACCTCTGCCTGAGTACAGCGGTTATTCGGACCGCATCAGTGCCACAGAGTACCTCGATGCGCTGCACCGCTATCACCAGGCTACGCAGCTGAGCGACAGCATTATGCTAGGCTCTGTTTTGCCCTTGTCGCTGAAAGCCCAAGCGGCGAGGTGGTACCGGCTCGTCGGCCACCAGCTCGCTTGATGGAGGAGTTTAGGGCGCTCTTCCGTAGCGAACTCCTTCCTCCTGATTACGAGCGCTGCATGCGTCATGAGTTAGAGCTTTGCGCACAGCATCCCGACGAATCTCTTCTCGAGTACGTTCGGGCTTTGCAGGAGCTCTACCTCGTTGCCGATCCTACGGCATCAGACGCCGAGAAGGTGGAGCGAGCCATACGCCAGGGTCATCCAACCTTCGCCGCTTACCTTCGGAGCGCCCGTTATCGTGAGCAAGTGGCTTTGAAAGATGAAAAAGGAAGAAAAAAGCGCTGTCCCGTTACTGCCTCTCTTAAACGAGGGCACCTCCACAGTTAAGCGCAGGGAAGGGGGGAATGGGAATTAGAGAGACAGAAGAGAAGAGGTAAGAGTAGATGGTGAAAAGCATTCGATCACTCGTATCGCGCACGCACGTAAGAAAGGCCCGCCGAGAAGCCGGGGGTGAGGAGACGCGCTCGTCAAGGGGAAGGGAGAGAAAAAAAGAAAGAAAAATAAAAGAAACTACTGGACAAGTGGAAAGAAGGTAGGGCGCTCCCGTGCTGATATTGAAGGGGAGAGAGTGTCTGCTGCAAACGCTGAATGCGCCCACGTAGAACAGGAAGGAAAAAAAGATAAAAAAAACAAGAAGGTAGAAAAAAAAAAGCCGTCAGGCAGCTCCGAGCAGCCCACGTAAACAAGGACACGTGGAACTCGGAGCAGGAAAAAGGCGTGGTGCGCAGCGCGATGTAGCAGTAAGGGGAAGAAGAAGAAAAAAAAAAGAGCGGAGTAAGCATACGCGCAAAGAAGGTATGCCATACGCAGTCGACTGGAACTTACCACCAAGAAGGCCAGCGGCGCAGTGATGTGCACGATTTATATCGGACGGGAGCCGGCTTCTTGATAAACACCGTTATCGTGACCTAAACAAGCTGGCGTCCGATGCGAAGCGTATTCAGGGTGACATACTGGCGGCGCGAGCCTATCGCCTGCCGCCACCTCAGTCCGCGTCTCGCGAGCCTCGTTGCGCGTGGGCTGGTCGTGATTCGTCACACTGGGGTTCCCCGAACCACGAGGCGGCCTCTGCCACGAGAGACCGAGACGCGCTCTATGTGTCGGACCGCGCTCTGGATCCGTACTCGTACGCCCGGGCGGCCACCGTTGCCCGGCAGCGTGAACAAGAACGGAAACACTGTGCTCCAGTGCACGAGGGGATTTCCGATCGCGGAGCCTCCACGGCGGCTAGCGAACGGACACCTCCTAGCTCTAAAAGATCGCCAAAATCCACCCCCCCCCCCTGTTGGAGGAAAAGGCGTGGTCTGCTTTCATTGCCGTGAGCGTGGTCACACCGCGCGAGAGTGCAACGCGCCCCAACCGACACAAGGGCCTGCTCGCCCGTCGGGAAACGGGGTGAGCCGTCGGTGAGCTCCCCGTTGCCGGCGGCTGCAGAGCACGGGAGTGTAACACAACCTCTGGCACCGATGGCGTGTCGCGCTGGACATGCCATTCCAGCCACGCCGGCGCCGTTCATCGCCCTTACGATCACTGGTCGAGAGTTTGCGGTGTGGCTGGATAGCGGAGCTTCTATATCGCTGTTCGGAGAAGAGGTTTAGGGCTCATTTGCGCGACCGCTCTGTCCGCATTCGAGCTTGCGACACTGCCATCCACCTCGCCAGCGGTACCGCCACCTCGTGCGGCGCTGCGTGGTTGGTTGTGCGTAGGGAGAATCGCGCACGCCGACAGCGCTTTGTGCACCTCCCTAGTCTTTCCGTGCCTGTGATTCTTGGTCGCGACTTTCTCGCGCGCACGGGTATCGTGATTGACGTCGCAAGCGGAAGCTACAGCGACGGCCCTACCGGCACCCTACGGCCTTTCGCTGCACCTCCTGTGGTCTCTGCTGCCAGTAAGTCGCCGGACGCCACGAGGAGGAAGGAGGAAAGGAGACCAAGCGTTGCCCCCGCAGCCCGCGTCTCCACCTCCGACGCCAAGACTGGTGATTTGGTCGGCGCGACGGAAAACGGTCCGTGGGTACAGCTTTCCCTCGAGCATAATGCTGCCGCGGTGAACGAGGTCTCGGCTATGCCGGTGACCCCCCCCCCCTCCCCCCCACTAAGCAGCAACTCGAATGGTTCGCTGCCGCCTTTGTCGGACAGCTTGTCAAAACGCGAGAAGGCACGCCTGCCATCGCTGTTGACACGTTTCAGCGATACGTTCACGGAACGCCCGGGTTGCACCTCTCTGGGGAGGCACCGGATTGACACGGGTGACGCACAACCGGGGAAATGCAATCCTCGCCCCGTTAGTGCGGAAAAGAGGAAAGCAATTGACCCGGCACTGGATGAGTTGATTGAGACCGGAGTTGTCCAACGCTCAAACAGTCCTTGGGGTTCACCGGTGGTAATGGTCCCCAAAAGAGACGGCTCTCACCGGCTCTGTGTGGACTAGCGCCGGCTGAACGAGGTCACGAGGAAGGATGCTTATCCTATGCCTAACGTTGACTCGATCGTGGCTGCTCTAGGCGGTGCTTGCTACTTCAGCACCATGGATGCTAGCCGCGGTTACCTACAGGTTCAGATGGAGCAGGCTGACGCGGAGAAAACTGCGTGCACCTCTCACAGAAGTTTGTACGAGTTTACCCGCATGCCGCTTGGCTGTTCTGGAGCTGCATCGACGTTCCAGAGATTGAAAGACCGCGTTCTAGGGGACACTAAATGGCAACACGCCCTGGCGTACCTCGACGACATCGTCATCTTCTCTCGAACGTTCGAGGAACACCTTCACCACTTGGAGGATGTCCTCGGGAGGTTGCTTGCCACCGGGTTGACTTTGAACCCGAAGAAAGCTCAAATAGCTGAGACTCGCATCTCACTATTAGACTTTATCATTTAGAGCGGTCGCGTCCTGCCGTGCGAGGAGAAGGTACGTGCCATTGTGGAGTACCTGACGCCGGCAAACATTCAGGGCCTGAGGCGCTTTTTGGGCATGGTGAACTACTATCGACAGTTCATCCCAAACTGTGCGGCCCTCCAAGCGCCCTTGACTGCACTCTTGAAAAAGTCGGCACGATGGAGCTGGGGGCCAGAACAAGAGCGAGCCTTCAAGGCGCTTTCCAAAACTCTAGTGGCCACAGCCGAGTTAAAGCTGCCCGACCTGAACAGGGAGTTCGTTGTCCAAGTGGACGCGAGCGACCTGTGTCTCGGCGCGGTACTGCTTGAGGAGCAGGATGGCGTCCTCCGGCCAGCCGCCTTGTCGAGCCGGTCACTTAACGCCGCCGAGCGTAACTATAGCGTCACAGAAAGGGAATGTCTCGCTATAGTTTTTGCTCTCCGGAAGTTCGACTGCTATATCGACGGTGTGCCGTTCGTGGTGGAAACGGACGACATAGCACTCACCTGGCTTAAACGCTTGCGCGAGCCCTCGGGCCGCATCGCGTGCTGGGCGTTGACCTTGCAGCGGTACAACTTTGTTGTGCGCTGCCGGAAAGGGAGTTCGAACGTCGTGGCTGACGCCTTGTCGCGTGCCCCCGTTTCGGCGTCCGACACTTGTGTCCGCCACCCCCGAGAGATTTCGCATCAAGTAGACCCCGGGCCCTCTGGCTCCAAAGGGTCGAAAGGCGCGAACCCCGATGGCGAAGTGACTTTCGAGTCGACAGCTTCGGGTGAGGACGCATACCTGGTAGACTCTGTCACGTCCGCCGGTATCGTCTTTAGTAGAGAGGAGCTGCTCAAGGCACAGCAGGACGATCCGTTTTGTGAACACATCGTTCACGAGCTCAAAGAGCTGAGCTCCCAAGCGGAGCTGGGCGGTCAAGCCGCCGGGCGCGAACAGACAGCTGGTATTACTGTCGGTGCCGAGTGCAGTACGCAGGCTGGCATTGCTGCGGGCACATTGGACTCGTACCTGCTTGATGCCGACGGCGTTCTCCGGCGCAACGTTCCATCTGAAGAAGCTCCCCAGGGGTCTTTCAAGGTGGTGATACCCCGCTGTCTAAGGAAAGCCACTCTAGGTTATTTCCACGACTCACGGTTGGCTGGACACGCGAGTGGCCTCAAGACTTTTCAAAAGTTGTGCCGCTCCGCTACCTGGCTTGGCATGAAGCGCGACGCCCTTCACTACGCCCGCTCATGCCGCGTGTGCCACTGTGTGAACCTCGCGGGGGTAATCATCCCGGGCTCATGCAGCCAATCGACAGCCAACAACCTTGGCAGGTCGTGGCCTGTGACATTATGGGACCTTTCCCAAGAAGCCGGAGAGGCCATGTTTTTCTCTTGGCTGTCACAAATCACTTCACGAAGTGGGTCGAACTGTTTCCCCTTCGGAAGTTAATGGCACGCGTAATCTGGGACAAGTTGACCGAGTTCTTTACCCGCTTTGGCTTTCCGGCGCAGTTGATCACGGACAATGTGTCCTATTCACGGCCAAGGTGTTTGTGGATGCGTGTGCTGCCTTCGGCATTAAGCACCATAAAACAACAACGTATCACCCACAAGCCAACCCGACCGAGGGGATCAACCGGAACCTTAAGCCCTCGCTGACAGCCTTTGCGCAGCAACACGGGGATTGGGAGGCCTGTCTCAAGGAGATAGGCTTCTCCTTGCGGTCTATGGTCAATCGCTCGACAGGGTACACGCCCACTTTCCTCAACTTTGGGAAAGAGCTGCATAACCCCATGGACCGCGTCCTACGGGGCGGCGGCGGCGCAAGTGCCGCGAAGGTCAGCCCGTCTGGCTACGCGGCGGAACTTCGCTCAGGGTTAGACGCGGCCCTCGACCTGGCGTATTCCAACCAGGCAAAAGCGCGAACTGGTCAGAAAGCTCAATATGACCGGTCGCATCGGGATGTCCGTTATGATGTCGGCGATCTCGTCCTCAGGCGCAATCACAGCTTGAGTGACGCCGCCAAAGGCATCTCGGCCTCCCTTTTGGCCAAGTGGTTGGGCCCATACCGAGTGCACACCAAAGTGTCGCCCCTGGTATACAAGCTGGCTTACTCACAAGGGAGACCAGTCGGTGGTCCAGTTAACGTCTCCGACCTCAAACCTTTCGTTGCCCGCAGAAACGACTTCGGGGAGGGGAAGCCGGTCACCGAACCGCAGGGAAACCGCGATAAGGCTGGTTCCAAACCACGCCACCAGTACAACCTGCGAAAATGCACTTAGGCTGATTTTCGCCCCCGGCATACAGCGGGACGTTATCCCCTCCGTGTAAGGGAGCGTGGATTATAGCTGCTGTGCGATTGCCCATCTAGCAGCAACAGTAACGGCTACCTGGCGAGCTTTCTCCCCGTCAACCTCTCGTGGAGGCCTGAGAGCACGTCTTTCCTCCGTGCCTAAGAGCATCTGCCGCGACGAGCGAATCGTCGGGCGCAACACAGCTCACAGGAGAGGAGGATGTCACGCCTGCCCAAAGGGAAATGGCGCTGTGCGGGCCTACGTCACAACGCAGCTGTGTTATGCCCGACGATTCCTCGTCGCGGCAGATGCTCTCAGGCCTCCCCAAGAGGTTGACGCGCTGCTAAGCAGGCGGCTTCTCGTTCGTGCGTTCGACTTCGGCCCTTGTGCGGGAGTCGTCGCGCCTTAGGCAAGCATACTTGCTCGGTCTTGCGGAGTACCCTACACGGCCTGCAAGCCCGTGAGTGTCGCACTGTGCTGCATCTTGGGTTAATAAACCCGTTGTTGTTGTTATTCTGCCTCGTGCGTGGTTTTTGCGCCGTGCCGGAGAAATCGACGAACCCGGCGGCAGCGTCTTCGCACGCAGCGGCAGTGGAAGACTTCGCATCCCTACACGGTTGCGCTTAGTAGGTAAGCCTAGTGCGAACCTATCTCCACAACTTTTATGGCTTTGCGCGTCCGAGTTTTTGGGTCTCACGAAGCCACATATGCCGTCGTGTATGAGACATCGGCGGCGGCACGTGCATATAATAAAAAGTAGCTCTACCTGGTTTCTGGAAAAACGTGGACTTAAAGGTGCTATGATTGTTTACCGAACTTTCAGAGATAAAGCACCGCCAATAGTAATAGAGCGGGAGAAATCAATTATACTGATCGGTATCTTTTGAAATCAGATAGTGGCGCATAGTAACGGCGTACTCTACAGTCATTTAGAGAACCTGGAGTTCTTCACCTGAACGCAAGCAGACAGCAGTTTTTGCACCTTGCCCCAGTTCCCAGTTCTTGCATTTTGCGGCTGCCATGTGCTGAGTTCTAACGCAGTTCTTCAACCTCCGCAACAGCTGCGGAGCTGCTACAGCTAGTGTCGCCATCATTTTACTGTGAACGATGGTTGAATAGCACGGCACCTGTTCGTCCAATTAAGATCTCAGGGCTCAATTTATATCTCTGCTGCTGAACTATTTCCTTGAGTAAACTTCAAATTTGGATCTCTCAATTCTGTTTGTCAGTAAATTGAAAGTTTAGCGAGTTGCTGATGGTTCTTATTCACGTGTGAAGCAACGCACGGAGACAAGGCAGTCAAAGAACGAAAGGATAATCCATGTCTTTCCTTTTGTACTTAGTATGCGTGAGCTGCTTCGCAAAAAAAACATGAATCTCACTGTATGCTCTGCAGGTTCTTACCGTAGTATAAGTATTGTCGTTTTGCCGCTGCAGGGGCAACATTTTAACGGTGGCTGTCTACAGTGAGGGACGGCCATGCAGCTCTTGTCTAGACGATGTTTTCTGCAACGAGACTACGGGACTGTGCGAGGTATGTATTTTGTATCCAGATTCACACTTTTTACCGATCCTTTTTTCGCTCTGGAGAAGAAATCTAAGACAAAAGGTCTAATGGGACTGGGGCGCGGAAAAAAATTTGCGCTTTTTTTCTCGATGCAAACTCCTTTCCTGAAACGCCTCTCCTGACTCAATAGAAGAACAAATTAAAAACAACAAAGAACATTGCGCAGACGTCGATCACTGTCAGTTGATTTACTTAACTCTAAACTACATTTTTTTATAGTCGAGAATCACGTAGCAAGCTATGACATCAAAACCTTGCATTCTGTTATGCCTAAGCCATAGCAACTTCTCTGAAAAGAAAACAATCAAGTAGAACACATGAAATAAAAAATGTGAACAAACTTAATAATGCGCAAAAGTTGAACCTAGACGACAACCGCCCGATGCTCGATCACTTTCTTTACAGTCAGCACATGGCTACCCAAAGTTACATTGGCATGTTAGAGCAATTCAGTATGAACATGTGAAGGTGAGACCATTTAGCAGTGTGAAAATAAATCAAATCCTTTGAATGTAACAACTGATACAAAAGAGTGGCTACTTGGGCTGGTTGGTATTGCATTTTTGAAAAAATATACTTCTTTAGTACACGGGGTTTCCAGAAGGAAGAAAGAGCTGAGAGATAGGACAGAACGCATACTTACAACCTATTTTATTGCACAAATGGCGGAAAGATAATATATATATATATATATATATATATATATATATATATATATATATATATATATATATATATATATATATATATATATATATATAAAGCCCCGTTTTTTCAAGGCATTATGCCTTGAAAAAGACGGGGCTTTCGTCGAAACGTCGGTAGAATAAACAGTTATGTGAAAGCGCATCTACTGTCATTTTTATAACCTTGCGGCAACCGAAGTTATTCTTATATATATATATATATATATATATATATATATATATATATATATATATATACATATATATAAATTCAAGAGAACGATGAGATCCTACACAGATGAAAGGACAAATGATGGCGCAAGGCCAGACCACCTTATTCCAACCTTGAAATGACAACCTAACTGGTGGTGGCTCACGCCACCTAGCCGTAAAGTTAAGTAGTACCACTGTGTGTTTAAGGATTGAATTTCACTGGCACCTCGATTGTAGCCACCAGTCAGTTAGCCTCCTCCTGGTTATTTCTAACTGTTTAAAATCTAATTTGCCTTCACTGTCCGTAAACCCCCAAAGCTTTGAAGAATTCGGCGCCAATATCTCCGACTATAGGGCGGAGCCCTTTAGTCGATGTATAGGGCGGAGCGTCTAAAGCAACTGCAATTTCTAGATCTTAACTTGGTCTTCGAACCCCAGCATGTTTGCTGGTATTATTGTCCTAGATCCATAAAGCCTATACTCAATTAAAGGTCGAGCCACTCTAAGCTAGTGAAGAGAAGTATCGTTGACACGAGTTTGGGCTTTGCTCTGAAAAAGTCCTGTCAACACAGAATGAAAATGAGCTTTGATAGTCAAGTAAAGAAACTAGTACAAGCAGGGTATCCTAATGATGCCATCACATCCATTTGTAACAAGCATGATTAAGAAACTCAAATTTGAAAGGAACCACTCGGGGCGTCATGATGATAGAATAAAAGGTAGGAGGATGGCAGTGATTCCTTACCTTCATGAGACATCGCATGAACTTGCCCCGCCGCAGTGGTCTAGTGGCTAAGGTACTCGGATGCAGACCCGCAGGTTGCGGCATCAAATCCCAGCGGCGGCGGCTGCATTTCCGATGGAGGCGGAAATGTTGTAGGCCCATGTGCTCAGATTTGGGTGCACGTTAAAGAACCCCAGGAGGTCGAAATTTCCGGAGCCCTCCACTACGGCGTCTCTCATAATCATATGGTGGTTTCGGGACGTTAAGCCCTACATATCAATCAATCAATAATCGCATGAGCTTAAGCAACTCGCTAATCGATGTGCTTTTCTCAGCCAAAAGCAAGCTGCAGTCTATTTGTTCACGCATGCGCAGAGAGTTTCCGCAATGTCGCATGAAACACAGCAAAGAGTTCGTAGATTGCGCAATGGGCGTTATTTACATGACTCCTTTAAGCTGTGATAAAGTGTGCATCGGTCAGTCGAGAAGGTGCGTCAATGTTCGTCTCAGAGAGCACGATTCTTCTTTGAAATCCTTGGGTGCATCGCATCTCGCGGCTCATTGCAGAGAGTGCGGTTGTTATCCTCTTTTTCAGGTTACTGAAGTGGTTTTTCGATCTCACAATCAATTAACTCGTGAGTTCACAGAAGCTTTTCACATAAGAAAAAGCGGGGAATAATGCGAGAGCCAGCTTTCTGTTTTGCTGAACGATTAAGAGTTTGCTTTTCTAGATTATGTTCCGAGGTAATGTTTCTTTTTTTACCCTGTGTTGTCGATGTGCCACGGGTGTACTTTTTTGCCTGCACACGCCTGCGTTGTTTTTTGATTGCCTGTTTATATATTCTTGCCTTTCTAATAAACAGTTTAGTTGCGAGAAAGCACTTGTCCTCTCTTCCTTTCTGTTTATTCGTGCGCTTGAACTGACAGTTATACCATGCATAGCCAACTAGCCCAACTTTCGATTCTGTTTACTTTACAGAACATTACCAAATGTTCAGCCATTTCATCGCACACGCACTACATACCGTGTCTGTGCCTTGGTATTTTGCTCGGCAGGTCTTCGTCCGCAATACTCCCGTCCTAGCCTCGAACAGCAGAGAACTACACCGAGAATTATTGTAGATATTTTCCCTTACGATTTCCTGCTTAAAAGTTTGGTAGCTCTCGAGTGATGATTTGGTAAGCATTCCCATCTTCCGCATGTCAATCTCTGTTTCGCGAGCGCGTTTCCTGCGCGCTCCAGCGGCTGCTGGCCGCGTGCTGAAGTGGGAGCGAGAGCAACCACAGTCTCTTTTCGCGTCATCTCGCGGCGAGCAAAACAACCATTCGTTGCCGATATGAAACTATCAGCAGGATTGCAACTCTTTTCTTTGAAGGCGAATACGCGAGATCGCTTCTGCTCGAACGCGCTGCCAGCCGCACGGAGCGCGCAGGCCACGCATCGCCGTGTTCCCTTTCATAAAAGTTGACACTGTACATTTTTTTCTATTGGCGCTCTCAAATGACTTCGCATACAATGGTCTGGCGAAATGAAGTCCTGCAGTGTTGAAAGGCTTCGTCTTTTCGACTCCGAAAGCTGGAAGCGGTGGGTACGGTGGCACTTTGGGTCTCGTACGGAGCCCAATGCATAGCAGGGGTCAGCTGAGCGCTTTTTTCACCGCTTGTCGAGCTCTTGAGACCCAAAAGCGCTCGCGTACATTGTGTACTGTCACCGTTACTTCTCCGTGCATGTCTCGCCGATCTCCGTCGGCAAACACAAGCTCGGTTAAAGATGTCGACTTGGAAGCAGCAACGAATGCTTACCGTCCCAGCTGTCTTTAACGTTCTGCAACCTTCCGCCGACGCGTCCCATTTTCGTCGACAAATAGGTGTAGCTGCGCTACCCACTAGTCTCCGTTGTAATCTTTGTTTCGTAGCCAACTTTTCTCATTTGGAAACGTTTCCGTTTGAACTTGCCTGATTCAATACCTCTCGGCTCCTGGTATGTCTTCACCGGAGATGGCTCTATACTTGTTTGTCTGCTTTTAACGTTGGAAGCAAATCACTGTACCCAAGTTGTGATACGAAGCAGGCTGTGCAGCGAGCTGAAGTTGGTGGTATCAAGCAATGAATCAAGTTCTACTACGCTTGCTGTCGAGTGAAGTGTCGTTAGTTTTGTCATTACTATGCATTGTATGTCGTTTACCTTGGGCGGTGACTGCTTCACTTCCGGCCATCTTGCTGATTCCTTAATAAGCCAAGCTGATCCTTGCCATTAAACTGCATCGGTAGACGGTGTGTTTAAAAATACACCTCGGGTTATTACACCCGCTGGTTTTGTTTATCCAGGGCAATGGTGGCAGCTGCGTTCTCGTGAATTGTCCGAAATTTCTTTGACATGGTTCTTCACGAATACGTCTAAAATTGAAGGTTCTCGCTGTAACCAGCCGAGCACAATGGTTGCGTCAAGCATGAGATTGGTGCGTGTTTCTGCTATATATTTTAACAGCCCACTTCCTGTTCATTCCCCATCAGCTCTAGCCGCACCAATGATAGAGCTTTCAGTGGGGCTATCCTTGATTCGGCTGCAATCAGATTGCTACTCACATTCCCATTCACACCCTCAACACGAAGGTATGCAAACGCTCCGTACGCTTTTGTGCTGACATCGGTGAAAACGTGTAGCTGAGTGTCCCGCGTTGCCAAAACTTTGTTCATTAGGTAACGAGGAACGTTGAATTTCGGCAAATATACCAGTTGGTTTCTCCAGTCATGCCATTTTACCGCAGTGTGATCAAGAATATTCTAATCCCAGTCGACTTTCGAAATCCATAACTGTTTAAACAGCATGTTTCCTCGCACCAAGTATGGTGTGAGAAAACCTAATCAGTCGTATATCCTTGATACGGTCTGGAAGATGAAATGCTTAGTGTCTTTTGCCTTCTCCAAGAAACTTAAGGTGTTTTCCGGATTGTAGAGGAAGGCGTCTGTTTCTTTGAACCAGCCCATTCCTAATACTTTCGCTTGATGTGCAGCATTATCCTGGGTAAGCGCATCGTCAGGATCGAACAGGTGTTCTAATTATCTACTGGTTGAGCTCCATTTCTTTAGAGGCATACCAGCTTCATTCATCAGTTTTCTCCTGCACTCGCAAAGAGTAATTGCTTCTTCTATGTCAATCGCTGCAAATAAGGTGCCATCCACGTGAAATGACTTGAGAAGAAGCTGTGCTACCGCCCTCTTCTCGGGGTAGGCCTGTGTCTTCAAGTGATGATGTATGGTAGCCGTAAGCGTGAATGAGCTAGCCGTATGTTCAAATGGTACTCTGGTGATTCTCCAATTATGTGCCTCTTCTTTTTTGAAAGTGACATTCGGTCTTTTGTCAAACCACATGAACCTGAACAGGTCACAATCTTGTTCTCGTGGTTCGACTTGCAAGAACGCATCCTCGATGTCAGCTGTCATAGGAATCAAGCACCATCTGAATTGGATGTTAACCTGCTGTATATCCTGATTTAGGTTCAGTTCAGTCTCAAGGCAACTGTTTAAAGGTCATTGTCTTTTGGCGCAAGAGAACGTGTCAAAGACCACGCGAAGCTTGGTTGTTAGTGAATCGAATGACCTCCCCGTGTGGCATGTAGTACGCATAGCCGTTCACTGCTGCCTTTTCAGGTACAACTTCAGCATGTCCGGAAACGATGTACTGACGAACTTCTGCGTCGTACCTCTCGAGCAATCCTTCACTATTCTAAATACGTTTGATCTGACTTCGCAAACGAGAAAGTGTGACACTATAGTTATCTCGCACCAACTCGATGTCTAGGTTTTTACGTGGCACGGATACTTGGTACAGGTTCTCGGAACTTTGCATTCTTGCTCTGGAAAACAGATAACGTGTTATTTGTCTCCACAAGTTACTTCTCTTTTTGCAATGTCCATGACGTCCAACGTCCAAAACAATTCCAGCATGTTCTGCTCTAATCCTTCAGCTTCAGCTTGCACTTGAATGACGCAGATCATCATTTCAGAGGCTCCGTTGATGTAGCTCATTCAGACAGGACCTTGAAGACAGGACCTTGAAGCGTCCATACAAAAATGGTCTTGACTGCGACCAATACTTGCACTTCCATGCTGCCTATAATGTTGCCGTGCACAAGCTTCAGCAGTTTATCAGATCCGATCAGCAGGCTAATGCCTTACTCGCCGCATTGTCGGGGCACAGTTTGCTTGTCGGCCAGCCGGTAATTTTGCTCACGTTGTTTGGCAGCGAAAGAACGTTCCAAAGCCGTGGCTTGGATGTCGTTGCGAATTACAGGCATGGCTATGGCCACAATGACGTGCTCGGTGTTGTCAAACTGGCCCTGCAGGGGAACCTCGACAACTTTGCATGTCCTCCCACGAGAAGGCGCATTTGACGCAAACGTACTCATGCTGTTCCCACTTTTTTCGTCTTCGTGATGAATGGTACACTGACGGAATAGTCGGCTCCAGTGTCTACGAAATCTGTGACGTTACGGCTGTTGAATATTACGTCGAGGTCGCTAGTCCGTCGTCTTGCGTTGCGGTTACGTCGCGATGTCGGATCATGGCTACGCCGGTTTACTCTACTGCCTCGACGTGTTGTCGTCAGGTTTCCGTACGATCGCGAAGTTGCGTCGTCCGGGAACCATTCGGCTTGCGATGGCCCGCGCCCTGTTCTCCGCTATTAGTACCTTTTTATATTGCTGTAAGCTCACTTTCCGTTTACCGGCCACAGTGTCCGCAAAATAAAGTTTCATTTCACACAAGTGGACTCTGCCTTCGTCGACGTCATGACCCTGTGACATCTGCTGGGGGTGCTTCCCGGCTCATGTACCGAACGCCCCGGGGCTTCCAGCCGTAGGCCAAACCGTCAAGGAGACATCAACGCCAACCCCGACCAGTGAGCCAGCCGCAGGGAAGAAGCTCCACCCCCAGAGTGCGGGCTTTTACCATAGAAACCCGGAAGAATATGTCCAAGACCTTAACGACGGCAATTAGGACAGCCACTGCGTTACCACCTTCGATCTTGATGCAGCGGCCGATAGAGCCCCTGATCTTCCGGCGATGAGCATGTGAGGAACTAGTTCTTTTTGAGAGGAATGGAGGAACGCCACCGTTACATGCAGGATCAGTGGAACTGTAACGGTAACTTGTTACGTTTACGAAGGAACAACAGAGGGATTGGCGTTGCTTCTGTAAATACTTCATGATTACGTGCATGATGTGCGCGTAATTGGCAAATCATGCGGAAGAGGTGGATGGGTGACCACTACTGGCACAAAAAGTGCACCGCTAACCTGTCGGGTGACCATGATCCATCCTGGATTTTATTTCAAGGCGCCCGCCACGGGCGCAGGGAAGCGTGTGACGGCGAGAATGACGACGTACGAGAAGAACAGCTATTTAATGTTTCAACGGTATTGTTATGCTCGAGGGCTGCCATGTGTCGTAGCATGATGGAATGAAATGTCGTATCACGATAAATGAAACGAAATGAAATAATCATGGACCGGCACGCGCTCACCCAACTATCCTTCAAGGTTCCACCCCCTCCCCTCTCCCCCCCAAAATGAGGTATACGTTTATCTATTTCAACAGCTCAAAAAAGACACCTCTTTTTCACTTATTGCTACCGAAGGGACACTGATACACGTGCTTGTGTTCGCCCTAATCTGTTCTGCTTCCATGATTTCTATGGGCAGTTTGTGTTTTGATTTGCCCAGAATTCTCGTGCTGCCAAACTGCGGATTGCACCCACAATCCCTGCAGTGCATTGACAAGTGCGTGCCACCTGCGAGAACCTTCAAGGACGTCGCATGTTCTCGGAGTCGATCATTTAAACAACAACCCATCTGGCCGGTGTACACTTTTCCACAGCTCAAGGGGATTATGTACACAAACCCTTAAATACACAGTACAAACAGCGTGGCAAGTTTTTTGGTGCAACCGCTCTTGTTCACCCTCCCATGATTTCCTATCATGGGGCACAGTTTTGCCAGTTTTCAGGCCGTGAAAACAACGCGTACTCCGTACTCCGGGAGAGGGGAGGGGATGGAACCTTGAAGTGATAGTTGGTTGCGCTTGCGCGTTTGTGTTCTCGTGCAATGAATGTTTTCTAATAAAAGTTCAGGTGTAAGTGAGCGTCTTTCCTGTCAAGTGCTTTTCTTGCTGCCTTGTGCGCTTATATATTTTCACATTATGTTTTACCAACTGGCTCAGCATTCCACTTTATTTATGAAAGCTGTTTCAACGCTGCAAGAATACCAGTAGTATTAAACAGTCATCGTTCTTGATTTTGCCAAGTGTATACATGTGACAAAGCCTATATGTGTACAAAGATTTCATTTTTATGGTACTAAGCTTTCTGAACAAAAAAGAACTATGCCAAAGATATGCCATCATGGGAAAAAGGCGTATGACTATTTTTTTGTAGCACCACGATTGATTGATATGTGGGGTTTAACGTCCCAAAACCACTCTATGATTATGAGAGACGCCGTAGTGGAGGGCTCCGGAAATTTAGACCACCTGGGGTTCTTTAACGTGCACCCAAATCTGAGCACACGGGCCTACAACATTTCCGCCTCCATCGGAAATGCTTGTAGCACCACGAGTCGCTGAATATTTTCGGCTGTAGTGGCCCCCCAGACTAGAACTATTTATTGAACAACGATAGAAACATTGAATTATATAAAAGTTTTCGAATCGATATAGAAAGATAACTGGAGTGGCAGCGCATAGTTCCTGTTGCTCTAGATAACTTACAAAGTGAGTCACTTGGCAATCTCATTTATTTATTTATTTATTTATTTATTTATTTATTTATTTATTTATTACATATACCTACAGCGCCCGAGTTGGGTATATTTGTAGAGAATCAAATACACAAAATACTACAATGATATGTAACAAGTCATCATGATCAAAAATGCATGTTAATACACAGAGACATAACAGTAATAATAATATAAAAAAGTGCGCAAGACAGTCAATTTGAGCGACTAGATTCATAGAAAGTTGTCAATGGCAGAAGAAATGTTTGGTGCACATACTATATCATCAGGAAGAATTTCATTCTTCAATTGTTCTAGGAAAAAATGAGAACTTCAAAAACGTTATTACGACATTGGTAGAGCCTTGTTTTTTTAATTGTCGCGTCTCTTAGAGTGATAATGAGGCTGTTTCATGTATTGATTTGTGTAGATTCCCGTGTTACCTCTAAGTATTGTACAAAACTTTTAGCCTGATTATCTTTCTACGTGTGTAAAGTAACTTCCACCCTAGTTCTTCTCTTATTTGTGAACTTCGAATTGTGTAATGCTACTTTCCCATGACGATTCTTACAGCTCTTTTCTAAACGCGTTCTAACTTATTTTCAAGAACATTTGTGAATGGGTCCCATGCTGCGCATGCGTATTCAAGCATGGGCCTAATATTAGCTAGGTACGTTTCGTTTAACGCTTTAGGCGCACACTTGAAATTTCTTTGAAAAAAGTCTAGTAAACGACATGCATATCTTGTCAATGGGCGATGTCCAGTCCAATATAGCAGTTAAGGGTTCACCTCAATAACACACTGCACCTAATATTTCACCTCAATAACACACTGCACGAATAGATTGTTTAGAAAGTAACAACTAGACACCTTGTTCTTTTTGTGTTATGTCCGGTGTTGTCGTCGGCCCATAGACGTACGCGTTGGTCGCGGTAGTCCAAAAAGCTCAGGCAGCCTCGAACGGTTAAAAACAAGTTTATTCCTATTCGGATGGAGGCGGCGGCCGAACTGCCGGGGGAAATGACGGTGGCTCGTTTGCGCCGAGCGGTGGAAGGGGAGGAGCCAACCTCTGGAAGCAGTTTCAGCATCCGGTCCTTCGTGGGTTCGGAGGCTCGCTCGTGACACAGGGGTGTTGGAACACAACATCTCCTCCCTCCTTAGCTTGTCGCTCGGAAGCGATCTGGGGGCCGCCGTGGGCGCGTGGACGCTCTGGACGCACTAGGAAGAGAAGCCTCCGCTCGCTGGGTGTCGTTTCTCTTGTGTTCAGGGCCGGCGGGCGGCGGCGCCGATTCATCTAGTGCGAGATGCCAGGCTAAGTGGAACGAAGCTTCCGTAGAGGTGGCTGTTTGAATGGGAGGTTCCCTTGGCAAATTACCTGAATGGCGTAGCTGAGTAAGGTTGCGGCGTGTGGCCTTTCCAGTAATGTCGACGAGCCATGACCGCAAACCTATCCGTTTGAGTGCCGTCGCTTCAACCCAGCCGGGCTTTCTGTGGAACTGGCGGGCGTATATGCGCTGTCCACTTTTAATTCTTCTGCTATGCGGGAGCTTTTCTTCCTCCGACGGTGCTTTCGCTGAGGGCTCCGGGACAATTGCTGTCAGCTGGGTTCTCATTTCTCGTCCGAACATCAATTTCGCTGGCGTTTGATCAGTAGTGCTTTGAACAGTGTTGTGCTGTCTGAAGAGAAAGCGCGCGATGCGGCGTTGCATTGTCCCAGTCTGGTCTTTTTAGTAAGGGCGTGCTTTAGCTCAGCCACGTAGCGCTCGGCTTGTCCGTTCGTAGCCGGGTGGTAAGGAGCTGATGTAACAGATGAGATGCCGTTGTCGCTGTAAAACTTGAGAATCTCCGTGGACACAAACAGAGTGCCGTTGTCCGAGACCACCTTGCGCGGTAGGCCAAACGTTGCAAACAACGACCGCAGAGTGTCGATAACTGCTGCCGATGTCGTTGTAGCCATTTGTTTTACCTCCAGCCATTTAGTGTATGCGTCTACAACCACCAGGAACGAACACCCTTCGATAGGTCCAGCAAAATCAGTGTGCAGGGTGTGCCAAGGCGTGTCTGGTCTTTCCCATTCAGGAATAGGGGCTCTTGACGGGCTTCTGTGGTTGCATTGGCAAGGCTGGCAATCGTGAACTGTTAATTCTATATCATGGTCGATACCAGGCCACCACATATAACTTCTGGCGCACTTTTTAATGGCAACAATGCCTCGATGACCTGCGTGGACAAGCAACAAAGCCTGTTCGCGAAGTGCCGCTGGAATTACAACTCTTGATCCCAAGGTGACGCAACCGCGATGAGTGCTCAACTCCGCAGCTCGCTTGCGGTAAGCGTTGAAGTGTTCACCCTTTAGCTTCTGCACGTCGCCTTCTTGTATAGCTGCGTAGACTTCCTTCAAGACAGTGCACTCCTGCGTTGATGCTGCTACCGTGTCAGCTGTTAGCGGAGGGTTCGGCAGCGCCTCGAACATGAGTATATCACCCGGCGAGGGTGGTTCATCTATTGTGGTGTCTAGCGGCAGGCGGCTTAGTGCGTCGGCGTTCTGGTGTTTCTTCCCCGTGTGATGTACGAGTTCGTAATCGTACGCTGACATCTTGATGCACCATCGTGTCATTCGCGGCGACAATGTCTGTGGCATTGGCTTCTGGGGACCCATACTACCCAATAAGGGCCGGTGATCTGTTATGAAAGTCACTTTCCTGACGGTAATGTACTGCCGAAAGTGATCTGCTGCGTAGACGATGGCAAGTCCCTCTTTATCTAGCTGGGAATAATTCCTCTCTGCCTGCGATAGGGTGCGCGAAGCAAAAGCGATCGGGGCTTCCCGTCCCTGGTCGTCAACTTGGGAGAGGACTGCTCCCACTCCGTATGGTGATGCGTCACAGGCTAGCAGTAGGGGTCTCCTTTCGTCGTAGTGTCGCAGAACAGTAGACTTGCGAAGAAGTTGCTTAAGGGCAACAAATGACTCTTGGCGGCATGGCGACCAAGTCCATGGGACTTCTTTCTGCAGGAGCTGATATAGATCGTTGGCCACTGTAGCTTGATGTTCTAAGAACCGGTCGTAGAACGTCAATAGCCCCCAAAACGACTGCAGTTCTTGTTTGTTAGTAGGCGCTCGTGCTTCGGTGATTGCACGCACTTTGTCTTCAGTGGGATGGATACCCTGCGCGTCAATTTGATGTCCAAGAAACTTCACTTCAGGCACCGCAAAAACACATTTTTCTTTACCGATGCGCAAATTAGCATTTGCTAGCCTTTCCAAAATGAGCTCCAAGCGTTCTGTGTGCTCTTCATTGAATGCGCCACCGAAAATAACATCGTCCAAGTAGACGCAAACACCTGGGATCCCGCTAAGTGTAGACTCCATAAATTTCTGGAAGATTGCTGGCACTGCAGATATTCCGAATGGTAGCCTTTTACCTTTGTAAAGACCCTTAATAGTGTTTATTGTGAGCAGACGTTGATTCGCTCACCTTCAGCAGCTGGTAGGCTTGTGTGAAGTCCAAGGTGCTGAAGATTTTTCCACCACGAAGCGTGCTAAAAACCTCTTCCGGTGTCGGCAGTGGGTAGAAAGATGCTTTTGTCGCCAGGTTGACAGTGCTCCGGTAGCCTCCGCAGAAGCGTAGGGTACCGTTCTTCTTTCAGACGACAACGAGTGGTGTAGCCCATTCCGAATGTTGCGTCGGTTTGATGATCCCTTGTTCCTGCAGTCGGTCAAGCTCATTCTCGACTGACGTTCGTAGGGCGAAAGGCACCGACCTAGCTTTCAAAAATTTCGGCGTTGCATCCTCCCGCAACTCCAGTGTGACTGAAGGTCCGTTTTTTCCTCGTATTTCTTCGGAGAAAACCGCTGTGTACTTATCTTGAAGCTGCTCCACTGACGGATAACTGGGTGTGTGGTGAACTCCGCCAATGACCACTCCAAGGGGGGTGAAGCAATTTCGTCCTAAAAGGCTTGATCCAGAACCGTGGACGACTAGCAAGGGGAGCTGATAGGTCTGCCCGTTGTAGTACAGGTCTACTTGGCACAGCCCAGCAGTGAAAGGGAATGTCCGGACCACGTTCTCAGCTGCGTGTCGTCTTTCTGGAAAGCTGGCGCGTTCTCACGCCAAGTAGCGCTAAAAGTGTCCTCGCTGATGAGCGTACATGCTGCTCCGGAATCCACCTCAAACCTGTTAGGGCGCTGGTGTACCATAATTTCAGTTGTAATCTTCGGTCTCATTCCGAGGTTCACAACGGCGTTTGTGTCATATAGTCCCAATGACGTTAGTGCTGTTCGGCTTGTATCTTGCATCTGGCCCTCCAGTGCGTCGACATTGTTGTTCCGTTGCACTGGTCTGTTTGCGCTTCGAGATGCATGCCCTTTCAATGTGTCCAAGTTTTTGGCAAAAATTGCAGGTCCTGTCTTGTATCGACATACCTGGGGATCGTGCACGTCGTCGCATCGCCAACAGCGTTGTGTCTTTCTGCTTTATTTCGCCTTAGACGTGGAATGACCTGACTGCTGACTGGTGTGATGCACCGGCTCGACGTTCCGTCGAATATCCCTCTGCTGGTGACCGGCGCTCTCCGCTCGTTGGGCGATGTCGTAGGCTTTGGGGAAGGTGAGACCCGTCTCCGCGAACAGGTGTTGTTGTAGGCCTGCGTCACGCAGTCCGCACACAAAACGGTCACGCAACATAACGTCCAAGGGGAGCATAGTGGTGTTAGCAGGTGTGGCAGTCGATCCTCCCTCCTGCGCAGTAGCTGCAGCTGTCGTGGTCAACGTCCCAAAATTGCAGTCAGCAGCGAGCTTTTTGAGAGCCGCTACGTATTCGGCCACTTTTTTGCCTTCCAGTTGGTCTCGCCGTTGGAAGCGGGCTCGACAGTAGACCTCCGATGGCCTTGGATCATAGTGCTCTTGTAGCGCTGCTACGATGTCGTCGAAGTCAACTCCTGCTGCTGGAGTGCGTGGCTGAATCAGGACACAGACTGTGTCGTATGTCAGCTCCCCACACAGCGTTAGCAGGTTGGCCCTCTTCATTGCTGCATCAGTGATGTTGTTAGCCTCGAAGTAAAATTGTAGGCGTCCAAACCACGATGACCATGATGAGCCGTTGAATTCGGGTAGCCGATTTGGGAGCCCGTGCGTAGCCATAGCTTGTAGCTTGTCAATATCGTTGCGTTGCGTTGGTCCAAATCCACTTCCTCGTCGCCACTGTTATGTCCGGTGTTGTCGTCGGCCCATAGACGTACGCGTTGGTCGCGGTAGTCCAAAAAGCTCAGACAGCCTCGAACGGTTAAAACAAGTTTATTCCTATTCGGATGGAGGCGGCGGCCGAGCTGCCGGGGTAACGACGGTGGCTCGTTTGCGCCGAGTGGGGGAAGGGGAGGAGTCAACATCTGGAAGCAGTTTCAGCATCCGGTGCTTCGCGGGTTCGGAGGCTCGCTCGTGACACAGGGGTGCTTGGAACACAACATTTCGTTAGTAACTTGTACATGGTAGCAATTTCATATGTTCAAATTGATTTTACATTTGTCACACCAAGAACAAATTCTTTCAAGATCAGATGGCAAAACATTTGTATTCTCAGCACATCGCACTGCATGACATACAACGCACTCATCTGCATAAAGTCTGACATTTGAAGTGAGACTATCACTCAGATCTTTGATGAAATTGAGAAACAGCAGTGGACCAAGCACCGATCACTGCGGCACACCCGATGAAACATCCGTAGTTTGTGACGCCGCACCATTCAGTACCTCTTTTTGCTTTTTTTTGAACAAATCGTCTTTAAGACAACCATAAAGCGAATCGGGAAAACCAATAAATGACAATTTATATAAAATTAAGCAATGCGGGACCACGTTTAATGCCTTTCTAAAATCAATAAAGAGAGCATCTATGTGAGTGCTATTGCTAAATCTGAGTGCAGCCTCATGTAATAATTCAGTAAGTTGAGTCATACAAGACAACTCAGCACGAAATCTATGTTGGGTCGGAACGAAAAAAATGACAGATCGCACGTACAGTGGGAATCAATGATATGCGAAGCACGAATGAGCAAGGTCTATATGTTACTTTAAAATCAAGTAAAACGTTAAGAGGTGGACGTAAATTATGCCACACATAACTTCCGCGTTATTATTGTCGTGTTTAGACGTATCATTTACCTTCGTAGTCTATTGACGTCATGTAATACGAAATTTGGTATATGTAGAGCTACCGAAACGGCCGCAAGCACGCTATGAGCGTAGCATGTAGTCATGTTTTACATTAGACGCATATCATGATTATCATGTTTGGACGTGTCATTTACCTTCGTCGTCTATTCACCTTACGTAATACCAAACTTGGTATATGTGAAGCTAGAGGAAAGGCCGCGAGCACGCTATAAGCGTTGCATGTAGTCATGTTTTACGTGACACGCATCTCATTATTATCATTTTTGGACGTGTCATTTACCTTCGTCATCTATTCACGTCACGTAATACCAAATTTGGTATATTAGAAGCTAGTGAAACAGCTTAGAGCACATCATGAGCGTGGCGTGTAGTCATGACTTTCATGACATGCATGTCAGGATTTTATGTTAAGGTCTGTCAATTATGTTCGCCATGCAGTAATGCCATACTATACCATTTTAGCAATGTGTCATGTGAATGAAACCACTGCAAGGGCACCAAGACCATGAAACGTAAATATTGACATTCATGAAATACATGTCATGATTTGACTAGTCACTTATGCTTGTCAGATAGATAGATAGATAGATAGATAGATATATAGATAGATAGATAGATAGATAGATAGATAGATAGATAGATAGATAGATAGATAGATAGATAGATAGATAGATAGATAGATAGATAGATAGATAGATAGATAGATAGATAGATAGATAGACAGACAGACAGACAGACGGACGGACGGACGGACGGACGGACGGACGGATGGATGGATACACTCAAAGTCACTGAAGCTCATTAAGAAATGGTTCGCATTTAAAATATATTCTTCTGAAAGTGCTTAATGAGAGAACCGTAACAAATATGCTCTAATGTTTTGCAACAAACAGGTGTCAAGGATACTGGTCTATATTTCCCCGCTAGGTCACGAGAGGCACTTTTAAATTTAGGAGTTACATTTGCCGTTCATATTCATACGAACTCTTCATATTCGTACGACATAAGCATATCATCCCTAAAACGTGACATTGATGTTGCTAGTCTTTCTGTGCGTCGCCCCATCGCCAGCCTCTGTTTTATTCACAAGTTTTTTCACAGTTCTCTCAATCAAGCACCTTACATCATCCCACCAACGCGCATATCTCACCGCACAAACCATCCTTATTCAATCGCTCGCGCATGCGCTCGCACTACTACTTTTGCTGCCTCATGTTTTCTTCGCACAGCAGTGGACAGGAATGGTCTTCCCCATGACATTGCAGCCATCACGTGTTCATCAACGTTTGCGCAAAACATAAATACATATTGTTTGTCAGAAGATCACTCTCTCTAATCTCTATTTGTTAACCCACCCCTTATGTAATACCCCCTCACCGGGGTCTTTAAGGTAATAAAGTGAAGTGAAGTTTTCTATTCACTAGGTAATATTATAGAACTTGGTGGCCTGTTGGACAACTCGACCAATATTGTAGCAATGCTGTGTTTCAGTTTCAGTTTCAGTTTGTGAACAGCGCTTCAAGATAAAACTTGATATCTCATCTGGAGCGTGAGCATAATTAGGGTTAATGTCACGCAATAGAGCCCTAGCTCCAGCCGCATATACAACGATGTCATCCATTTCAGGCAACTGTTCATTTAGTACAGCTTCCGGCGTGTGAGGACTTGCCGCAAATATGGAGAAAAAATATACGTTAAACAATCGGCCTTTTTTTGTATCAGTTAATGTATCACCTTCACGCCTCAGAAGTGAAATGCCAACAATTTTCTTTCTGTTCCTTTTGGCGCATCGCTACCACTCCTTTGGATTAGATTTGATCTTTTCAGCCAATGAGTATAGGTATGTTTTTTTTTGCTAATCTTAATTCCTGTTTTAATGCTTTCGTCGAATATCGAAGCTTCTCGTATAAGTCATGGTTTGGTGCTTTTTTGAATGATTTGTATACTCTGGTCTTCTTTTTTATTGACAAACGCAGTTTCCTATTTATCCCAGGTTTATACTTTCTACGCCTTGATGATGACATTCTTGACGAAATGTGTTTTGCGATCAAACAGCTGAGCTCGTCGCGGAACACGAACCATAAACTTTCTATTCTGCAATTGTTGTTGCATTTCCAGTAGTACTGGCAAGAATAAGGCCAACTCTTCATCGATGGCATCATAATCACCCTGTTCATACATTAAAATCTTTCTCGGACAATTTTTACTTATCTGTAATCTATTATATACAATTACAGCACGTACGTCTTCATAATCGCTTATAACAGCCGGTACTGTTTCTACCAATTCATCATTGTTGATTGATTGATTGATTGATTGATATGTAGGGTTTAACGTCCTAAAACCACCATATGATTATGAGAGGCGCCGTAGTGGAGGGCTCCGAAAATTTTGACCACCTGGGGTTCTCTAACGTGCATTCAAATTTGAGCACACGGGCCTACAACTTTTCGCCTCCATCGGAAATGCAGCCGCCGCCACCGAGATTCGATCCCGCGACCTGTGGGTCAGCAAAAGAGAACCCTAGCCACTAGACAACCGAGGCGGGGCCTAGTCATCATTGTTTCTAAATAGCTAATCTGAAGTGCTCCCTCGGATTGAGCCATAACGCATCGGGAAACCAACAAACTGAGTAAGTTCATAGTTCTGTGTTAGTTCAACGAAGGTCGAGTGAAGTACTGAGCTACTCAATACTACAGGGTATCTGTTACACCAAGTAAGCTCATGCATGTTAAAATCGCCACCAAGTAGATTGGTCTCTGACGACAAAAGTTGCAGTGACCGTGCGAGGCCACGAAATGGTTCTATGCTTGTTGAAGAAGGTGACCGCTAAAATGATCCTACCACTATGCTTTCACCCTGACAAAGCAATATTCTACACCAAATACACTCTGCAGAAGTGTCATCACAGTGTCAGGGCATGCTTTTAATTTTGTCAAGCACAAGGATGAACACTCCGCCCCCTTGGTGATTACGGTCTTTTAGATAAGCCTTATAGCCTAGTGGAAACGTCTGGCAATCCCCTATCTCTAGTACGAGTCGAGATGCTGTCCCGATAACAATATCACGTCCTAAAATGTGCAGTAAGCTAGAACATTTGTCTGTTTTATTCTTTCAGCTCCTGCAGTTTACAATGATGACGGACATTTGATCTGTCAAATCTTTTTAAATTTAACGACGTACACGTTGATTGCTATTCTCGTACGGAATCCGTTGTGCCATCATAAATATAAGTCTTGCCGTTAAAAATCATCTTGTCGTTCTTCAGCATAAATTTCGGTTCTGAGCTCTGTTCTCGTGCATAAGCAATCAGTTTGCTTGTGCATGTTCTTTCAAGCGGGGAGAAGTCTTCGCTTAGCGATATTCCGCTGCCGAAGCCGCAGAAAGAAGACGCTGCTTGTTCCTGAATAGTGCAAATTTCACAATTATGGGCCGTGGTTTGTCTTTATTATCCTTTCCCATCCTGTGGGCTCTCTCAATCCTCCGTGAACTTGTTAACAGCGCAACACTTGAAAAAAAGAACAGGGAAGCAACAAAAGAAAAAAAGATAAGACGACGATTTTTCCCTTTTTTCTCTTTTGCTCCCTCCCTGTCCTGTGTTTCAAGTGTTGTGCTGTTAACAAGTTCACGATAAATCCCAACCAACTGGCACAACTTACAACCTTACAGCTCTTTCAATTGTTGATGGTTCACAACGATATTCATCTTGGCCGAACAAACATATACAACCTCTCTTTCCGATTCATATCATGTTGCCTTCTCATTTTTGTCTTCTATATCATAAAATAGCAAATCATTTCTGCGTGAATGGTTTTCAAGTTCATCCTGATTATTTATTACGTTTTGAATAGCTTATGAAAGCTGATTGTCTTGGGCATGTTGTTCTGTACTGTCCCTAAACGCAGACGAAGCAGACAGATCATCCGCTAATTTGTTCACCTTTAACGTTAGATTCCAAAGAGTGTCTTCCATTTGTTTTTGTTTGGCTCAGAGTTCTTCTAATTGTTAAATGATTTTCTTTTGACCCGCTCATGTCTTTGGTACAGAATGCACCGTTTCCAGTAGTTTAAGTTCCTGCTTTTCCGACAGAGGGTCGGGGTTCATTTGGACATCACCGGCTAAAAGTAATCGTAGTCTAAACAAAAAGTTCATTGCAACAACGAAACATGGGCATAACCAAGCTTAAGCAACTGAAACGACCGTTTGGGTTCCGGTACCAAGTGCTTATGCTTGCGAGTTGGCTTATAAGGGTAAAAAAATGGCCACGTATCTGCATGTTTCACTGCAAACGTCATCAAAAGATAATAATCTTGCCCCTGGAGAGGGTGAAGAAAACGTTTATTTGATGTTCTGCACAAGAAAATTGGTGAATTGTATTCTGGAGGCGCTGCATTATAGAGTCTCTCTAAAAACGAAGGAAGGCATGCGTGCCTGTCTTGGAGGCGATAACGTGTAGAACGCAAAGCGACGGGCAGGTGCCATCCCCATGTCGTCTTAACAAAGCGTTGAAAACACTTGCTCTTGTGAGCATCGCGTTGCATTGCCACCGCAGCGTGATATGCTATTAGCTATGGTACTAATATATGCCTTCTCGGGTATAAAGCCACACATACAAAACATTGACGTGTTGTTATGGTGTCTCTGATATGCGCAACATTTGTTTTTATTGACAATCGCACAAGTATGAACGCGGAAAATTGAGCTATATAGGGGGGGGGGCACTGCGAATGGAGTGGACCGTTTGGAATATCGTTTGGTGCCATTCAGGTATCGTTAGGGCGGACAAACAGACAAAATCACACACACACACACACACACACACACACACACACACACACACACACACACACACACACACACACACACACACAGACCAAAATTTTTACGTCAAAGTACCCCAAGAAACACTACCGTCTTTGAAAGACCAACGTGCCCCACCACAATAGTCTAGTGGCTAAGGTACTCGGCTGCGGACCCGCAGGTCCGCAGCCCAGTACCAATCAATAAGTTAGCCTCCTCCAGCCGAGTACCAACCAATCAGTTAGCCTCTTCCTGGTTATTTCTAACTGTTTAAAATCTACTTTGCCTTCACTGTCCGTAAACCCCCAGTGCTTTGAAGAATTCGGCGCCAATATCTCCGACTATAGGGCGGAGCCCTTTAGTCGAAGTATAGGGCGGAGTGTCTGAAGCAACTGCCATTTTTAGATCTTAACTTGGTCTTCGAACACCAGCATGTTTCCTGGTATTATTGTCCTAGATCCGTAAAGCCTATACTCAATTACAGGTAGAGCCACTCTAAGCTAGTGAAGAGAAGTATCGTTGACACGAGTTTGTGTTTTGCTCTAAAAAAGTCCTGTCAACACAGAATGAAAATGAGCTTTGATAGTCAAGTAAAGAAACTAGTACAAGCAGGGTATCCTAATGATGTCAGCACATCCATTTGTAACAACATGATTAAGAAACTCAAATTTGAAAGGAACCACTCGGGGCGTCATGATGAGAGAATAAAAGGTAGGAGGATGGCAGTGATTCCTTACCTTTATAAGACATCGCATGAACTTGCCCCGCCGCAGTGGTCTAGTGGCTAAGGTACTCGGATTCTGACCCGCAGGTTGCGGGATCAAATCACGACTGCGGCGGCTGCATTCCCGATGGAGGCGGGAATGCTGTAGTCCTGAGTGCTCAGACTTGTGTGCACGTTAAAGAACCCCAGGTAGTCGATATTTCCGGAACCCTCCGCTACGGCGTCCCTCATTACCACATGGTGGTTTTGGGACGTTAAATCTCACATATCAATCAACCAAACGACCAACCTGAAGAAAGGGCAGACTTAAGCATTGCGACCGCATTGCGGCACCGGAACCTAATGGCTCTGTCTGCAGCAGGCGTTTAAGTAGTCCTTCATTCCACGTTGAGCGCCCTCCATGCCCGGTAGCAATAAACGCTGACACTCCGGCTGCTGATGATTTATCTAAAAAAGGCCATAGCCATCAGTGGACGATTACAGCGGGGCACTGTCCTCCTAGTAAGTCGCTGTTTTCGGTAGTCGCGCAGGTATGTGCAACAACCTGTAACTGCTGCTGACGAAACGTTAAACCACACAGAGCTTATCGCGTAGTCGCTTCGATGTTCCTATCTGGACTTGCGCTTTGAAACCATCCAGTGTCCGGCCCGGTACTGATACGACGATCTGCAACAGCTGAAGAAAGAGCAGACGTGAGCATTGCGACCGCATGACATAGTTTCAGAAAAAAAATATTCACGATGGTCTACCAATAAAAAAATTCAGAAAAATATACGCCAAGGGATTTGAAAGACGGCAGTATATATATTTCGGTACTGTTATTTTTTGTGCTTTGTTGAAATTGTTTATTACGCGAATAAAACATTACTGCACTTGTTTTTTACATTATTTTAAGATAATTGCTCGTTGCCCGCATGTGTATACTTGCAAGTGCCTTATTGGCTTGATTTGACATTTCAGAATTTAACTCACCCTCAAAAAACATGCTTGTATCTTCTGCATAAACAACGCTATTTGCCGATGAGTCAACATTTACTGTGTCATTGATGTACAATATGAAGAAGTACGTATCCAATATGCTCCCCTGAGGGACGCCTATTGTTATAAATTTCTACTCTGAATGTTCCCCTGCTATAGCTACGAATCGGCATATGTGTTGAAGGTAGGATGTAATTAGAGAATGAGCTATGTCCCGGATACCATAGGAAATCAAGTCTTTTAAAGCAAATTATTGTGACCTATAAAGTGAAAGGCCTTTGAGAAATCGATAAAAATACCAAGCACCATTTTTTCCTCAAATTTTCGCAATATAAACTTTTTTGGGGTCATAAGGGCTAATTCAGCTGACCTGCTTTTTCGAAAACCAAATTGTGCAGGAATTATGATATAAAAGTGGTCAATTAATGAACAAAACAACTCCAATATCACTTTCTCTAAACCTTTCGAAAAAACAGGCGGCACTGATACAGGGTGCTCATTTGAAAGATCATTCTTGTCACCTTTTTTCTAAATATTAATGTGACCTTTGCACTCTGCATGCTTTGAGGGAAAACGCGTGTTGTCAAAAACAAAGATTAAAAATGTACTCTAGGCAAGATGCAATATGTCTATGGCGAATTTCACCGGCACCATTTATATACACAATGCATCAGCGGCTCTGCTGTTAATTATTAATTGATTGATTGATTTGTGGGGTTTAACGTCCCAAAACCACAATGTGATTATGAGAGACGCCGTAGTGGAGGGCTCCGGAAATTTCGACCACCTGGGGTTCTTTAACGCGCACCCAAATCTGAGTACACGGGCCTACAACATTTCCACCTCCATCGGAAATACAGCCGCCACAGCCGGGATTTGATCCCGCGACCTGCGGGTCAGCAGCCGAGTACTTTAGCCACTAGACCACCGTGGCGGGGCCTGCTGTTAATTATTGATTAGAATGAAGAAAGAACTTCTTGCGTTGTAACCTCCTTTAGAAATAACAACTGAAAATTCGGTGTGCTCAAGTACGAGAGGTCGATACCATCATATGCCAGACAGAGAGACAAAAAGAAGTAATTAGGCACATTAGCTATATTTTACTCTTTTAATTCTATAGATAGATAGATAGATAGATAGATAGATAGATAGATAGATAGATAGATAGATAGATAGATAGATAGATAGATGGACGGACGGACGGACGGACAGACAGACAGACAGACAGACAGACAGACAGACAGACAGACAGACAGAGAGATAGATAGATAGATAGATAGATAGATAGATAGATAGATAGATAGATAGATAGATAGATAGATAGATAGATAGATAGATACAAAATTGCTTGCAGTACAGAAAGAAAAATTTTTTTTCATTTGGCAGATCCGACGTACAGTGAGAATGAATTATATGCCAAGCACAAAGAGCAAGGTTGATATGTCACTTTAACATCAGCGCAACGTTACGACGTGGACGCAAATCATGCCATAGATGTAAATGCAGAGTCGCAGCCGGTAACGGTGTTGGTTCGTTGAATTGAGTTACGATAGGAAGACTTTTGTGTGAGAGGAGTTCCCGGCCCGCAGCTGTCGAGGACAGGCGCATGAGCTAGGAAATTATTTGTACTTTTGTGATTTCTTTGAACGCGTTAGGTAACCCAAGGGTGAGAAAGCGCTGTGTGCTTATCGTCATGTGTAGACGAAGTAATTGTTTTTTTTTGCGTTTTGAGGTGAGGTTGTCTGTTTTATTTTGATTGCCTTTGCTACAGGGGTGAGCGCAGGCCACGTAGTGAACGTGACACATAAGAACGCGTGAAATATGCGCAGTAATCTCTCTTCTGTAAGTCCCACGTGTCTGTTTTCGACGCGTCGGACGAAGTGGATCACTGCCTCAGCTTTTTTGGTGAGATGTGCGATTGTTAAGTCGTTTTTGCCATTCTCCTGCAGGGTCGCTGCAGAATTCGAACCGACGACACTATTGCGATATTCGAGCCGTCCGTTGTGGAGATGTGTAAGGTTGGTTCGCCGTTCTTACGGCCGTGTTGTGGTGGCATAAGCAGCCATTCGGACTTAGATGCCGAGAATCGGCGACCCACGGGCTTAAAAAAAAAACGTCCACTATATTGACTACATCCTGAAAGATTGCTTCGATTTCTGCGTCGCTGCCTCCAGTGCACCAAATAGTAATATTGTCGTCATAGAACGCGTGTTCTACGCCTTCGGTGTGTTTCAGCTTTTGCGAAAGTTTTCTGAGGACTAATTTGAAAAGAAACGGTGAGACCACCAACCTTAGCGTGGTGCCGTGCGGGCTTAAGTTGTAGGTGTGTGAGGGAGGTCTGCAACTTTAAAGGGGCCCTCTAACACTATGAAAGCACCTATTTTTTATCTGTGGTTTCCGTAGACCAATAGATGGAGATACTTTTAGCGTGGGTCTCAGCGCCAATATTTTATTCACACAATAAAGTCACTACATCCCTGCCGACCGCATTACCACGTAGTGGCGCTCGCCAGAACTTTGCGGTTGGAAATGACGCCGAAAGGCTGCCGCCATATCATTGGATAAATGTAGCACTAGAAGTGACCATGGTGTAGGATCAAAACTGAGCTTACTAAGCTGTTTCATTTTTCTTCTCTGTGCTTTTTTTATCGAAGCCTGAACAGACGTGGCCACAATAAAAAAAGATCACTGCGACTACAAAGCACGACAGAGGTTCTGGCTGCCATTTCGACACTGGATGTGGTCAGGCCTCTTTTTCTTCCCTCTTCCTGCATGCTTTTCGGAGATTGCGAGCTGCCTCTTTTTGCACGTGTGCTGTTGTGGAGGCACAGTGCACCATTTTTGTTGGTCGGGCGGCTCACCGCACAACACGCAAATGGTCAACAATAGTTCACTGTCCTGGCCATTCCACAAGTTCCTTTCACAGATTAAGAGGCGGGAGTGACTCGGAATGTTGAAAAAGAAACAGCAGAAAATACTTCGCTTCCACACAGTAGCTCCTGCTCACGTTGTGGCAAGCTAGCCGTCAGGCACAATGTGAAAAATACTTTGATAAAAAAAGCAAAAATGGGTTGTGAGCTTCCCCTACCTAAGCGCTTCCAGCTTATTTCATTGGGGCAGCCTTCCGACATTATGGGCTAGTGAAATGTGGTCAAGTGACCCCGCAAAAATTGAATTAGAGGTCAGATTTTTTTTCTTGTAAATTTTCTAAGTCAAACAACCTCGGACTGCGTGCCGTTATCACTCCCGTTTTTGCTACATTAGTCTGTCGGTACTCCAGTGTACACAACCCACGAATAAAACATGGAAGGTTGAATAGTGTTGCAGGGCCCCATTAAGTGTGGCCATTCTGGCCCTCAAGAACTAGCGCACGTATTCGCAGAATCGGCGGCATAAGCCTGCCTCTTGAATATCGCGGAGTATATGAGCGGGGTTTACGGTATCGAAAGCTTTAGTTTAATAAAGAGCTAGAGTTGCTTTAAGGTCTCTGCTCCCCACTCTAAGGAGCATCTCCTGCAGCATGAGGAGGAGTACGTCCTGCGTGACCGTAGCCGGCCTGAACCCGACTTGATTGAATGGGAAGAGGTGTATCTGCCCTGCATGACTTGTGACTTCGTGAAGAATCACATGCTCCATGACCTTACCCACACAGGACAAGAGAGATGTACAGGTTGTAGAGAGTTGAGCTCCTGGAATTTGTTCAGTTTGGGAATGACAATGGCGGTCGCAGCCATCCATTTTGGCGAGACGCTCCTTTCTCCCAAACCTCATTCATGTGGGTGGCTAGTAATCCGATGTCATTGTCAGCCAGGTTGTGGAGCAGCTTGTTGGTGACTCCATCAGGACACGGGGCTGACTTAGTGTTAAGCTCTGCTATAACCGCGTGTATTTCAGCTTTGGTTGTAGCCGTGTCAAATGGGTTGTGTGTGTGGCCCCCTGCGCGAAGTGGGTAGTCTTCATGCGAGCTAGGTTCTGTGCATAGATAACAAGCTGCTGTTACGTCAGAAATATGTGCCTCTGTAAGTTTCTGCCCTCGCAGTTTGTGTAAAAGTCTGTCGAGGGTTAGTCGTTGCTCTGATTTGGTGAACTTGTCGCCGAGTAGGTGATTGAAAAGGTCCCATTTGAGACCTTTTATAATGCGTGCGTCGAGTGAATTATACACCTCATTCCACTGCTGGCGTACTGGTATCTTAGTGTACTCTTCTTTTTGTCGGGTGAGCAGTGAAATACGTTTTCGTAGCCTACGATTAAGTTTTTGCGCTCACTATCTCTCTTGAAGACTTTTGTGAGCCTGCAGAAGATATGGGAGGTGGCTGTCTCGAAGGTCGCTGGAGCGTTGCAGAGTCCGAATGGCATGACCTTGAATTGGTAAAGACCGTCAGGGGTAACGAAGGCGGTCTTTTCTCGGTCCATGTAATCTACAGCAACTTGCCAGTAGCCAGATTGGAGGTCGAGAGATTAAAAGAAGGTGGCGCCATGGAGGCAATCAAGGGCATCGTGAATGCGTGGTAGAGGGTACACGTCTTTTTTTGGTAATTTTGTTGAGGTGGCGATAATCAACGCAGAAACGCCGTGAGCCGTCTTTCTTTTTTACTAATAACACGGGAGATGCCCAAGGGCTCGTTGATGATTCGATTACGTTTTTTCGTAAGCATTTTGGCCACTTCTTTCTGAATCACTTCTCGCTCGGACGCTGACACGTGGTACGGCTGACGGTGAATGGGCGCAGAGTCACCAGTGTTGATTCGGTGAGTGACAATTTTAGTGTGGTCCAAGGGACGATCGTCGGTGTCCAAAATGTCACTGTATGAGGCCAAAACTTCGCAGAGAGCGTCGGCCTGGTGATGCGGCAGCTCCGATCCAATCATGTTTCGAAACATACCATCGTCTGAGCTGGGTGACCGTGAGTCTGCGCTTCGATCAAGAGCAGATACAGCGACAACACTGACATCGTCCTCTGTTATGGCAGTTAGCTGGGCTAGAGACATCTGGCAGGGCAACACTTGAGGGGTGAAACCAAAGTAAAGAAGCGGAAGTAACACACAGTTATCCGCTATGGTCGCCATGGTATAGGGCACAGTAACATTGCGCGTCAGCCGAACGTCAGTAATTGGCGTAACGATATAATCACCATCAGGAACGGGAGGGGTCGATGACAAAGACACGTACGTGACGGCTCGAGGTGGCAGGCGAACGAAAGTGGTTGGGCTCAAGCGGCTGGTGGGCTTTGCAGAGTAGTCGGCAAAGATTGGAAGATGAGGGCTGAGGGTACCAGACGAACAATCAATTAAGGCCGAGTGTGCCGAAAGGAAATCAAGGCCAAGTATGAGGTCATGAGGGCAGCAGGCTAGCACGGCAAAAAGACCACGGCGTGACGAGTGGCAATGCTGACACGAGCAGTGCACATTCCGTATTACTGGTACAGTACCACCATCGGCAACACGTATTGCCTGCGTTGTAGATGGCATCATAATCTTTTGTAAGCGGCAGCGTAGAGAAGCGCTCATAATAGACAGGTGCGCACCTGTGTCAATGAGGGCGGTCACAGGAACATGGTCGACTTGTACTTCAAGCAGGCTAAGGTGCGTGGCAAGCGTCAGTAGAGGATTTTTGGCCGTCATTGGTATTGCAGCTTCACCTCTATAAGCTGCAATATCTAGTTTTCCAGCTGCTGTCGTCCAGAGAAGCTCGGTGAGGAAAAGCGCCGAGGTGGCGGAGAGCGAGATTGGCGACGTAGCGGCGACGGGGAGCGAGAGCTGCGGCGACCGGACGAAGGGGCGTCAGGGTAGCGGTGACCGGGCAAAGGAGCGTCAGTAGAAGGCTCGTAAGATGACGACAAATAGAAATTGAAGGATGCCGCGACTGCACGTCGAGGGGTCGTCGGATGCATGAGCGCCGAGGTAGAGAAAGTCTGACGTGGTTGGTTTGACCAACGGCGACGGCAATAGCGAGAAACATGTCCAGGCTGGTGGCAGGAAAAACAAATAGGCCAGTCATCGGGTGTTCGCCATTCCGAAGAGTTACGGAAGGGCATTGTTGGAGGTGAACGGCGAGCGTGTCCTCGGGAGTGGGACGGTACTTCAGGGCGAGTCAAGGGACATGCCGATGGAAGGCCGAGGTTCGCAAACTCCTGCCTCACCACAGCTTGTATTAACGCCACTGACGGCTGTTGTTGGTCAGAGGCGAGCGTTGCGAAAACAGGTGGCTGAAGAGGAGCCGGACCAGCGGCTTCGATTTCCCGACGAACAATGCGTGTGACATTGTCATACGTGGGGGACTGGCGGGCGGTTTCACACGATGAGGTTGCGGTCGTGTTGGGCAGCCGGTTGAATCGCTGAGTAATACGGCGGCTCTTGGCTTCTTCGAACCACCGGCACTCTTTAATGATGGCATCGACGGTGGCGACGTTGTTGTAAACTAGAAGAATAAATGCGTCGTCTGCTATGCCTTTCAGCACATGGGCCACTTTCTCAGACTCACTCATATGCTTGTCAATCTGGCGGCATAGGGCGATGACGTCGTGAATGTACGCGACGTACGACTCCGTCGACGTCTGTGCACGAGCCGCCAGTTGATTCCGCGCTGCGATCTGCCGCCCAACGGTGTCGCCAAAAATGTCACGGATCTTCTCTTTAAAGGAGTCCCAGCTCGTAATCTCCGCTTCGTGCGTCTCGAACCACACTCGCGGTGGGCCATCGAGGTAAAAAAGCACATTGGCAAGCATAAGAGTGGGGTCCCGCCTATAGCTTGCGCTGATCCGTTCGTACCGGTTGATCGACGTCAATGCCATCCTGACCGGGAAATGCACCGGGATCACGAGCAGGAGGTAGAACGACGTATGTAGAAGTCACGGTAGGGGCAGTTGGCGAAGACGATGGTTGTTCAACCTGGGACATGGTTGGACCTATGATGATGCGGTCGTTGCGGAGCTTCGTGATGAGGACGGGGAAGTACCCAGCACCTCCACCACAAAGATGTTACGTAGAAATGACACGAGGTGTGTCTATTTAAAATCTATATTCAAACTGATGCGTATGGCGTCGACTAAGGTGGAAGACAGCACGCACAACCGACAGACCACTTCCTCGTCGTCTTCTGACCGCTGATACTTCAGCTACGTAGCAGTATTTCGGCGTTCCGCAAATGGTAATTTAGGCGCAATCGAGCAGCGCGTTACATCGAGTTGGAGGCAAGCACTCCAACGTGCGTTCTGTAAACTCTAAATCCGGTCCTGGTTAAATGCTGGCTATATATCCAAAAAACTATAATAAAAAATTTTCTGCTTCCTGACTAGTGTAGGAAAAGTTCTGGAGCACGCAGTCCTCAAACGCGTGACTGACTTTCTCGAAGTCCGCGATGTATTTCCGCACACCATGCTAGGATTCCGCCGCAATCTCTCCGCACAAGACGCGTTGCTTCAGCTGAAGCACCACATTGTTGATGACATTACCAGCTCAACCAAGGCGATCCTTGGCCTAGATATTAAAAAGGCCTTCGACAGCGTTAAACACGAAGCAATTTTAAACAGAGTTCAAACATTAGGACTAGGACAAAAAACATATAATTACATACGTGACTTCCTTGCCGGCAGACGCGTACGCGTCGTCGTTGGAGATGTGGAACTGCAAGAATTTGAGATGGGCTCGAGGGGCACGCCACAAGGCTCCGTAATTTCGCCATTACTCTTTAATTTAGTTCTAATTGGGCTACCCGAGAAATTATTAGGCATACAAGGATTGTATCACAGTATCTACGCGGATGACATCACCCTCTGGGTTCCCGGCGGAGGTTGTGATGGTCACGTCGAGCGTACGCTCCAGGCAGGTGTAGACGAAGTTCAGGAGTACTTGCGAGGAACGGGCCTCGAATGCTCGGCAACCAAGTCGGAACTTCTAATCTACAAACCTACAAGTAGAGGTCGCAAAACCCCGCGCGACGAGGAAAGGGAGTGCTACAAAATAAGCGTTCTATTGGCAGATGGCACTCCCATTCCACACGTAGACAAAATTAGAATTCTGGGGTTACACCTGCAGGCAAACGGCCATAATGGTGAGACGGTGCGAAGACTACGTCGTTCGGTAGACGACACGATCCGACTCCTACGTCGTATCACGAACAGACGTACTGGTATGCGCGAACACTGCGCGATCCGTCTAGTGCAGGCGTACGCAATAAGCCGTATAACATACGTTGCCCCCTACCTCAAATTGCTAGGCTCAGAAAAAAACAAAATCGAATGTATAATACGAAAGGCTTTCAAGAGAGCAATTGGAGTTCCACTGAATGCGAGCACTGAAAAGTTACTAGAACTTGGACTGCACAACTCACTCGACGAGTTAATTGAGGCCCATGTCGTTTCGCAAAACGAACGCTTGTCGGGGTCTAAGACGGGTCGACACATCCTCGAGTCACTTGGCATCCGGTACCACACTCAGCAGGGAGAAAAAGCGGATGTTCCTGCCTCGGTTCGCGACCGCCTAATTGTTCCGCCGCTTCCTAAGAATATGCACCCGACGCACCACGTCGGGCGCCGTAACCAGCGAGCTAGAGACCTTCAAAAGAAGTACGGCACTAGCGACGAAGTTGTGTACGTAGATGCCGCGAGATATGGGGACGGGAGACACGCACACGCCGCTGCGGTCGTTGACCGTGCGGGCAAATGCCTCGCGAGCGCCACGGTGACCACGGGACATACGGAGGCGGCCGAAGAAGCCGCGATAGCCCTAGCAATCGCCACGGTGCCGAACGCTACGATCGTAATCAGCGACTCGCAGGCAGCAATCCGCGGCTTCGCGCGCGGCCGCGTCTCGCGGGAAGCGGCCCGCATCCTTAAGATGTGCGGTGATGGTGACTCAGCGTCGCGATCGCCACAACAAAATTTAACAGTCTTCCTCCTTTGGACCCCGGCACACACCGATGTCCCGCTTCCGGGCAACGAGGCGGCCCACGCCGCGGCTCGAGGTCTCACTCGCGGAGCCGTGGCACATTCCGTGGCCGCCGCCTCCGCTCCCGAGAACGGGGCTTCTGATCTGCCGGATCGAGACACTTCGACAGACACGCAGCGACAACACAGACCACAACGGTCGTGGGGTGATCGTCTCATCACGTTCCGAGATATTACGCAACACTACAGACTGGAAAGGCGAAAGTTCCCGCCACCGCATGACAAATTAAACAGACACGATGCCGTAAGCTATCGCTTACTACAAACCCACTCTTACCCCAGCCCGGTCGTCTTACGCCACTGCTACCCGCACTTACACATTACCGATCTATGTAAAGCATGCGGGCACAGAGCAACGCTGCGCCACATGCTCTGGGAATGCGCCGGTAACAATGGTCGAGAAACGGCCGCCGTTCGCGATGCGCCTATGGCGGCTGCCAATACCAGGCAACAGGAAGCCTCGAGCTCACTCGTTCCCGCCGCCGTCCCGTCTGCGGGAGCCGCGGGGGACCTTCTCCGTCGGCGACGCCGCCGCTGGGAGGCGGCGCTCAGAAGCTCGGAGCTCAACGACCAGCTCTGGGCTGTCCGGCAGGCCGAAGATGCCGCCCGAGTTCAGGGACTCAGCGCCGCCATCTGAGGCCACCAAGACCAAGCTGCCGGCCAAGCTCTAATAAAGTTTCCTCTCTCTCTCTCTCTCCTGACTATATCCAGCACTTTAGGCGGGACCTGATTAAGTGTGCAACGCTTAAATGAGTTAAACGTGGGCACACGCATGATGCTAAAGCGATGGATTGCATGCACGAGCAATCTGTGCGAGCAGAGGTACGAAGCTCACTTAATCCGGCACGAATGGCCCTGGTGATTTTCGCTTTGCACTTGCATTCTTCATTAATTTCTCGCTTGATGTGCATTGAAGTGTTTTATTACGTATGCTCGAATGCTCTGTTGACGGTTGTATTCCGTGTGTATATACTGCAAATGGGGATACATGCGTGTCCTCTATCTCAGTGTACGACGATAAAGGCAAAGCCGATGTCTCCCAAATAGTTCCGGTATAATGCCGAATACCAACGGCAAAAAAGAAACTGTTTGTGGTCACGATCATTTTGTGATTTACCTGTATGACGCACGTGTTCGCATTTCCTAGTTAGAGGCGGCACTTAAGAGCCTTCAAAGCCCTACTGTGCTTAATGCTGTGTGGTGGCGATAACTTCAGATTATCGACGGTCACAGCGTGTGCGATGTTTATCGCGGCCAGGCGTCAACTGTATACCAGAGCAACCTTGGCCAACTGCCGCCGATTGGTGGACGGCTGGCACGTAGTTGGCTGCCGACTTCCCTTGCCCCTAGACATTCCAAAAGACTCGGCCCAAGTTTCACTGCCGGCTACGTCAGCACGTGGTCGGCGGCATGGTTCGGGGCAGCGTCAGTGCACGAGCGAATGCCAAGCGCGCCAAACGCACGTGCAAATATATGTATCAAAACGTTTATTTGAAAAAAAAGAAACAAGGAAAAAAAGATATGGGGAGCATGTGGGTGGGGCCCCTATTCCAGGGCTCCACTGGTTTTAGCGGCCCGCTGCACCTGGTCGAGGAGCGCTAGTTGCACTCCCTGATCCTCGCTGGCGAGCAGTCTCCCACTGCACCCTTGCGGAAATTTCGCCGGCTATTTGCGGCGAGTTACTTTCGGTTGGCCTTTTCCAACAATCCCACGTTATGTGGGCGCGAGTGGGCCTGCCTCCGCACCACGAACTATCGCTGTACATCGCAGGGTGATTAGCATGCTTCAACGAAAGATTTGGATATGTGTTAGTTTGTATACGGTGCCAGTCATAAGAATTCCGGCCGGGTAAAGTTGTGTGTGGACCACTGTACCTTCATCGCTCAAGACGTTGGTTTTCAAGGATAGCTCGCGGTAAAAAGGGCAAAACACTCGTCGGAGTTAGCAGTCGACAACACGCCAGGCCGGCCTTGGTTGCCGAATGAGCATTGTAAAATAACGTGTATTTATTTAAGTTGGCATGAAATATTGCCGCATGAATTCGCGTGGTTTTCGTGTGGAAGAGGACGAAGAGGTTGGGTTGGAGCCGTTTTCTTTGTCCTAGCTTGACGAGCAGTTCTGCGGAAGGTTTCCTTGAGTGAGACAAGATTGGTGACAAGATTGGTGGAGCTGCTGGGTACGACAACTGACGACGCACCCCATGCACAAGAGCCCGCCCAGGAGCCGGAACACAAGCCCTGTGCCCGTGGACACGCCAGTTCACAGAACAAGCCGCCGCCAACGAGGCCTACCACCAGAGACACCGGCACAGCTTATCCATAGAGCGACTATGACTTCGCCTCAAGGCGTCATGGAAACTCCTACGTCGTCGGCACCAATTTATTGCACTGTCCAGAACCCGCTGATGCCTAGTCCCTTTCACGGAGAGCTGTTTGAGGATGTGGACGACTGGCTGAGCGAGTTCGAACACGTCGCAGCGATCAACTACTGGGACGAAGCCGCCAAACTCCGCAACGTCTACGCGTGTTTGAAAGACGGCGCCCGAACGTGGTTCATGAACAGAAGTGATGTCTTGACATCCTGGCGCGAGTTCCAGCATCGCCTCTTGGAGACCTACCGGAGCCCCGACCGCCGCGATCGTGCTGAACGTGCATTGCATTCACGCATCCAGATGCCTAATGAGACCGTCACCATGTACGTGGAGGACATGACGCAGCTTTTCAGGCGAGCGGATCCGGCAATGCCAGAAGAAAAAAAGCTACGCTATCTGATGCGAGGCGTGAAGGAGCAGCTTTTTGCTGGTCTGGTGCGGAGTCCTCCGAAGAGTGTAGCAGAATTCCTGACCGAAGCCACTACGATGGAGAGGGTACTTCATCAGCGGTCAGCCCTACTCGACCGGCAAGTGAATTCTGCATCACCTACTGAATTTTCCGCCAGCTTCGGGAGCAACAGCATTGAGTGGATTCGCGAAATCGTCCGCTCCGTCGTCCGCGAGGAAATCGCGAAACTACACGGGGCGAGACAGCCGGAGGTAAGCAGCATCACCAATATTATTCGGGACGAGGTCCAGCAGGTGCTTCACAGCCGTCGCCCTCAACCAACGGTTACAAATCTAGAACCACCTCCTGCGTCCACTGATGTTGGGAACCGCACATATGCCGAAGCTCTGCGCACTTCCATGCCGGTCTCAAGCCCTGCAGTCCCAATCCAGACGATGCCGCCAGTTTCAATTCAATCTGCGCATGCTGGTTTGGACATCGACGGTCGCCGTGCCCCTCCGCGGAAGTCCGATATTTGGCGTACGTCGGATAGAAGACCCCTCTGCTTCCATTGCGGTGAAGCCGGTCACATCTACCGGGAATGTCCATACCGACAACTTGGACTGCGCGGTTTCTCTATTCATTCGCCTCGTCCCCTAGTTGGTCAGAGGCCAAGAGAAATTGAGGACTACCTCGCGCAGCAACGTCTGCCTTTCTCACGGCGTCAATCGCGGTCTCCATCTCCACGACGACCCGCAGCTATTGGACCACGTCTCAGTACGATGGCACGGGGGACGTTCCCCAAGCCCTCGTCGGGAAAACTGAAGGCAGCGACCTTCGGGGGCGAGGTCGCTGGGACTAAAAGTGCGGAAGACCTCCTATCGACGCTTCCACAAAACGCTGCAGACATTGAATTGACGTCTGAGTGCAGTGCGAGAGAAATGCCGGATTGTGCGTCTGAACCCAGTGGCCGAGTCTCACTCGACATTCCCGTGCTGATAGACGGTCTTCAGGTCAGCGCATTGGTGGACACAGGTGCAGATTATTCTATTATGAGCGGAAAATTGGCAACCAGTCTTAAGAAAGTGATGACACCTTGGAATGGGACGCGTATTCGCACTGCTGGAGGCCACGTTATTACTCCATTGGGTCGCTGTACCGCAAGAGTGGAAATACGCGAGTCAACGTTTGTGGTAACCTGCCTCGTACTACGCGACTGTTCTCGTCAGCTCATCCTTGGAATGGACTTCCTTCGAGAGAATGGCGCGATCATAAATCTCCGCGAGCGAATGGTGACTTTCTCGACGCAACTTGCAACCGATCGAGGCGCTGATAGCTGTCGTAGACCTGCGCTGCGTGTTGCCGACGAAAGCGTGACGTTGCCTCCCCGAGCGACTGCTTTCGTAGAAGTCACCTGTGAAGACCTCCAAGACGGTGACGTGGTCGCCGAGAGCAACGTATCCCTTTTACTGCTTCAAGGTGTGTGTGCAGTGCGAAGCATTCTGCGTGTGCGTGACGGACGGTCGCAGATACTCGTCACAAATTTTAACTTCGAGCACCGACATCTTTTCCGCGGCACCACCGTGGCCTTCGGAGACCGTGTAGCGGATGTCACCGAGTGCTTCGCATCCGAGGAAATGGTCGATGGAGATAAGTTTCTGGACCACATCGACGTCAGTTCGAAGCTTTCGGACGAGAAGAAGGCCGCACTGCATACCCTGCTGAAGGAATTTAAATCTTGCTTCGCCTCTTCATCTAGAGTCGGTCAAACACCCCTCATAAAGCACCGAATTATTACCGACGATGATGTTCGCCCAATCCGCCAGCAACCTTACCGTGTTTCGGCTAAAGAACGCGAGACTATACAGACGCAGGTAAAGGAGATGCTTGACGACGGGGTGATACAACCGTCGAGCAGCCCGTGGTCCTCGCCAGTCGTTCTAGTAAAGAAGAAAGACGGAACGCTGCGATTCTGTGTTGACTACAGGAAACTCAATAGCGTCACCAAAAAAGACGTCTACCCGCTTCCACGGGTTGATGATTCTCTCGACAGGCTACGACACGCGAAGTATTTTTCATCGATAGATTTGAAGAGCGGCTATTGGCAGATAGAGGTCGATGAGCGAGACAGAGAGAAGACAGCGTTTGTAACTCCCGATGGGCTTTATGAATTCAGAGTTCTTCCTTTCGGCCTCTGTTCGGCTCCCGCAACATTCCAGCGAATGATGGATACCGTTCTCGCTGGCTTGAAGTGGCAAAGCTGCCTTGTATACCTTGATGATGTGGTCATCTTTGCCGAGAGTTTCGAAGAACATCTGAAGCGTCTAAGAATGGTTCTGGAAGCTATTCGTTCGGCCGAACTCACGCTAAAACCCCAGAAGTGCCATTTCGGCTACGATGAGCTGAAATTTCTGGGACATGTTGTGAGTGCGGATGGAGTGCGGCCTGACCCAGAAAAAAACTGCAGCAGTCGCCACCTTTCCTGTGCCGTCAGACAAAAAAGCGGTGCGGCGTTTTCTCGGCTTGTGTGCTTATTATCGCCGATTCATTACCAACTTCTCGACGATAGCCGAACCGCTCACGCGACTCACCCGAGATGATGTACCGTTTGCCTGGACTACAGAGCAAGAAGCAGCTTTCGCAGAGTTACGGCAGCGAATGCAAGAGGCACCTGTTCTTGCGCATTTTGATGAGGACGCTGATACCGAAGTTCACACGGATGCAAGCAACGTCGGACTTGGCGCTGTCCTTGTACAACGGCACAACGGCGTAGAACATGTCATAGCTTACGCCAGTCGTACTCTCTCTCGAGCCGAGGCCAACTACTCCACTTCAGAGAAGGAATGCCTCGCGGTCGTGTGGGCAACGGCAAAGTTTCGACCTTACCTCTACGGCCGCTCCCTTCAAGGTGGTGACCGATCACCATTCGCTATGTTGGCTGGCCAATCTCCGTGATCCGTCTGGTCGTCTCGCTCGGTGGAGTTTGCGCTTGCAAGAGTTTGACATCATGATTGTGTATATGTCTGGGCGCAAGCACGAAGATGCCGACGCATTTTCTCGAGCACCCGTGGGACATCCTGTTATGGACTCGGAATATGCTGATGGTTTTCTCGGAGCCCTCAGTGATTCTGACTTTATGTCTAGACAGAGAGCCGATCAGGAATTGCGCCCTATTATTGATTCCTTAGAAGGCCGAAATTCTCACCACTCCTCGGCGCATCGCTCGCGAATTGTCATCCTTTTGTCTAAGGAGGGGCATTCTTTACAAGAAAAATGCTCGAGGTAGCAACAAAGCCTTCCTCCTCGTTTGTACCAGCCGACATGCGGGATGACATCCTCCTCGCGTGCCACGACGAGCCCACGTCGGGACACTTGGGCTACTCGCGGACTCTCGCCAGAGTGCGCCAGCAGTACTATTGGCCACGACTTTCGACCAGTGTACACCGCTACGTGCAAGGCTGCCGCGAGTGCCAGCGTCGCAAGACGCCACCCGTGAAACCTGCGGGCCTTCTCCACCCTATTACACCACCACGGACACCTTTCGACCTCGTGGGAATGGACCTTCTAGGACCCTTCCCTTTGTCGGCCACTGGTAACAAATGGATTATAGTGGCAACCGATTACTTGACCCGGTATGCTGAGACAAAGGCGTTACCCCGCGGCACGGCGTCTGAAGTGGCGAAGTTCTTCGTGCAGCACATCATCCTCCGGCACGGCGCGCCGTCATGTGTGATTACGGATAGAGGAACATCATTTACGGCACAAATGCTAGAGGACATTTTCAGACTGAGCTGCACGAGTCACCGAAAAAACAACGGCTTACCACCCACAAAGTAATGGACTGACGGAAAGGCTCAACAAGACCATAGCGGACATGCTGTCAATGTACGTGGACGTGCAGCACAAAACCTGGGACGATATCCTCCCATACGTCACGTTCGCATACAATACGGCAATGCAGGAAACAACCCGATTTTCACCTTTCCACCTTGTTTATGGACGCAACGTACAAACGATGCTTGACGCTATGCTGCCGTACGATAATAGCGATGCTCTTTCTCCAGAAGCCGAGCAATACACGCAGTACGCCGAAGAGGCTCGTCAACTGGCTCGCGTGAACATCGGTCACCAACAAGACGCAGATGCACGACGTTACAACCTTCGCCGTCGAAACGTCGCATACCACCCGGGTGAACGAGTGTGGGTGTGGACTCCTGTCCGACGACCAGGCTTGTCTGAAAAGCTTCTGAGCCGTTATTTCGGACCATACAAGGTTATCCGACGTGTGAGTGATCTTACATACGAAGTACTTCCGGACGGCACAGTGTCGTCACGTCGACAACATCGGCCCGAAACTGTGCATGTCGTACGACTCAAGCCGTACTACACACAATAGTCTCTATGCTTGCGAGTTACTTCGCAAACGTGACAGTGATCTCATGTGGTGTTTTTTTTTTTTTCTTCTTGACTCTTCCACTGGTGCTGTTTGTGTTCGCGCATGGTCCAAGTGCTTGTGCGCCCTCTTTGTTTTCCCTGGCACTCACTTTGTGATTCTCTGCGTCAACGCGTGTTCTAATTATGGGTTTTTTTTTTTCTTCTTCTTTTATTTAGAAGCATCGAGTCGATGCTTTTTAAAGGGGGGACTAATGCCGCATGAATTCGCGTGGTTTTCGTGTGGAAGAGGACGAAGAGGTTGGGATTGAGCCGCTTTTTAATGCCGCATGAATTCGCGTGGTTTTCGTGTGGAAGAGGACGAAGAGGTTGGGTTGGAGCCGTTTTCTTTGTCCTAGCTTGACGAGCAGTTCTGCGGAAGGTTTCCTTGAGTGAGACAAGATTGGTGACAATATATTGTTGCGTGATTTCGCTAATATTCTTATGTATACGTATCAATATCAACACTAGTGTGTTTTCTTCAACATTCAGAAACAATACCTGAGAGACAATGAGAGACGATATATTTGTGGTCTTAAGCTTCATTAGTTCAATTGGCAGCGAGTGCTTGTGCGACAATCCGATTACATTTTCACTAACTAAACTAACTGTAGTATTAGTAATTTAATACATACCTGGTTTTGGAGGTGAGCGTATCCGCTTTAAGAAATTTTGCGGCACCATCATTTGCCAAGAGGACAACAATATATATATATATATATATATATATATATATATATATATATATATATATATATATATATATATATCCACGTCGTCCACTTCCCTCTAATTTGGCCTCAAATCCTTTTAGGTACATCACGAATAACAGGCGTGACAGAGGACACCCCTGCGTAAGTCCCCTTTCACCTCTGTGGGCTTGCATACCTGTTTTTCCTACTTTATAACAACCTTGTTACTTTTATAGATTTCCTTTAAAAAGTTTGTGACTTCATCTTCCACACCCAGTGTGTCTAGGATCTGGCTGACGATCGGCTGCGTTCCTTGTTCCATCCTCAGGGTTGCGGTCAAGTAGCCGGCGGTTACTTTTATTTTATTTATTAGATTTACCTCTTGTTCCGCAACTGTTTTAGTGCATTGATAAGTGTAACTTCTTCTTATTTCATGTCTGTTTCTTCTCCGGGCCAGAGGCCTGCCCTCTGGTCAGCCTCTGTTCCCCCTCAAGATCTTCCTCTGGAGTTGTTTCTCCACAATGGAACCCGTAGCGTTCCTGTCGCTTTGGCGCCGACCCACCGGTGGATTCATCCGCATGAAAAACCCCAAGACAATCCAAACGGAACTTCGTGCGATCACTCCCCACTCTCTCCTGATAACAGAGGTTCGTCAGTTTGGACGCGGGGGGATACTATGCTGCTCACCAGACAAGGCCTGCATCCAAGACCTTCTGAAGTGCACTACTTTTGCATCACATCCGGTGAGCTCTTTTATCCCACCTCATCTAGCTTGCTGCAAAGGATTGGTTCGGGGGGTAGACGCAAGTCTAAGCCCAGCAGAAGTCTTGGACATCTTTTCCCCAGCAGGTGTTATTTCTGTTTACCGCTGTACCAAACAGGAAAACTAACAGAAAGTTCCCACTGAAACTGTAATTGCCAAATTCGCTGGTACAGATCGCCCTTCGGAGATCAAGGCATGGCCGCTTATCTATAAGGTCGAAGCTTTGGCTCCCCGTCCGCTGCAATGTGCTAAATGTTGGCGCTTTGGACACAGTACTAAAGGTTGTCGATCGGAGACTCGATGCCGCATATGCGGAGCCATATACGGGGCTGGTCATAGTACTGTTGAGTGTCAATCAGACAATAGGACATTGCTGTTTGTGCAAGGCAAATCACGCTGCAGACGGTCCTAACTGCACCTGCAGATCAAAGGAACTTCAGGTGATTGAAATCATTGAAAGAAGACGATGCTCTCGTAGAGAAGCAATTGCAGAAATTCAAGCAGGAGTCAGGGTTATGCCGGTATAGCAGCTCGTCTACCTCTTTCTATGGATGCATCAACTTTCTCAGTTCATTTCTGCTATGGTTGAAAAAGGCCATAGAAAAGTATTAGAAAAATTTTTACTCAATCTGTCCGACTCACTCAATAGTATTATGGATTCACAGATGTCGGGTGCATTCTGATCGAATAACTAAGCGTATCCAACCTCCTAGTGCCTCAATTAGTAAACCTGCCGAACATCAGTCAGATGTCTCTATCGATAACCAGGCAATGCTTTCCAGTCCTAACACAACTTGAGCAGGAAGGTATATCTGATTCTGAATCATAATTAATCGGGATGTAGATATGGATGCTCGTCTTTTGAAACGCACCAGATCACCCACTAGCAAACTTATAATTCTTCTCATCCGAAAACAAAAAATAGTGTGAAGGAACCTATGACTAAAGCGGACTTCTTAAAGATAGTATCTTAGATCAAGCAGTGCTACTGCTTGCTTATCATCATAGGGTACCTTAGAGTACTTCAGTGGAACTGCCGTTGAATTCTCTCTGCAACTACAGACTTATTATACCTAATTTCTCAACAATCTCCAGACGTCATAATTTTACAAGAAACTTGGCTGTCTGCTGATCAAAACTGATCAAAAGACTATCCAGTGCTTTCGACTGGACCGAGGACTTCACGTGGTGGAGGATTAATGTTTTTCATTTCATTCCAAAATTTGCCATAAAGCACACTTAGTTTACCAATAAATATCTCACGATTATGAAGTATTGGTTCTGGAAATTCACTTTCCCGGGTGCGCGCCACTATGTATAGTCAACAACTACTTTCCGGCTGGAATACAAGATGAAAGAGCCCTTGACGTGACTGCGAGTTTTTTGCAGAAACAGTATGCTATTTGTGGGAGACTTCAATTCCCATCACGTTTCATGAGGATTCAGCACTGATTCAATCAGGAAAACGGTTGTGGGACTGGACTAACCGGAATAACCTTATTTGTTGGAACTCCAGAGTTCCGACATTCGTTCGATGTAATTCGAGGTCCGTCTTAGACTTGACATTTGCTAGCTCAAGTGTGATAATATCGTCTTGGACTGTTCTTGATACTGCTGCAAGTAGTGATCAACTGCCCCCCTGGTATTTGAAGTCAGCATTCCTTTAGTGACGGTAGATCGCCAGATGCAAAGTTTTGTAAACTACTCTAAATTTAAAAAGAACTTACAGTCAACGCTGTCTTCCTTGCCCAATATGGAAACAAATATGAAAGCTATGAGTCTTTGTTCCACCCTAAAGTGTACAATTAAAAAATCACGGTTCACTATATCTTCACGAAGGGAAAATTCATATCTGCCTGGTGGAATGCGGATTGCGCCAGAGATTATAGACGCCGCAACGCTGCATGGAAAAAAAACTCCTCACCAACCAATGTCCGACTAATTGGAGAAATTATTTATTGCTAAAGCTACCTTTAGGAGAACAGTTTCATTAGCTAAAGACGATATGAAGAAAAAACGGTACACCTACTTATCCAAGAGTGGCAACAAGAAAGCTCTATTCAGATTTCTCCGTAATCGTAAAGCTATTACAGCACACGTAAATATTGACTCAGTTATTTTTTCTCCAACTGATTTGAAAATACATTAACGGAAATTGCACAATAGAATTGAAGAAGAGATTTACCATTCAAAATCAAATAAAGTGTGCAAAACGTCATTCGGAAATGATTTTATTGAAGTAAGTAGGGATGAACTTGCGCACGTCGTTCGTATTCTGCCAAACACAGGTCCTGGACCAGATGGCGTCACTTCGGAAATGTTAAAAATATTATTCGACATCTCTCCTGAAGACCTCCTTAACATTGTCAACTATTCACTTGAAAATAGTTGGATACTCCTG
>WOVY01009422.1:0-46247 GCA_013436015.1 Rhipicephalus annulatus | reverse complement strand
TTTGCGGCGAGTTACTTTCGGTTGGCCTTTTCCAACAATCCCACGTTATGTGGGCGCGAGTGGGCCTGCCTCCGCACCACGAACTATCGCTGTACATCGCAGGGTGATTAGCATGCTTCAACGAAGATTTGGATATGTGTTAGTTTGTATACGGTGCCAGTCATAAGAATTCCCGGCCGGGTAAAGTTGTGTGTGGACCACTGTTACCTTCATCGTCAAGACGTTGGTTTTCACGGATAGCTCGCGGTAAAAAGGGCAAAACACTCGTCGGAGTTAGCAGTCGACAACACGCCAGGCGCCTTGGTTGCCGAAGAGCATTGTAAAATAACGTGATTATTTAAGTTGGCATGAAATTATGCCGCATGAATTCGCGTGGTTTCGTGTGGAAGAGGACGAGAGGTTGGGTTGGAGCCGTTTTCTTTGTCCTAGCTTGACGAGCAGTTCTGCGGAAGGTTTTCTTGAGTGAGACAAGATTGGTGACAAGATTGGTGGAGCTGCTGGGTACGACAACTGACGACGCACCCCATGCACAAGAGCCCGCCCAGGAGGAGCCGGAACACAAGCCCTGTGCCGTGGACACGCCAGTTCACAGAACAAGCCGCCGCCAACGAGGCCTACCACCAGAGACACCGGCACAGCTTATCCATAGAGCGACTATGACTTCGCCTCAAGGCGTCATGGAAACTCCTACGTCGTCGTCGGCACCAATTTATTGCACTGTCCAGAACCCGCTGATGCCTAGTCCCTTTCACGGAGAGCTGTTTGAGGATGTGGACGACTGGCTGAGCGAGTTCGAACACGTCGCAGCGATCAACTACTGGGACGAAGCCGCCAAACTCCGCAACGTCTACGCGTGTTGAAAGACGGCGCCCGAACGTGGTTCATGAACAGAAGTGATGTCTTGACATCCTGGCGCGAGTTCCAGCATCGCCTCTTGGAGACCTACCGGAGCCCCGACCGCCGCGATCGTGCTGAACGTGCATTGCATTCACGCATCCAGATGCCTAATGAGACCGTCACCATGTACGTGGAGGACATGACGCAGCTTTTCAGGCGAGCGGATCCGGCAATGCCAGAAGAAAAAAAGCTACGCTATCTGATGCGAGGCGTGAAGGAGCAGCTTTTTGCTGGTCTGGTGCGGAGTCCTCCGAAGAGTGTAGCAGAATTCCTGACCGAAGCCACTACGATGGAGAGGGTACTTCATCAGCGGTCAGCCCTACTCGACCGGCAAGTGAATTCTGCATCACCTACTGAATTTTCCGCCAGCTTCGGGAGCAACAGCATTGAGTGGATTCGCGAAATCGTCCGCTCCGTCGTCCGCGAGGAAATCGCGAAACTACACGGGGCGAGACAGCCGGAGGTAAGCAGCATCACCAATATTATTCGGGACGAGGTCCAGCAGGTGCTTCACAGCCGTCGCCCTCAACCAACGGTTACAAATCTAGAACCACCTCCTGCGTCCACTGATGTTGGGAACCGCACATATGCCGAAGCTCTGCGCACTTCCATGCCGGTCTCAAGCCCTGCAGTCCCAATCCAGACGATGCCGCCAGTTTCAATTCAATCTGCGCATGCTGGTTTGGACATCGACGGTCGCCGTGCCCCTCCGCGGAAGTCCGATTATTTGGTCGTACGTCGGATAGAAGACCCCTCTGCTTCCATTGCGGTGAAGCCGGTCACATCTACCGGGAATGTCCATACCGACAAACTTGGACTGCGCGGTTTCTCTATTCATTCGCCTCGTCCCCTAGTTGGTCAGAGGCCAAGAGAAATTGAGGACTACCTCGCGCAGCAACGTCTGCCTTTCTCACGGCGTCAATCGCGGTCTCCATCTCCACGACGACCCGCAGCTATTGGACCACGTCTCAGTACGATGGCACGGGGACGTTCCCCAAGCCCTCGTCGGGAAAACTGAAGGCAGCGACCTTCGGGGGCGAGGTCGCTGGGACTAAAAGTGCGGAAGACCTCCTATCGACGCTTCCACAAAACGCTGCAGACATTGAATTGACGTCTGAGTGCAGTGCGAGAGAAATGCCGGATTGTGCGTCTGAACCCAGTGGCCGAGTCTCACTCGACATTCCCGTGCTGATAGACGGTCTTCAGGTCAGCGCATTGGTGGACACAGGTGCAGATTATTCTATTATGAGCGGAAAATTGGCAACCAGTCTTAAGAAAGTGATGACACCTTGGAATGGGACGCGTATTCGCACTGCTGGAGGCCACGTTATTACTCCATTGGGTCGCTGTACCGCAAGAGTGGAAATACGCGAGTCAACGTTTGTGGTAACCTGCCTCGTACTACGCGACTGTTCTCGTCAAGCTCATCCTTGGAATGGACTTCCTTCGAGAGAATGGCGCGATCATAAATCTCCGCGAGCGAATGGTGACTTTCTCGACGCAACTTGCAACCGATCGAGGCGCTGATAGCTGTCGTAGACCTGCGCTGCGTGTTGCCGACGAAAGCGTGACGTTGCCTCCCCGAGCGACTGCTTTCGTAGAAGTCACCTGTGAAGACCTCCAAGACGGTGACGTGGTCGCCGAGAGCAACGTATCCCTTTTACTGCTTCAAGGTGTGTGTGCAGTGCGAAGCATTCTGCGTGTGCGTGACGGACGGTCGCAGATACTCGTCACAAATTTTAACTTCGAGCACCGACATCTTTTCCGCGGCACCACCGTGGCCTTCGGAGACCGTGTAGCGGATGTCACCGAGTGCTTCGCATCCGAGGAAATGGTCGATGGAGATAAGTTTCTGGACCACATCGACGTCAGTTCGAAGCTTTCGGACGAGAAGAAGGCCGCACTGCATACCCTGCTGAAGGAATTTAAATCTTGCTTCGCCTCTTCATCTAGAGTCGGTCAAACACCCCTCATAAAGCACCGAATTATTACCGACGATGATGTTCGCCCAATCCGCCAGCAACCTTACCGTGTTTCGGCTAAAGAACGCGAGACTATACAGACGCAGGTAAAGGAGATGCTTGACGACGGGGTGATACAACCGTCGAGCAGCCCGTGGTCCTCGCCAGTCGTTCTAGTAAGAAGAAAGACGGAACGCTGCGATTCTGTGTTGACTACAGGAAACTCAATAGCGTCACCAAAAAAGACGTCTACCCGCTTCCACGGGTTGATGATTCTCTCGACAGGCTACGACACGCGAAGTATTTTTCATCGATAGATTTGAAGAGCGGCTATTGGCAGATAGAGGGTCGATGAGCGAGACAGAGAGAAGACAGCGTTTGTAACTCCCGATGGGCTTTATGAATTCAGAGTTCTTCCTTTCGGCCTCTGTTCGGCTCCCGCAACATTCCAGCGAATGATGGATACCGTTCTCGCTGGCTTGAAGTGGCAAAGCTGCCTTGTATACCTTGATGATGTGGTCATCTTTGCCGAGAGTTTCGAAGAACATCTGAAGCGTCTAAGAATGGTTCTGGAAGCTATTCGTTCGGCCGAACTCACGCTAAAACCCCAGAAGTGCCATTTCGGCTACGATGAGCTGAAATTTCTGGGACATGTTGTGAGTGCGGATGGAGTGCGGCCTGACCCAGAAAAAACTGCAGCAGTCGCCACCTTTCCTGTGCCGTCAGACAAAAAAGCGGTGCGGCGTTTTTCTCGGCTTGTGTGCTTATTATCGCCGATTCATTACCAACTTCTCGACGATAGCCGAACCGCTCACGCGACTCACCCGAGATGATGTACCGTTTGCCTGGACTACAGAGCAAGAAGCAGCTTTCGCAGAGTTACGGCAGCGAATGCAAGAGGCACCTGTTCTTGCGCATTTTGATGAGGACGCTGATACCGAAGTTCACACGGATGCAAGCAACGTCGGACTTGGCGCTGTCCTTGTACAACGGCACAACGGCGTAGAACATGTCATAGCTTACGCCAGTCGTACTCTCTCTCGAGCCGAGGCCAACTACTCCACTTCAGAGAAGGAATGCCTCGCGGTCGTGTGGGCAACGGCAAAGTTTCGACCTTACCTCTACGGCCGCTCCTTCAAGGTGGTGACCGATCACCATTCGCTATGTTGGCTGGCCAATCTCCGTGATCCGTCTGGTCGTCTCGCTCGGTGGAGTTTGCGCTTGCAAGAGTTTGACATCATGATTGTGTATATGTCTGGGCGCAAGCACGAAGATGCCGACGCATTTTCTCGAGCACCCGTGGGACATCCTGTTATGGACTCGGAATATGCTGATGGTTTTCTCGGAGCCCTCAGTGATTCTGACTTTATGTCTAGACAGAGAGCCGATCAGGAATTGCGCCCTATTATTGATTCCTTAGAAGGCCGAAATTCTCACACTCCTCGGCGCATCGCTCGCGAATTGTCATCCTTTTGTCTAAGGAGGGGCATTCTTTACAAGAAAAATGCTCGAGGTAGCAACAAAGCCTTCCTCCTCGTTGTACCAGCCGACATGCGGGATGACATCCTCCTCGCGTGCCACGACGAGCCCACGTCGGGACACTTGGGCTACTCGCGGACTCTCGCCAGAGTGCGCCAGCAGTACTATTGGCCACGACTTTCGACCAGTGTACACCGCTACGTGCAAGGCTGCCGCGAGTGCCAGCGTCGCAAGACGCCACCCGTGAAACCTGCGGGCCTTCTCCACCCTATTACACCACCACGGACACCTTTCGACCTCGTGGGAATGGACCTTCTAGGACCCTTCCCTTTGTCGGCCACTGGTAACAAATGGATTATAGTGGCAACCGATTACTTGACCCGGTATGCTGAGACAAAGGCGTTACCCCGCGGCACGGCGTCTGAAGTGGCGAAGTTCTTCGTGCAGCACATCATCCTCCGGCACGGCGCGCCGTCATGTGTGATTACGGATAGAGGAACATCATTTACGGCACAAATGCTAGAGGACATTTTCAGACTGAGCTGCACGAGTCACCGAAAAACAACGGCTTACCACCCACAAAGTAATGGACTGACGGAAAGGCTCAACAAGACCATAGCGGACATGCTGTCAATGTACGTGGACGTGCAGCACAAAACCTGGGACGATATCCTCCCATACGTCACGTTCGCATACAATACGGCAATGCAGGAAACAACCCGATTTTCACCTTTCCACCTTGTTTATGGACGCAACGTACAAACGATGCTTGACGCTATGCTGCCGTACGATAATAGCGATGCTCTTTCTCCAGAAGCCGAGCAATACACGCAGTACGCCGAAGAGGCTCGTCAACTGGCTCGCGTGAACATCGGTCACCAACAAGACGCAGATGCACGACGTTACAACCTTCGCCGTCGAAACGTCGCATACCACCCGGGTGAACGAGTGTGGGTGTGGACTCCTGTCCGACGACCAGGCTTGTCTGAAAAGCTTCTGAGCCGTTATTTCGGACCATACAAGGTTATCCGACGTGTGAGTGATCTTACATACGAAGTACTTCCGGACGGCACAGTGTCGTCACGTCGACAACATCGGCCCGAAACTGTGCATGTCGTACGACTCAAGCCGTACTACACACAATAGTCTCTATGCTTGCGAGTTACTTCGCAAACGTGACAGTGATCTCATGTGGTGTTTTTTTTTTTTTTCTTCTTGACTCTTCCACTGGTGCTGTTGTGTTCGCGCATGGTCCAAGTGCTTGTGCGCCCTCTTTGTTTTCCCTGGCACTCACTTTGTGATTCTCTGCGTCAAACGCGTGTTCTAATTATGGGTTTTTTTTTTCTTCTTCTTTTATTTAGAAGCATCGAGTCGATGCTTTTTAAAAGGGGGGACTAATGCCGCATGAATTCGCGTGGTTTTCGTGTGGAAGAGGACGAAGAGGTTGGGATTGAGCCGCTTTTTAATGCCGCATGAATTCGCGTGGTTTTCGTGTGGAAGAGGACGAAGAGGTTGGGTTGGAGCCGTTTTCTTTGTCCTAGCTTGACGAGCAGTTCTGCGGAAGGTTTCCTTGAGTGAGACAAGATTGGTGACAATATATTGTTGCGTGATTTCGCTAATATTCTTATGTATACGTATCAATATCAACACTAGTGTGTTTTCTTCAACATTCAGAAACAATACCTGAGAGACAATGAGAGACGATATATTTGTGGTCTTAAGCTTCATTAGTTCAATTGGCAGCGAGTGCTTGTGCGACAATCCGATTACATTTTCACTAACTAAACTAACTGTAGTATTAGTAATTTAATACATACCTGGTTTTGGAGGTGAGCGTATCCGCTTTAAGAAATTTTGCGGCACCATCATTTGCCAAGAGGACAACAATATATATATATATATATATATATATATATATATATATATATATATATATATATATATATATATATCCACGTCGTCCACTTCCCTCTAATTTGGCCTCAAATCCTTTTAGGTACATCACGAATAACAGGCGTGACAGAGGACACCCCTGCGTAAGTCCCCTTTTCACCTCTGTGGGCTTGCATACCTGTTTTTTCCTACTTTATAACAACCTTGTTACTTTTATAGATTTCCTTTAAAAAGTTTGTGACTTCATCTTCCACACCCAGTGTGTCTAGGATCTGGCTGACGATCGGCTGCGTTCCTTGTTCCATCCTCAGGGTTGCGGTCAAGTAGCCGGCGGTTACTTTTATTTTATTTTATTAGATTTACCTCTTGTTCCGCAACTGTTTTAGTGCATTGATAAGTGTAACTTCTTCTTATTTCATGTCTGTTTCTTCTCCGGGCCAGAGGCCTGCCCTCTGGTCAGCCTCTGTTCCCCCTCAAGATCTTCCTCTGGAGTTGTTTCTCCACAATGGAACCCGTAGCGTTCCTGTCGCTTTGGCGCCGACCACCGGTGGATTCATCCGCATGAAAAACCCCAAGACAATCCAAACGGAACTTCGTGCGATCACTCCCCACTCTCTCCTGATAACAGAGGTTCGTCAGTTTGGACGCGGGGGGATACTATGCTGCTCACCAGACAAGGCCTGCATCCAAGACCTTCTGAAGTGCACTACTTTTGCATCACATCCGGTGAGCTCTTTTATCCCACCTCATCTAGCTTGCTGCAAAGGATTGGTTCGGGGGGTAGACGCAAGTCTAAGCCCAGCAGAAGTCTTGGACATCTTTTCCCCAGCAGGTGTTATTTCTGTTTACCGCTGTACCAAACAGGAAAACTAACAGAAAGTTCCCACTGAAACTGTAATTGCCAAATTCGCTGGTACAGATCGCCCTTCGGAGATCAAGGCATGGCCGCTTATCTATAAGGTCGAAGCTTTGGCTCCCCGTCCGCTGCAATGTGCTAAATGTTGGCGCTTTGGACACAGTACTAAAGGTTGTCGATCGGAGACTCGATGCCGCATATGCGGAGCCATATACGGGGCTGGTCATAGTACTGTTGAGTGTCAATCAGACAATAGGACATGCTGTTTGTGCAAGGCAAATCACGCTGCAGACGGTCCTAACTGCCCTGCAAGATCAAAGGAACTTCAGGTGATTGAAATCATTGAAAGAAGACGATGCTCTCGTAGAGAAGCAATTGCAGAAATTCAAAGCAGGAGTCAGGGTTATGCCGGTATAGCAGCTCGTCTACCTCTTTCTATGGATGCATCACTTTCTCAGTTCATTTCTGCTATGGTTGAAAAGGCCATAGAAAAAGTATTAGAAAAATTTTTACTCAATCTGTCCGACTCACTCAATAGTATTATGGATTCACAGATGTCGGGTGCATCTGATCGAATAACTAAGCGTATCCAACCTCCTAGTGCCTCAATTAGTAAACCTGCCGAACATCAGTCAGATGTCTCTATCGATAACCAGGCAATGCTTTCCAGTCCTAACACAACTGAGCAGGAAGGTATATCTGATTCTGAATCAATAATTAATCGGGATGTAGATATGGATGCTCGTCTTTTGAAACGCACCAGATCACCCACTAGCAAACTTAATAATTCTTCTCATCCGAAAACAAAAAATAGTGTGAAGGAACCTATGACTAAAGCGGACTTCTTAAAAGATAGTATCTTAGATCAAGCAGTTGCTACTGCTTGCTTATCATCATAGGGTACCTTAGAGTACTTCAGTGGAACTGCCGTTGAATTCTCTCTGCAACTACAGACTTATTATACCTAATTTCTCAACAATCTCCAGACGTCATAATTTTACAAGAAACTTGGCTGTCTGCTGATCAAAACTGATCAAAAGACTATCAGTGCTTTCGACTGGACCGAGACTCACGTGGTGGAGGATTAATGTTTTTCATTTCATCCAAAATTTGCCATAAAGCACACTTAGTTTACCAATAAATATCTCACGATTATGAAGTATTGGTTCTGGAAATTCACTTTCCCGGGTGCGCGCCACTATGTATAGTCAACAACTACTTTCCGGCTGGAATACAAGATGAAAGAGCCCTTGACGTGACTGCGAGTTTTTGCAGAAACAGTATGCTATTTGTGGGAGACTTCAATTCCCATCACGTTTCATGAGGATTCAGCACTGATTCATCAGGAAAACGGTTGTGGGACTGGACTAACCGGAATAACCTTATTTGTTGGAACTCCAGAGTTCCGACATTCGTTCGATGTAATTCGAGGTCCGTCTTAGACTTGACATTTGCTAGCTCAAGTGTGATAATATCGTCTTGGACTGTTCTTGATACTGCTGCAAGTAGTGATCACTGCCCCCTGGTATTTGAAGTCAGCATTCCTTTAGTGACGGTAGATCGCCAGATGCAAAGTTTTGTAAACTACTCTAAATTTAAAAAGAACTTACAGTCAACGCTGTCTTCCTTGCCCAATATGGAAACAAATATGAAAGCTATGAGTCTTTGTTCCACCCTAAAGTGTACAATTAAAAAATCACGGTTCACTATATCTTCAACGAAGGGAAAATTCATATCTGCCTGGTGGAATGCGGATTGCGCCAGAGATTATAGACGCCGCAACGCTGCATGGAAAAAACTCCTCACCAACCAATGTCCGACTAATTGGAGAAATTATTTATTTGCTAAAGCTACCTTTAGGAGAACAGTTTCATTAGCTAAAGACGATTATGAAGAAAAACGGTACACCTACTTATCCAAGAGTGGCAACAAGAAAGCTCTATTCAGATTTCTCCGTAATCGTAAAGCTATTACAGCACACGTAAATATTGACTCAGTTATTTTTTCTCCAACTGATTTGGAAAATACATTAACGGAAATTGCAATAGAATTGAAGAAGAGATTTACATCACAAATCAAAATAAAGTGTGCAAAACCGTCATTCGGAAATGATTTTATTGAAGTAAGTAGGGATGAACTTGCGCACGTCGTTCGTATTCTGCCAAACACAGGTCCTGGACCAGATGGCGTCACTTCGGAAATGTTAAAAATATTATTCGACATCTCTCCTGAAGACCTCCTTAACAATGTCAACTATTCACTTGAAAATAGTTGGATACCTCCTGACTGGAGACTTGCAAAAATAATACCGCTTCTTAAAAAACAGGGACTAGGAATGCAGATAGATAACATTAGGCCAATCGCTTTAACATCACACGTAGTTAAGTTAATAAAAAGAATACTTTACATTAGAGTTACGAAGTTCATAACAGATAATGCGATACTCAGTGCGTGCCAGATTGGATTTAGACCAGGTTACTCTATATGGTGGGCGCATGTTGATTTAGAGGCTCGTATAAAGCTTGCTCGGCACAGACGACAATATGCGGCCCTAGTAACCCTTGATTTAGCCAAGGCATATGACAGTGTTGAACATGCTATTCTTATCAATGTCCTAAAAGAGCTTACGTTCCCGCAGTACATAACAAATTGGATATACGAATTTTTAAAAGACAGAAAATTTTATTGCTTCCAACGAGGTATTTCCACGCCGAAGTATAGCCAAACGAGAGGTGTTCCTTAAGTCTCTGTTCTATCGCCTGTGCTATTTAACATTTTGTTAAGTTCAATACCACAGAGTGATAAGGTAAACGTATATGTATATGCAGATGATATCGCGTTCTTTGCATCTGACAACAATATTTATTCACTACATTCGACTTTACAGCGTTATTTGGCAACATTGGAAACCTGGTTTCAGAAAATTCATATGAACCTGAACGTAACTAAAAGTGCTATAATAGTTTTTCCGTTGGACGCACCAGTTACTATTTCTCTTCAGTACCATCAGGAAATAATACCCCAGGTTAATTGTATTAAATATCTGGGTGTACTGTACGATCAAAAACTGAGCTGGCGTGACCACATTGAATATATTAAAATTAAGGCTACACGCGCTGTTGGAATGATAAGTAGGCTTAGCCGCCTCCGTTCCGGTCTTCGCAGAGATACTATGATCATGATTTATCGCATGTACGTTCGTCCGATTCTCGAATTCGGATGTGTACTATTCTCTGGTGGACCAGCATACAAAATAAACCCCCTCATTCTCTTAGAGCGGGAAGCCCTACGTAGTTGTTTAGGTGTGCCAAAATTCACAGCTAACAATGTTTTGTATCAAGAAGCTCGGATACCCACCCTTGCTTGCAGATTTCGCATTTTAACAGTAAACACCTATTTAAAATTTTCTGAATCCACTTTAAGAAGGCGACAATTTGTATTCTTTGCCGAGCCTGGTGTCTTCTTCAATGAGCATTGGTCCCGTGTATATAAACCCCAAGTGCTATTTGTTCAAACACTTCTAGATGCTTTAAATGTTAATATGTTCGAGATCACACCATCTGTCAAAGCAATCGGCCAAGTGCAAATAGAATTTGACGATATCTTCCCCATGAACGCTAAACACTTGCCCTCTAAATATTTGATTGGTTTATTAGAACAACACCTGTCTCAATTAGGAACTAATACAGTAATTGCAACGGATGCATCTATGAGTGGCGAGAAGGCAGGTGTGGGTATTTTTTCTCTCTCATTATTCTGGTCATTTTCATTACGCCTCCCAGATTATACACTAATATTTGAAGCGGAATTAACGGCCGTTATACTAGCTATTCGTAAACTTCCTGCGACTCATTCGACAGCTGTGATAGTGACTGACTCGTATTCCGTGTGTTCATTCTTATCATCGTCGACTTTTAAATCATTATTCCCAGCAAACCTTCGTCTAGTGCGAATGATATGGGTGCCAGGCCATCCTAGTATATTTATAAACGAGATGGCTGACAAACTTGCGCGAACATCTCTTGATCTTCCGATTGTGCCAATCATGCCTCCTACAGCTTATGTAACAGCAGCGAGGTTTAGAAAACTTTCCCTTCTTGAAGACTCATCGAAAACCATTATACCGAATCCAGATTTCTCGCACCTGCAATTCACATGGAATAATAAATGGTGTCCCACGCGTAAATTGGAAGTCTTGGTAACAAAATTACGTTGCCGTGTACCACCTCTTAATTTCTACTTAAACAGGTCTGGTCTGGTGCCATCCCCTCTGTGCTCAAGCTGTAACGAACCTGAACATATCGACCATATTCTTATCACATATCACCGATTCAAAAATCAAAGAAAAAAACTGCTTCGAAATTTTATTCAGAAAATTAGGAATATCACTTAATACTCCCAATATTTTGTCTTTTGGGGCCATTTCATTGGGACATAGCGACAGGAACATCTGCGGGGCTCTCTGCGAATTCATATATAACACAAGAAGATTACCTTGCTGAGTCAGCCATCAGCTCTCGAATTTGACTAGTCACACTACCACTTATTATTTAGCTGATACACTGCAATGATTCAACTTTCAGGAGAATTTCATATCACGATTCGACCACAGATATTCAACAAATTCTATTATATCTCCCCCACCCCCCTTTTTTATTGCGCCAAAATAATTTCACAGTCAAAACACAGTAATCATATTCCCCTAATCTAGACAATCTATAGGTATTTACTTGCAATAACCACCGGCTTCTTGGCCAATCCCCCTTAGTGGGTGAGAGCCACAAAAGAAAGGAACAAGCAAGCAAGCAAGTATTCCGCACAATTCCTCTTGAACCACGCTATCGTACGCTCCCTTGATACCCAAAAAATGCTAGCCACAGGGGCCTGAGTTCCTTTTCTGCTATTTCAATGCACTGCGTCAATGAAAACAGATTGTCTTCCAACCTCTTATGTTTCCGAAACCCATTCTGCAGTTTCCCCAGCAACCCCTCATCCTCTATCCATGCCTGCAGTCTTTCCTTTATAATCTGCATCACCAGCCTGTAGACCACTGATGTCACTGTTATAGGACGGTAGTTGTTTATGGCATCTTTGTCCCCCTTTTCTTTATAGATAATTCTCATCACTCTAAGTTTCCATCCATCAGGGACTTCACCATTGATTATTGTTCTGCTCACTGCCTCTCTCAAAGTTAGTTTAGGCTTCGGACCCAGTGTCCTTATCAGCATAATAGAGAAAGGTGCTGCAGCGCAGCCTAGTGGTTGTCGTGTTGCGCCCTAGCGAAAGGGCATGCGCGTCCGGGCCGGCCGCAGGAGCTGAGAAAAGGGACTGAGCCGCTTCCGATGGGCGCGAGATAACGTCCAACTTTTATTCCATGCAACCAGCATACATATATAGCAGACACTCATGTGACCAATGACGTCACGTACAAACGACACTTTACAATTGCGGGCGACAGCGCCAGATAACGCGGACCCTTGACGCACCTGGGCGCTATCACCACATCTCCCCTTCTTTAACAATACGCTGACAGTTGCAACAAACTTCGCAGCACTGCCAGCGAAAGAACACTTTGCGGAAAACAAAAAATACGCAAGAACAATACAGTCAATTACTGAACCCGTAGCGGTCCGGCCGTCGAACAAGACGACCAGATCGCGTTTGGTATTCAGGAAGGTCAGTTCCCGGCAAGGAAGGGCTAGATAGATCGTCAGGCGCCATGCTGTCTGTAACGCGATTAGAATTCTGTTCCGTTTCTACCCGACTATCATCTGCCTGAGGAAAATCATCGCTATCTGCCTCATCCTCACCTTCTTTTGGCTGTGAAACAAAGCGCACCAAGGATTTCCTGTTTCTTTCTAGAACTACACCAGTGGAAGTTCTAACCACATACGACCTCGGCCGCTCAGCAAGTCACAAGACTCGCGCCTTTGCTTTGCAGTCCGTCACCCAGACTTCCGCGCCCGGTTCGAGTGCTCGCAACGAAGTAGCCCTATGACGAAGGTTGAAGTTCCTACGCTGCCGCTGTCGGGCGGTCGTATCATGGCTTCTGAACTCTCTCAGGTTCACCGTCTGAGGCAGAAGGCTTGTGGGATGAACAGGCACCGTTGTGCGTAGCCGCCTGCCCATTAGAAGTTCTGCAGAGCTTTTCCCAAGTGGCCCCGGAGTGCCCCTGTACGCTAGGAGAGAAAGATATGGGTCCTTCGCTTTTGTAATGAGACCTTTGATTGTCTGGACCATCCTCTCTACTTCACCATTTGCCTGGGGGTACCTTGGGCTAGACATCACAGCGCGAAACCCGTAGTTGCGAGCGAACAACTTGTATTCCTGCGACACAAATTGCGCTCCGTTATCAGACATAACTTCTGGTATGCCATGTCTTGCAAAAAAACTTTTAAGGTGCGTAATGACAGTGGCACTCGTTGTAGATGATAACAAAGCAATCTCTGGGTACCTAGAAAAATAATCTACGACTAGCAAATACCATTTTCCTTGAACATGGCAGAGATCAGCTCCTAGTTTTTGCCAAGGACGCTGTGGAGTGGTTGTCGGGATCATTGGTTCTGGCTTTTGGTGTCTGTGCTCGGCGCATACGCGGCAATCGGTAACGAAAGCTTTCAGCTGATAACTCAACCCTGGCCACCATACCGACTCTTTGGCTCGAGCTCTGCATTTTTCGATTCTCAGGTGACTCTCGTGCAAGCGTATCAAGACCTCTGCGCGCAATTTTCGAGGAATGACCAACCTCATGCCTTTAAGTAGCACGCCTTCAGCAACTGTAAGCGTGGCTCTTTCCTGCCAATATGGACGCAAGACGATCGGAAGAGATGAGAATTTTGGCCACCCTTTCCGGCTGAATTTTACGAGTGCTTGACAAACTTCGTCAGCGGCTTGTTCTGCTTTCACTCTCTCGAAGAGGCTGGCCTCGACCGCGTTTGACAAGCATCCTGAAACGTGCTTGCTGACGTCACTAATAGACAGTGCATTATCAGTTTCTTTTCCCCGAATCGGGGCCCTCGACAACACATCTGCAGTAACTAAGCTCTTGCCCGGGACATGCACAACTTCATAGCTGAACCGCATGAGCCTCGTGCGAAAACGCTGAATGCGAGGTGGTAAAACATCTAAATGAGATTTTACTAGCAAGGTTACAAGAGGTTTGTGGTCGGTTTCACACACAATTTCAAGACCTTTGATGTACCCTTCGAATCGTTCTGCCACCCACGTCATTGCTAGTGCTTCTTTTTCAATCTGGGAATATCTGGTTTCGGCAGGCGTCAACGATCGTGATGCAAAGGCAACGGGTCGTTTTTCGTTGTTTGGTTGAACTTGCATCAGTACCGCCCCCAAACCGAATGACGACGCATCGGCGGAAAGAATCGTAGGGTACTTTGCATCATAGTTAGCTATGACGCGCGCCGAACCGATAACGTCTTTAACGTATGACAGCGCTTGCTCTTGGGCTGGTCCCCACGTCCATTCAGAACTCTTCAAAAGCAAGTGACGTAACGGCGCCGTTTTTGAAGCCAAATCTGGTATGAATCTTGCCAGATGATTAGTCATACCGAGCAGCCGTCGAACGTCAGACACGTTATTTGGCGTCGGCAGTTCTTTGATGGCCCGGACCTTTTCAGGGTCCGGCCTGATTCCATCTCGACTTAGAACACAACCAAGAAACTTTATCTCGGTTACTCCAAAACAACACTTTCCTTTGTTCAGCGTAACACCAGCACTCATGAGACGGTCTAAAGTAAGACGCAGACGCTCATCATGTTGAGCTTTGTCGCAGCCATAAATGAGCACATCATCCATCATGTTTACCACGCCTGGGATTCCTTCCAGAATCTGCGACATTTTCTTTTGAAAAAACTCAGGTGCTGACGTTATTCCAAACGGTAGCCTCTGAAAACAGTATCGTCCAAATGGCGTAATGAAGGTAGTCAACAATTGGCTTTCCGGCGACAACTTGATCTGATAAAATCCAGAGTTAGCGTCCAGCTTCGAAAAAACCGATGCCCCACTTAACAGACCAAGGCTATCTTCAACCGTTGGCATAACATAGCGCTCGCGAAGTACACTTTTATTTAGTTGCGTCAAGTCAACGCAAATACGAACGTCTCCAGAAGGTTTGAGTACTGGTACAATACCTGCGCACCATTCTGTTGGTTCGTCTACATTGCGGATTACGTCATCTCGCTCCATACGCTCGAGCTCCTGCTTCACTCGGTCCCGCAGGGGTAAGGCAATGCGACGCGCAACCGGAATAGCAAAGGGTACCGAGTTCGGCTTCCGTCTGATATTGTATTCCCCTTTCATAGCTCCCAGACTACCGAAAAGCTGAGGGTAGGAAGCTTCGATGGCTGTTGCGCTACTGACCGAGTCAGCGAACTTGATCAGCTCAAGGGCTTCGAGCGCTGGGAGACCCAAAAGTATCGAGCGTAAAGGCGAGACTACGTACACAGTTTGTCGGACAATGCGTTGTCTCCACTGTATAGTGGCAAGAAATTTTCCGAGAACATGCAGTGGCTCATTCGCAGGGCCTGTTAAGGTTATGTCGCACTTGTCTAATTTGGTAGGCAATCCCGGAAATGTTGAGGGTACAACGGACACTTCTGCACCCGAGTCAAGTTTAGCGAACACCGGAGTGCCGTTAATGATAACTTGAGCATACCGAGAATTGGAGTGCTCCCCATTTACCGCGCCTACGAAATACGCCCCTTTTTCCTTATGGAGAGAAGAAAGCTGTACCTTCTTTCGCTCGCCTGCAGCCTTTTTCCGACACACCACTGCAAAATGTCCGGAACAACCGCAGTAGTTGCATCTCGCAGCTCGTGCCGGGCAGGAGGTCCTCGGGTGCTCTCCTTGACCGCAGTTGGGGCATGAACTGGGTGTGAGAGGTCGGTAGGACTGTGGTCTGGTGCGTTGACCTTGTGTGACCGGTGCACTGGTCCTTGACGAGGTGCCGGAACGCTGTCCTGAAGAATTCTTTCGGGGCTGCCGTTGTTTGTTGACCGCGTCCAGGTTGCTGGCTGGCGCTGCCGAAGGTTCGTCGCTGGTTTCTCGCAGCTGTTGCTGCTGTCGTTAGACGGTCTCCTTCAAGCGAGCTTTTGCCAAAGCGCTGGCGAGTGTAAGATTTGCATCCATTTGCAGAGACTCCGAGAGCTTGGCATCACTGAGGCCGACTACAAACCGGTCGCGGATCATGCGTTCCTTTTCCTTGTAGTCGCACCGGTCCGCCAGTGTGTGCAACGCGGTGATGAATTGGTCGACTGACTCGCCTGGTTGTTGTATGCGTCGGTGAAAACATGCGCTCTCGTAAACGAGGTTCCGTGCGGCCACGAAGTGATCGTCGAACTTTTTTCTAACGACTTCATACTGCTTCTGCTGTTGTTCAGATAGTGTGAAGGTCGAAAAGATCTCTCTCGCTTGCCTGCCCATTGTGTAGAGTAGAGTCCGGACTTGCGCTTCTTCACTTCGCTCATTTAAGCCAGAGGCAAAGCGGTAGTCGTCGAATAGTTGGATCCAGGAAGGCCATTCGGACGTTCGGTCGAAGTCAAACGCTGGCGGAGCTGGAACCGCGAACATGCCGTGAACTGGCTTGACTTCTTTGTCTTCTGACATGGCGCCGCTTGACGAAGAAAGGTGCAACGTCCCTCGAATATCAGAAGAATCCTACTTCTGACACCATGTCGTGTTGCGCCCTAGCGAAAGGGCATGCGCGTCCGGGCCGGCCGCAGGAGCTGAGAAAAGGGACTGAGCCGCTTCCGATGGGCGCGAGATAACGTCCAACCTTTATTCCATGCAACCAGCATACATATATAGCGGACACTCATGTGACCAATGATGTCACGTACAAAGGACACTTTACAATTGCGGGCGACAGCGCCAGATAACGCGGACCCTTGACGCGCCTGGGCGCTATCACCACAGTGGTTTCCTTAATAACGGCCTCCCCGGAAAGCCGCCCTCGTCCCACTACCCCTATCTAGTTCACTGTACTCACATTATTTTAAGCCATACAAAACCTCAACCCTACAATGCAAGTGTGAAGATACGACTGCTACAGCTGTTGCTATTGCTTTGTGCGTGCATGTTATGAAGGAAATGCTACTCACAGAAAAACAATAATGCTAAGAAAGCCACCTGCCATTTGGGCTGGCAGTAAAACAAAGAAAAAAATATTATAAGCATTTTATTTCACAGAACACTTTCTCGCGCATGGTTACGTGAAAACAAGTACAGTGTGTATAGATAACACAAGGCCATCCCAAACAACACACAAAGAATAAGCCATAGCGCATAGCATTACGGAATTAAATTTGTGTACCACCAACATCAATACATTGGGAATAAACTGAAGATCCAGAATAAGTAACAAGTAAACAGTTATTCAAACGCAGTATTCGGTTCGATCAGTTATTAATCTCGCACACGTGCGAAGTGTCAATTGTTAACTTGGAAAAACATGTACAAGATGAGAAATTGTCTCTTGACGTAAGCTGTTCGTCAAGATGATACTAATGGTACAGTTCTATTATCAGTGATGCCACCTGGGTGATATGCCACCTTTGACATACTTAGAAAAACTACGGAATTAGTATCGTGAAACGTCAGTGCTTACGTAGCTGCCTAACCTGTGGAGCTGATTATGGTTAGTTCTGTTGCCGGAGCTTAGGTCGAGAACTGTGTTCCTATGGGGTTCACTTGACCGTTTAAGGAGCCTTCGCCACAGTCTTTTGACGCCAGAAGACTTGTTTGCATAGGTGACATCAAGACCTGGCATTAGACCTCTACTGGGGTACGTCACAGCATGACGTCACCAGTGCACGTGCAAGGCAGTGGTTGGCAAAACGCTACCGCCGGTAGCTGAGCGAGATGCAGTCGCTCGCTGCTTAGGGCAAGTTTTTGTTTCTTACAACAGAATCGAAAGTTGGGCCAGTTGGATATGCATAGTATAACTACAACTAGTTGGATATGCATGGTAGTTGAATATGCATGGTATAATGGTATATGCATGGTTCCGCAATGTCGCATGAAACACAGCAAAAATTCGTGGACTGCGCAGCGGGCGTTGTTTACATGGCTCCTTTTAGCTGTGGTAAAGTGTACATCGGTCAGTCGGGAAAGTGCGTCAATGATCGTCTCAGAGAGCACGATTCTTCTTTGAAATCCTTGGGTGCATCGCATCTCGCTGCTCATTGCAAAGAGTGCGGTTGTTGTCCTCTTTTTCAGGGTACTGAAGTGGTTTTTCGATTTAACAATCAATTAGCTCGTGAGTTGACAGAAGCTTTTCACATAAGAAAAAGAGGAGAACAATGCGTCAGCCAGCCTTCAGTTTTGCTGCACTATAAAGAGTTTGCTTTTCTAGATTATGTTCCGAGATAATCTTTTGTCCTGTGTTCTCGATGTGCCACGGGTGTACTTTTTTGCCTGCACACGCATGCGTTGTTTTTAATTGCCTGTTTATATATTCTTTCCTTTCTAATAAACAGTTTTGTGGCGAGAAAGCGCTTGTCCTCTCTTCCTTTCTGTTTATTCGTGCACTTGAACTGACAGTTATACCACGCATATCTAACTAGCCCAACTTTCGATTCTGTTGCAATTCATTTCTAGTACCCAAGGCACTAATTCTTTTCCTCACCTCAATTTATCGGACCCGGCCACGTTGGCTTCAATGATTGCCGTATGCGTTTGCAAGGCAACAGTGGCATCTTGGCACATTCGGTATGGAGCCTGTCCTCCCGATATTTCAAGCCTTGTGTGGATGGTTTCAACCTTCCGTCGGGCATTCAAGAAGAATGTGCCGAATTCTGCGGTCCAAATTACTCTGGCAAGTAAGGAGCTACAAGGACTGGTTGCAGGTGTCGTGCAGCTTGATTCATGGTACTAGCTGGCAGCGGTTCTACAGGGACTGGTGCCGCACTGGCAACGACACGGCCGAGTATCTCTGGCGACAAGTTCTTCTACTACTTCCAAAGAAAAAGAAGTCGCATGCGCAAGCTGGAAAAGTGTTGAACCTCAGCGGCACAGCACTTCCTAACAAGCACCTTGATATCAAATTCTTGGTCTTGGTCCCAAGTTTCGTTTCGAGCCGTCACTCAAGCGGGTGGACAAGTTGGTGTTCGCACGGTCTATTTCCAGGCAAGTGGTGGAAGAGGAGCGACCCAGGTGCATTTCGGAGTGTGTGGATGCCATTGCTAAGACTGCGATGAACGCACAGGGTAGGGACAGAGTTCGCCCAAACTTGTAAATTTTTGGCAGATAACAAACTACAACTTTTTGTAGCTGACAAGGAACGTTTCTTTGTTGTTATGGATGAGGGCACCTTTTCGGAGAAGGCCGTGAAAGCACTCGACAAGAACTTTGTACCTGCAAATTGCAAGAGCTCAAAAGTAAAGAAAAATGCTTGTTCTTGGCTTTCTGACATGAATTTTGAGTGGTTAGCTTCTGCGGTCAAATCTGCTAAGCGATCTGAACTTGATAAAATTTTTTTCGGTCAAAACACACAAGCCAGAAATGCTTTTCAGAGCGATTGTGTCCGAAAGAGACACGTGGCAAAACGTTGTTTTGAGATACCTGCAAAGCAATTTAGAAACTCTTGATATTTCGGATCCTTTTCGTGTCCGTATTTCTGAAGAGGTGGTACAGTTTCTGAGCACCGATAGCTCTAGCAAATGTAGCACTTTCAGTATTGACATTTAGGACTTGTACCATACGATACCTCAAGATGAGGTGATGGCAAGTGTTCAAAGCTGCATCGTGCAGGATAATGATGAATTGTCTTTTAGCCTGAAGTGTGGAACTTCTGAATCTAGTTTTCTAAAATTACTTAGCTTCTACCTGAAGTCAACCTTTGTGGCTAGGGGTGGTAATCTTTATGTCCAGAGATCAGGGATATGCATAAGCTCTTCAGTAGCTCCGATTTTAAGCGAAATTTTTCTGGGAAAGATTGATGTAGCACTTCAAAATAATTTGTCAGGACTCCCGGTTCACGTACTGAGATACGTCCATGATTTTCTTGTGTTCACTACGTCCTCAGATTTTACGCGAGATGTTGTGAATATTTAAGCTTTTTAAAGAAACAGGCAAAAAACTAAACTTTTCTTTTGAATTGCCGCGTCTAAAACAACTGCAATTTCTAAATCTTACCTTGGTCTTCGAACCCGAGCATGTTTGCTGATATGATTTTCCTAAATCCGTAAAACCTATACTCAACTACAGGTCGAGCCACTCTAAGCTAGTGAAGAGAAGTATCGTTACTACGAGTTTGGGTTTTGCTCGGAAAAAGTCCGATCAACACAGAATGAAAATAAGCTTTGATAGTCAAGTAAAGAAACTAGTACAAGCAGGGTATCCTAATAATGTCATCACATCCGTTTGTAACAACATGATTAAAAAACTCAAATTTGAAGGGAACCACTCAGGGCGTCATGATGAGAGTAGAAAAGGTAGGAGGATAGCAGTGATTCCTTACCTCCATAAGACATCGCATGAACTTAAGCAACTCGCTAATAGATATAAAGTCGATGTGCTTTTCTCAGCCAAAAGCAAACTGCAGTCCATTTGTTCACGCATGTGCAGAGAGTTTCCGCAATGTCGCATGAAACAGCAAAAAGTTCGTGGACTGCGCAATCGGCGTTGTTTACATGACTCCTTTTAGCTGTGGTGAAGTGTACATCAGTCAGTCGGGAAGGTGCGTCAATGTTCGTCTCAGAGAGCATGATTCTACTTTGAAATCCTTGGGTGCATCGCATCTCGCGCCCCGCCACGGTGGTCTAGTGGCTAAGGTACTCGGCTACTGACCCGCAGGTCGCGGGTTCGAATCCTAGCTGCGGCGGCTGCAATTCCGATGGAGGCGGGAATTTTGAAGGCCCGTGGGCTCTGATTTTCGTGCACGTTAAAGAATCCCAGGTGGTCGAACTTTCCGGAGCCCTCCACTACGGCTTCTCTCATAATCATATGGTGGTTTTGGGACGTTAAACCCCGCATATCAATCAATCAATCAATGAATGCATCGCATCTCGCGGTTCATTGCAGAGTTCGGTTGTTATCCTCTTCTTCAGGATACTGAAGGGGTTTTTCGATCTAACAATCAATTAAATCGTGAGCTGATAGAAGCTTTTCACATAAGAAAAGAGGGGAACAATGCGTCAGCCAAACTTCGGTTTCGCTGCACGATAAACAGTTTGCTTTTCTAGATTATGTTCCAAGGTAATCTTTCTTCTTTACCGGTCTTCTCGATGTGCCATGGGTGTACTTTTTTGCCTGCACACGCATGCGTTGTTTTTTGATTGCCTGCTTGTATATTCTTCCCTTTCTAATAAACACTTTAGTTGCGAAAAAGCGCTTGTCCTCTCTTACTTTGTGTTTATTCGTGCGCTTGAACTGACAGTTTTTTTGTTTGTTTTTGAAAGCTTAGTCTTTATCTCACTGTGGCAACATTAGCTGTGGTACGTGTCAGAGAACATCTAGGTGTGTAATAAAGTGCCTCATGAAATATTTGCCACGCTGACTAGATCTTTATCTCGGAGAAGTGGACACGCGTGGCGGCGTGTGCGAGGAGCAGCGGCATCGTCTTCGGAAATGTGCAGTGCTGACTGCGGCGTGTAGTGTGCGTTGAAAGATATCGACAATATTGGTTCACCTTTACGGACTGTGAAACTGGGAATATTGTGCGTGGTGTGTGCAGTGTGAATAATGCAATGCGTCTTGCTTGCGAAAACACTGGTATTCATTGTTTGCCGGTTGCAGTAACCGGTTGTCGAAGGAACTTCGCGATCTGACATTTTAGTCAAGGTAAAAATGCATTTGACGCGATCATCTGCAAGTGGGTGCATCTCAGCGTGGGCGTGGTGTGCAGAAAAAGCGAATTGCATGATCTTGAGGGATACACGCACGAGCTATAGGCATGTTGTAGTGTTGCCGAATTTGCGTATACGCTTCACTACGGCTATAACTCGTATTATCGGATACCTGATACGTGTTAATCGAACCAGCGAAGATTTTCGTTTCTTATCCACTTTGTACTTATAAGACTCGATCCTTGTGAAGTGACAATGAACATTAGAAGTTTGTGTATCAAGACAGAAGGAGCAATGTAGGCACGAAAACACGTTATTAGTGTCAATACAGCAAGGTAACTGTACCAGATAACATTATATAATACTAAGTTGTCAGGTTTTACATCACCTGAATTATCACAGAGCTATTGAGAAACGCGGCGGCAGAATTTCACTTTTATTTTCATGAGCACATGTTACCCTAAGCCTATCGCGCGGCAAGAAGTGATTCTTTTTTTTTCATTCTCTCCGATCAGATTTTTGCTCAATGAGTGATAATCTTATCCGTGACGTCGCGCAGAGCAACTCAAAAGCATGCTGCCGCCAATTATGTACCTCGTTTAAAACTGCATTGCACTTGCTACAATAGAAATTGAATAAGTCCATGCCATGCAAACATTTCTCAAAGTGCCCATCACCGAGTGCATTGAAAACGTTCGCTTTCGAAAATGATCAGATTTTTTTATGGCTGCCATCTACGTGGGTGAAGCCCACAACGTGCTAGTCACGTATCTCCGTACTTTAAAGTTTCTCCATCCATCCATCTACGATGAGCAAATTTCCACACTATGAGTAGTGACCCTTCCGCGACCCCCTTCTTTCAAAAGCTGTGACTTTAGAACATAGCAAAGTAGAAATTTCTGTTTAATGAATGCAGACACACAGCTCTGCCATGCAGAAAGATGCCGTTGGTGGAACTTTCTTGCCAATCAGCACCTGCTCCGAAAGAGGGTATGGTGGGCGGGGTGCCCGCAATGACGTCACACTGTTTACAAACAGGGAGAGGTATATTCTGGACAACATTCTATATTTTGCAAAAATGAAAAAAGAACGTTTCAACAATTAGGTGTTAAAATAGCAAAGTGAAAATGACCTTAACTTTACATCATATGTCATTCTAAAATGCGCTTACTCATGCAAGCTTGTAAGGGAGTGCTTAAAACATTTTTATTACTTTTGTGGCAGTTTTGGTACCTTCGCATCTCCAATTAGCTGGACCGTAATACAACCCAAAATATATGTTTAAATGCACATGCAGATTCAAAAATTCCGTACCCGCACCTACACACGTACACACACACAAGAGCGCTCACACTTATGCGCACATACATGCATGCACACGCAGAGACACGCACTAAAATAGACGTAAAGCTATACAGTATTCTCGAAGTAGAAAATTTTATCGGAACCACGCGATTTTCCTTACCTTAGAAAAGTCAATGCGGGACTTTTTCAACGTGCGTGGAGAAACGGACGGTAAAGAGCCCTTTTTCTATGATAAGATCAAGCTGCGGGTTACCGAAACTTGGAGGCACACAAAAGAAGTAATTATTCTACAATATCAGCGGTAAATTGTCGTCCACAGTCACTTAATATCACGCGAGGTGGCCCATGTCGGAGGATGACTGAATGCAACAGGAACTCCGAAACCTGGACTGCCGTGGCGGAGGATAAGACAGCCGTCTCGCAGTACCACGTCAGGTAGTCGGCGCATACAATTATCCACCAGTTACCTTTTGAGGCGCGTGGAAATGGTGCCATCAAATCAATGCCGACCATTTCAAAAGGGGAACCAACCGGGAGGCTTTTCGTGTTGCATGTGACCAACTGGACCCGAGATGGGCCGCTTGTGGCTCTGACACTGCGTAGAGCTGGCCACGTAGTTTCGAATTGTCTTGCTCGTTTTCGGCCAATAGAACCACTCTTTCATGCGACTAAGTGTTCGTGCGGTTCCTAGATGGCCAGATGTGGGGTCACCATGCGTGAGACGCAGTACAGACGTTTGGAGGGACGCAGGAACAACCAGCAGAATGCGGGCGCCCGCCGTGGTAAAGAAGACCATTTCGGACGCAGAATCAGCCTTCGCTCATGGACTTTCTTGCTCCAAGGAAGAGAGCTTTCAAGCTTGGGTCATTACGCTGCTCAGCGGCGAAAGTCACGGCATCGGGAAAGCCAGACGACAGAGAAGCGATAAGATGGTCAAAGTTATCGGCTTCACAATCTGTCGTCAATAGCGGCATTCTGGAGAGGCAATCCGCATCAGCGTGTAGACGGCCAGTCTTGTATGAAATGGTGAAGACATATTATTGCAAACGAATGACCCATCGTGCGAAGCGGCCAGATGGGTCGCGAAGGTTGACCAGTCAACACAGGGAATGGTGATCTGTGACGATAGTGAACGGGCGACCATAGATGTATGAGCGAAACCGTAGAACGGCAAAGACTACCGCTAGGCATTCCTGTTCGGTCACTGTGTAGTTACGTTCAGGCTTGCTTAAAGAACGACTTGTGTACGCCACGACGTGTTCCTTCTTGCCAGAACGCTGAACGAGAACGGCGCCAATACCGATGCCACTTGCGTCTGTGTGAATTTCCGTGGATGACGAAGGATTGAAGTGCCTGTGACGTTACCAAGCACTTCAGCTGGTGAAAAGCGGTATCACACTCGGAGGTCCACTGAAACGGGCTGTTCTTGCGTAGGAGGCTCGTCAGGGGGTGAACGACATCCGCAAACCTGGGTACGAACTGGCGGAAATACGAGCAGAGCCCGATGAAGCTACGGAGTTGTTTCGCAGATTTAAAGCGCTTGAACCATTCAACGGCCGCTGTCTTTTGTGGGTCAGGTATACGCTATCTTTGTCGACGAGATGTACCAACACCAATGTCTGTCGCTCGTCAAAATGGCACTTTTTTGAATTCAATACAAGGCCAGCTTTTTCATTGCAGTTGAGCACGAGGTCTAGGCGAGTGTTTTGCTCCTCAAACGTATGTCCGAAAATTACGACATCGTCAAGGTAACACATGCATACATGCCATTTTAAACCACGCAATATAAAGTCCATAAATCTTTCAAATGTAGCCGGAGCAACAAATAATCCGAATGGCACAACGTTGAACTCGTAAAGTCCGTTGGTCATAACGAATGCCGTTTTTTCTTTGTCAGTTGTGTGCACCGGACTTTGCCAGTAACCTGATCTCAGATCCACAGATGAAAAGTAGAACGCGGAATGCAGGCAGTCTAGAGCGTCATCGATGCGCGGCAGTGGATAGACGTCTTTCTTCGTAACAGAATTCAGTCAGCGGTAGTCAACGCAAAATCTCCGCTTCACCATCCTTCTTCCTCACTAGAATGACGGAAGCAGCCCATGGACTTGCCGATTCCTGTATTATTCCCTTTTCAAGCATTTCTTGGACTTGCTCGTTGATGATCTTGCGCTCCGATGGTGCCATTCGTAAGGTTTTTGCTTGATGGGATGCGTCGACTCGGTGTGGATCTGATGACGCATCCGAGACGTTGGGATTAAGGGCCTTTGGCTGTTTTGAAAAACATCTAACACTTTCGAGTTCTTAGATAGAACGCCGAGCAGTGTATGACGTTCGCTCTGGTCAAGTGACCTGCTGACCATTTGTAGCAATTGGGCATCCTCTGAATCTTCCGAGCCTAGATGTTCATTTTGGCTTGTAGCGTCAACAAGCGCAATCAGCGTCATAGATCATTCGGGTCTAAATACTGCAAGTTTCATGCCGCCTGGCAAAACTGCAGGCTCCATGAAACTGTTCATTGTCCACACACCTGCCCGTTCATGAACGACTGACACTATACAATGGGGAATGAGGATGATCTTTTTCAGGCATGCCAAGGGAATCGGTTTGAGCGTGGCGTCAAACGTGCCACAGTTGTTACTGGAACATGTCACGGGAACACACACATCAGAAAATGCAGGAAAGACTGTGTCCACGGAGATGAAAAGATGCATTCATCTGGAGAGAAACTTTCCAAGAGCGCCGTTGGGAAAGTACCGTGTATGGAAAGGTGCCCACTTCTGCAGTCTACAGTTGCCCCACACTCACACCAAAAGTCGATACCCAAGATAACGTATTGTGTAGACTGCGGAATAACTGCAAACTCCGTGAAAAACACCTTGCCACACAGCGAGACGTCCACAGTACAATATCCCACCAGACACAACACGTCACCACTTATACCACGAAATTTCACCCCACGGCTCAAGCAAAACATCACTTTTGGTCCTAGCAGGTTCTTAAAATTTACACTCATCACCGAGACTGTCGCGCCTGTATTCACGAGTGCCATAGTAGCCACTCCATCGACAACTACATGGACTTTGTTCTTCAACATAAACGCTGACGGGTATACAGTGTAGATAGCGCCTGTGATCTCGCGGCCTCACCCCCACTGGCCGCACCGACTAGTTTTCCGGCGGCGGTGTGCGTGCGCGTCGCCGTAGCGACGGCGATCGTGAAGCTGGTGGTGGCGTCAAACTTCGATCAAAGGCTGGCAAAGGGTAGAGTGACCCGAGAGGTGCGCGTGGTTTCCGTGACGTGGAGAGCGGATCCATGGTCGAAAGGTTGGTGAGACATGTACCAAGACTGTCACTGGTATGGGCAGTGGTCACAAAAACGTGCGATGTGACTCGGGACGCCACAGATGTAGCACACCGTAATTGGTCGAGGGGCACGTGGCTGCTCAGAGTAACGACTCCTCTCGGAAGGCATGGAATAGTAATGCCGCCCTCCAGGGGCACCGTAGGCAGGCGATGTTGGGTAAACAGGCAGGCAAAAACTTCGTTCGTAGTTTGGAGGTGATTGACGTGGGAATCCAGCCTGCCATGTGTCTTGATATTCATAAGCGTCTACTCGTTGATCGATGGTTGCCATGGTGGAAGAGAAACAGGAGTCCGCACACGTTCTGGTTCGCTTGCGTACGCATACTGAAAATCACTGGGGCGATGATAGGTCTGCTGACAACGAAGTAGCTCTTCTCTGACGATCTGCCGAATGGTCAAAGCAAGGTCGTTAGGCGGCACTGTTTCTACACTAGCCACAGTGGGGACGTTGGACAGGCGGCCGAATTTCAAAGAAGTTCGTCGCATCTTGAGGGCTTCAAAGGTACGACAGTGCTCCATCACGTCGGACACGGAGTTAAAGCAGTCTTTCTCAATTAAGAAATTGTACACGTCTTCGGCGATACCCTTGAGAACGTGTGCAACCTTGTCTTCTTCAGACATCCTTGCATTCACGATCTTGCAGAGCTTCGAGATTTCTTTGATATACGTCGTACATGTTTCTCCTGGAAGCTGTACCCTCTGTGACAATGTCTGCTCCGCGCGTTTCTTCTTTGCGTCCGAATCACCGAAGCACTTCTACACATCTTCTACAAAACGTTCCCAAGTCGTGAACATATCCTCGTGGTTCTCGTACCAGATGATACAGTGTCAGTTAACGAGAATACAACATGATTGATCTGTTCGTTCGAGTCCCAGCCATTTATTCTGCTCACCCGCTTGTAGTTCTTGAGCCACACGTCGACGTCTTCTCCTGAGGTCCCGCCGAAGTTTGGTGGCACTCTGTAGTACGGCAAGAAACCCATCAGAGTTGGCCTCGAAGCGTTGGTTGGCTGCTCTTGGGCCATTACGATCGGCGAAGGTGGGAGTCCGGCGAGGCGGCAGCTGTGACGAAGTCCTGGTATTGAAGGACTGACGAAGTCCTAGTATTGGTCCTGGTCTTTGGGTTCGTCCTACCGAGCACCTTCCACCAAATCGTTACGTAAGGTAAGGTAACCTAAGGGGGGTTTTTAATGGGCACTGAGTCTGCAATCACAGTAGAAGCAACGTCGTCTTCCTTCTCTACCCGCGCTTCCCTTGTTTTTCCTGGTAGTGATACTTCGTATCATTATATTGCCACGTTCCATTTCTCAAGTTTTGTTATCGGCCCAATACACTACACAATTCTCAGCACAAACCGCGCCTGCAGTTTTCGAGAAGCTTCAGGACTGTAGTAGATCATTTCGATGCGATCACGCCCACTCTGCGAACTGTACTGATTATTCCGGAACCTACGTCACCGCCAGCGATAACGCTACAACATTCGATGGCAAGAGTATAAATGCCGACGCACTTCGCCACTTGTCAGTAGTTGATCGACGGTCGACGCTTCGTTCGCCGCTTACCTGGCACGCTGCCAGTCGTCGACCCCATCTTATCGAGAATCAAGCGAACCCCTGGACAACCCCCCGGCCCTGTCCAGGCCTTCATCGTGAGCCAACGCCCGGGCACCACAGCGCAAGCCGTGGGAGCCAGGGCCAGAACGAAAGTGTGATGGTTTTCGCAACGCCACCGCCGAAAGCTCATCGCTTTAACTTCAGCGCTCCAGAGGGGAGCACCGTTGACGACATCATAGATGCCTTCGATGCAGTAACCGGCCCAGCCGGTATCAAGTTCCTCCAGCACATGGGAGGTGCAAAGTTCGGCACCGCAGCCGCAGTCGTCCTTGCAGCCACCAAGCTGAAGAGCCAGGGCGCCATTCTCTTGAACGGCGAATCAGTTCCACTAGTCAGCGTAGGTCCTGAAATAGTCCACGTTACAGTCTTCCGGGTACCGCTGTGGGTAAGCGACGCAGCCCTAGCGGCTGCTGTCTCCGCCTGCGGCAACGTGCAACATATCCACGAGCCAGTGTTCAAGGGCTGCCCTGGGGTTGGCACAGGTGTCCGTGTGGCGCGAGCAGAAATGAAAAGCCAAATACCGAACTTTCTGACATTTCAAGGCTACAATGTCATGTGTGACTAGCGGGGTGTCAAGCAAGTGTGCTATGGGTGCAGGAATGCTGGCCACATCGCCAAAGATTGTGCCACGCCCCGTTGCATGCGCTGCAACGTGTTTGGACATGCCACAGAGGGATGCGCAGAACCGTGCCGCAAGTGCTCGGGCAGCCATGCAACAGCTGACTGCGTACATCCGAAGTCCTTCGCAGCGGCTGCAGCAGCGGACACTGAAGAACAAGCGTGCATCGACCTCACGCCCGCATTGCAAGATGATTATCCGGCGCTCGAGCCTGCGAGCGACACTGACACAAGCGACACTGACGCCCATGCTGAACTACATGACGCAGGAGACCTGCCTCCCCTGTCTGAGAAAGCCTCGTCAACCCTTCACACCCCGTCCGAGACCAGCGACGTCTCGCCGGACGCCTATGAAGAACACAGCTCATCCAAAGGCGAAGCCCGAGTGCCCGTACTTAGCAGAGACCACGAGAGCTACAGCTCTGACACAGTTGGCACTACCAGTAGCTCCGAGGCGCCGAGAGCTTCGATGGGACGCGGCACCCGAACGACGGGACGTGCAGACGCTCCGGTCATTGGCCCAGACAAGACCACAACAGTGATTATGCCACCGACAACGACGAGCGCCCGCGCCAGCAAGTACTCGGCTCAGACCCGCAAACTGAGCCTGTCAAACCCCATTTACCAGATTACAGGTGCGGCCGCCGGTGCGAGTGTTGGTGCCAGCGCCATGGAAATAGACCGTTCAGCCACCAAACGAACCCACCCACCAACCACGGACTCTGAGGGCTCTACGGACAGTAGTAAGCCCCAAAAACTCGCTAATGCTCTGACCACGTCAGAGCATTTCTCTCTATAGTTTTGTTCACTCGTTGAGCGCTCACCCCACCCTCTGCAAGGGGTTTCTCTGAAGTTTGCGTGCTACCCCCTATTTTCGAAATGGCTACGGTGCATTTTCTCTCCTTAAACGACAGGTGTTTCAGACGCCGAGATAAGCAGAGAGAAGTCATGCACTTCGCAAGGTCACATCATGTCGATATCCTTTTCTTACAGGAATGTAATTTTAGAACCCCTTGTGATGTGCAATCCTTTTGTTCACATTTTAGAGTCGAGGCCTTTTTTTTCGCTGACTGATTCAAAGATGTGCGGAGTCGGGGTTGCTTTTTTGACACCAGCGTTACGTCGAAGAGCACACTGTGTTTATGGTTTTGACGGCCGCACACTAGCAGTAGACCTCGACCTTCACGGCAGACGAGCAAGGGTGCTCGTAATATATGCACGCCCCAGCTCAACGTGGGGGCACGGCTGACTTTTTTAATTCACTCGACTCGTTTATGTTTGACCGTTACCCCACTTTCTTAGTTGCAGATTTTAACTGTGTTGAGGACACCAACAGAGATTCGCGCGGACGCAGACAAAGCAGACAATATAGCGGAGTTAGCGCATTGCGACAACTCATCCGCAATTTCAAGCTCAGGAATGCGTGGGTCTACACTCAGGGGAATGCAATGACTTCGTTGTAACCTGGCAACGGGGTCCCAACATGACCCGGCTACACCGCTACTACTTTCCACAAGTTCTAGCCACTCATGTCCTTAGTTGCGAGGTCCTACATTTCCCACCGGACGTTCCATGCATTCCAGACCACTTTCCAGTGTCTGAAAAACTTTTCTTTGAACAATCCACTTCATTTAGAAACCATTGGAAAATGGACACCACACTCGTGCACGACCCGGAAAGCGTAGCATTACTGCGCAATGCACTAGAGCAAGCGTGCGATAGGCCGCCTGAACCCCGCAGCTGGGACGCATTGAAACACAGTTGGCGCGCCGACCTTATCAAAGCGGGGCGCGAAAGGAAAGCGCGCCTGACGACAGAGATAAACGACATGCTACGAAAAGCGCGCATTGTACGCAGAGGCAAGACGCTGACGTTCGCAATGCACGACTATCTCGATCAGTTATAGGCGCGGTACGAACTTTTGCTACGTCTTAGTTCGCGCATGGCTGCGCAAGTCTTTTATCAACGGACGACCGTTTTCAGATCCAGCGGTTCTTTGAAGTGTTCGCAACGGCTCCTTGGGTGAACACATGCATGTTCCTCTCGTTCAGTTGCCGAACGGCGAACAGTCTACACGAGCAGAAGACATAATGAGGGTCTTTGAAACACATTTTTCGAATCTTTTCGGGGCGGAGAACACGAGCGACCTGAACTACACCACCATAGTTAACGAGTTTTGCGCGCGAATTTCCCGCGTACCGGAGGAGCTCCGCGATGGTCTGTGCAGCCCAGTGACGCTGGATGAATTACGCTTTGTGCTTCAGCACATGAACGCAACCGCCGCCGCCGGCCCTGACGGGATACCTTTGAGTTTCTACAAAACCTTCCTTGAAACAATACAAGACCACCTTTTGACAATGCTAAATGGGCTCCTTGCTGACGGAAACAGACCGAATACGTTTCGTGAGAGCAGAGTTATACTCTTGCTTAAAAGCGAGGGAGAGCCATCCGACCCAAGGGCGTGAAGGCCCATTTCCCTACTTAACTCGGATTATAAGATATTGACAGCCATCCTTGCAAACCGCATAACAATCATTCTACCGGAAATAGTAAGCGACATAAAACACGCTGTGTCCCAGGTCGTACGATCTACACCTCGCTTGCGCTAACTCGCGATTTATTCACGTACGCTACAAGAACACAAATATCTGGTGTTTTTGTTTCCTTGGACCAGGAAAAAGGTTTTGATCACGTAGGATGGAACTATCTCTTCGCTGTGCTTGAGTGTGATGGCTTCCCAGCACATTTAACCGACACCCTCCGTTCACTCTACACAGACTTAGAAACGTCATTAGTAATGAATTGCTATGTATCTGAACCTACTGCAGTAAGTAGGGGCATTCGACAAGGCTGTCCCCTCTCCGCAATTCTCTTTGTATTATGCATAGATCCATTATTGAAACAAATCCAGAAATGTACTTCGATACGTGGTTTCCCTCTTCAAGGCTTGGGCGAAGTGAAAGTAGGGGCATACGCCGATGACATCTCGTTGTTTATTCGGAACATAGACAGCTACAGAGCCTTTCTGCGAATATTCCACACGTATAGTTACCTGTCGGGAGCACGTCTTAATCCCGAAAAAAGCAAGACATTGTGCTTTGGGATGCACATTGAAGAGTTTCCTGATGGCATCCAAATAGTCCAAGGCGTTAAAGTCTTAGGTGTAACCTTCCTTTCGACTGGTGAGGTAACCCGCACCACATGGAAAGAAATCCAACACAAAGTGGACAGACGCAGTGAAGTCGCCAGAACGTTTCAACTACATTTTACTGAAAGAGCTTATTTAATTAAATCCAGCATAACAGCGCCACTGCTTTATGTAGCCAGAATTGCACGACCACCTAGACGGGTTTTGCTGAGAGTGGCTACTGCGTGCGGCTCCTTTTTTTTGGGATGGCCACGCCGAAGCTGTTGCCAGAGCCTTGGTCCGCCTAGCAGTAAAATGGGTGAAGGCTCAGTGTACCCAACCTTGATGTAATGTGCCGCATGTTGCTCTCAAAACACCTGGGCACTCTTAGAGAACTCATCGTATCGAGGCAGGCAACTTGTAGTGTATCTGCTAGGAACCTCTAGAAGACTTTAGGCTGTGGGAATGATAACACTTCTAACAGAAATGTTTTGCCGCATAGCTAAAATTATTCGGAAACTAACCCGGCCGATTCGCTGCTGTTTGATTTTTGCGCTAGTTCAGACAGCGCTTCTCAAAGCCAAAAGAGTTGCTTCCGCATCCTAAAAAAGGCTCTTCATTGGGGTTGTCCAAGCTTGCATGTGGCCTTTATCAATCTTCGTACTGTCTGTAGATGTGAACCATGCAGTGCAGAGCTGGACACTCTGGCGTTCTAGACCAACCTGTTGCTCTCTTTACGAGCTGCAAGCAGTGCTGTAGATGTAGCTGAAAGCTGAAGTGCAATTTAAGCTGCTGTTATTCTCGGTCAGTTGTGCACTGCTCTTGCATATGGAAAGGCCAGCAGTTACAACAACTGAAAATGCACAAGGGTAGCTCGGGCTTGGTTATATCTAATTAATCCTCAAACAGCACGAAGGACACGGACAAAAGAGTCACATCGCTTGTGTTTGTGGACTCTCTTGTCTCTGTCCTGCAAGCAGTGTCTGGATCAATTACGAAAGTTTACTCTATAGCTTATTGTTAAGCACTGAAGTGGCCGTGATGTTCAAATTGCACATTAATAGGAAGAAAAGAGGGACAGGGAGGTTAGCCACTTCTCAGACCGGCTGGCCACCCTGTAGTAGATTAAACACTATGGTAAGAGAGACGACTAATTCGCGCATAATCTTGCATTTTGAGCGTGTAATCTGATCAAATACGGCTGTATTCATGCACACATAAATGTGTACACGTCAAACAACATGCGTGCTTTTCAACCTTTAGAATATGTATTTATATATATGTCTGGTAACTATTACAACCATAGAATCTAATTTCTTCCTCATTATGCTCTGCTGGTGTAACTAACTGGTTTCTAAACAGCATGTTTAGAATGTTTAGACTAAATACCCCATATGTGGTGACACTTATGATTGGAACTGCTGTCATTGCATTTGTAATGCTGTTGAAGTAATTTTTCAAAGTCCACATTACACTCTGAAATGTGCTTCATACACTGCTCATTCAGGATCAAGTTTACGTTAGCTGTGTCAACAGTGGTGTTTATACACATGCATATATTTGCAGACTACCAGTGCCCTGACTGACTGACCACTGCAATCACTATGACAGATCGGCCAAGACCTTTGCTGAATTTGATGCAATAAAATTGACTAAAGGCAACCATATCGAGTTAACAGTCTCATTATTTTGTAGCATATGGTGCGATTGCATGCGCGTCTGTCCGCCTCAGTGGAACAGTGGCTAAGGTGCTCAACTCCTAACCCAAAGGTCATGGGTTCAATGCCGGCTGCGGCGGTCACATTTTGATGGAGGCGTAATTGTAGAGGTACGTGTATTGTGCAGCGTCGCATTGAAGAACACCACATGGTTAAAATTTCCAGAGCCATCCACTACATTGTTTCTCATTCGTATTGTGGTTTTGGGATGTAAAACCCCAGATAGTATGCATACGTGCGTCGCTGCAGCTAAAAATAAGTGTCATTTGATATATATCAATGTTATTGTACAACTGCAGTGGACAATCTATGGATGTTGACTCGTCAAAATGGACATCCTCTAAATATTGTATTATTATTGCCAAATATTATATCAATATTGTGTGTGGAACTGATGTGGACATTATATGAAGATCCACTGTTCAAAATGAACATACTCTAGATGTTGTATAAATTTTAAATTAACTTTTGTGGACATCCATTGAAGATAAGAATATTTATTTGATGTCTACTGGACATTACATGGTTGGCTGGATTAGTTGGGTTTCCTTGTAGGTGTTCGTTTTGCGGGTGCGTTGTTTCTTGATGACGGTATTCCAACAGCCACCTGCATCGTTGTCATCGGTGTGGTCAGCAGGACAGTTCGAGGCAGCATAGTCCTCAATTCTTTCCCAGTCAAAATGTCATTTTGTTGTCCGGAAAGAGTACTAGTGAAAGCTGGATCATATGTCTGCCCCACGGTGTGCGTCTCGGGTATCATTACTGCCGCGCAACACCCTGCAGCGTTCTCCATCGCCGACGACAAGCCTTGCTCATTGGAAGACGGCGTTACGGTGGTTGAATGCTCCATCGACACAGTGTCGTGAGTTGGCTGAGAGCTCTTTGCACTGATGCGGGCTCCGGGCCCGTAGTATGAATGGATGGATGGATGGATGGATGGATGTGGCTGTACCCTTCAGATCGGGCGGTGGCTAACGCCTCCTAGCCGTAATACTTAGTGAACTAACCACTAGATTTATCTTTTTTTTCCTTTAAATGGTGAGGTTGAAGATTCGTACTTTGCAGTGAAGGAATTATTTTCACTCGAGCCTTGACTTCAGCCACCAATCAAATAACCTCCTTCTAGTTAATTCTACGCGCTTGTCACAGAACGAGCGCTAAAAATGGGCGCGCCGCCAAATTCTTGCGGTAACGCGCGGAAGAGACGCCGGGAGGTCAAAAGAAGAAAAAGAAAACAAACATCAATGGCTCCCCGGGGCGCGCGCTCTCCCCTTGGAAGCGTGGCTTCGCCGACGAACATCCTCACCCCACATCGGCGGCCGAGATAGCCCGCGATATTTCTAGAACGAAGGAGGCGTGGCCACGCCGAGTTAAGTCATCCGACGCGGAGGGCAGTCGAACCGTCTCGCGCCTCTCCCCAGCCTTCGCTGCGCATCGCGCCGACGAAATGAGGAGAACTTTCTGGAATGTCGCGCGGAAGGTATTTAACCGAGCAGCGGAGATGAGAGATGAGGAGGAGACGGAAGTGAGCGCCAGAGCGCGTAGGGATTCCGCCGTGTAGTCGGCGAAGGTTTTGGTCCATAGGGACGAAGCCGGGGATGAAGAGAATTTCCACCTGAGGGGTGAAGGCTCGAGCTACAGACAAGAGCGTGTGTTTACCGCAATCGAGCGACGACGCGTGGCAACAGCTGCGGGTGTGAAGCCGACGTGTTCCGGCGAAGAAGTTGAAGTTTGAAGAGTGGCCAATTGAAGACGGGAGGTTTCCTGGAAGAGAAACTTCGAGGGCTGCGGAACGACAACAACGCTGGACTTTGAGTGAGTGATTCTCGGAAGAGTATCATCTAGACTTTGGTTCCAAGAACTTTTGACTGAATAGGTTTTCTATCTCTTTAGTCTTTAAGGGTCTTGGTTGTTCAATGCATGCGACTGCATTGTAGTGCGTATTGTTGTCCGGGTCCGTTGTTTCAAGTGTGGCTGATTGTATTGTGTAGTACGTTGATTGATTGGTTTGATTGGTGACATATTGTATGCAACTATTGTGGAGTGTGCATTTCTGTGTATTGTTTTCGATCTGCCATTATTGAGAATATAATTTGTTTGTTTATCAACTCTCGGCTCTGACTTGTTCTTTGGGCCACAGCCGGCGTCCGCTGGCGCGCCAAAAAGGACCACTTCTAAATTATCCACGCTTTCGTGGTGCGGTTCGGGGGGCCGATACTTCGGCTCTTGGAATTAGCCCGGCGAGCGCCTCCCTAATTAACAAGACCAGTGTGACAATTATTCTGGCGTCCGCGAAACAGGACCTTTTGGTGCGCAGTGTGTCCAAAGTAGTGAGAAAGAGCCTCGAGTTGTTGATAGTGCTATCGGAACGATTTTGTGTGTTGTTCAGTGTTCTCGTTAACGAGTGCAGGGGAGTGTTCCGATAGACTGATTTAGGCAGATACTTTTTGCACGCGGCAAGGTTTCATTTGCGAGTTGCGAGACACAATGGATCTCGAAAAGTTAGTTGCGCTTGGTGAGAAGATGGGTCTTTCCGGCGCCGAACTACGGAAATGGGTAAGCCAGAAGGAGAAAGAGGCGGTGGAGAGAGAAAGGTTGGCAGCTGAGAGAGCCAAGGAAGAAAAAGCAGCTGAGTTGGAGAGAGAGAGGTTGGCAGCTGAAAGGGCGAGGGAAGAGAGAGAGCAGCAATTGAAGTTGGAGTTGGAGAGAGAGAAGTTGGCAGCCGAAAGGGCGAGAGAAGAAAGAGAAGCGAGGGAGCGATAGCTGAAAGAAGAAAGAGAAGCAGAGATGGCTGAAAGGGAACGGCAGCGGCAGCACGAGATGGAACTTGAGCGGCTCCGTTTGCAACAGCGAAGTGAAACTCCCGTCCAAGCTAGAGTTGAAAGCAGCGAACGGGAAGATCACGGCTTCCGCTTGAACCCAAGCAAGCTGCTCGTAGCGTTTGATGAAAGGAAGGACGACCTAGACGCGTACCTCCACAGATTTGAGACGATTGCGAGGAGCCAGAATTGGCCGGAACATCAATGGGCAACCGCTTTGAGTACCTGCTTGAGAGGTGAAGCGCTCAGTGTGTACGGTAGGCTGACGCCGACCGATGCAGCCAACTATGCCAAGGTGAAAGCTGCTTTGCTGAAGCGATTTAGATTTACTGTAGAAGGATACCGGGACAGATTTCGGACAGGAAAGCCAGCTGATGGGGAGACGGCGACGCAGTATGCCGCCCGACTTTGCCATTATTTCGACAGATGGATTGAACTTTCAGGGACAGCACAGGAGTACGATGAGCTTAGAGAGCTCCTAATTAGAGAACAATTTCTTACTAGTTGCCACCCAAGCCTGTCGCTGTACTTGAAAGAGAGGAGAGCTAAGTCACTTGAAGACCTGCTTGAATTAGCTGATCAATTCTTGGAAGCGCAAGGTGGCACTAATTTGGCCAAAGTCAAGAAGGAGTGTCCCGAGGATTCGAAGAAATCGGCTCCCGAGGAAAAGAAGCGTGCACCGGAGAACATTCCGCGATGTTTTCTGTGTAACCGAGTGGGTCACCGTGCTAAACACTGCCGAACTAACTTCACGAGCCCCACGGTTGTAAAATGTTTCAAGTGTGGTCAGACTGGGCACAAAGCAGACGCTTGTCGGAACGGAGTGAGTCAAACTCACCAGGTATCCTGTGTGCAAGTGGCACCGAAATCTGATAATAATGCCGTCACCGATGGATTCGTAGAGTTGAAGAATGGGGAGAAAATTCCTATTGTGGGTGCTGTAATGTCAAAACAGCCAACCGGTGTTGCGAAAGGAATGCCAACGCTGCCTGGAAAAGTTGCGGGCAAAAAGATTACGGTGTTAAGGGATACCGGCAGCTCCACTGTTATCGTGCGGAGAAATTTGGTACGGGAAAGTGAGTTGACAGGCAGAACGAAACCGGTTTGCCTAATTGACCGTACGGTTCGGATGCTTCCCGAAGCAGAAATTGAGGTTGAAACCCCGTACTTCTGCGGGAAGGCTACTGCTTTATGCATGACGAACCCCCTTTACGACCTTGTCATCGGAAACATCGACGGGGCGCGAGGACCGAATGATCCGGAATGTTTGGGAGAAGACCCTAAGATAGAGCCCTCGCCAACCCAGCGACCGCGAGATACAGTGGAGGAGCATCCCGTGACGGATCTCACTAGAGCCCAAGGTGAAGCTGCGGCGCAAGAGACAGCGAAGGAGAAGACGATCGCGTCGAATAAGTTCACGGACCGAGCAACCGGACTTACGTCGGCACGACCTCAACCGACCGACAGTGTAAAGGAGACGGAGTTGGCCAGCCGGGCAAAATGTAGAGACATGATCAAGCTGGTAAATAAACAGACAGGACCCGTCGAATGTTATGACCCGTTAACGGTGTCGGAAGTGACAAGGATGGCTGAGACGCCGCCTCAGATACCGTCTTTGGAAGGGGCTCGCCGAAAAAGAACGAGGAAAAACAAGAAGAGATCGAGCGAGCACCGCAAGAAAAGACGCAAGCGCAGCTCAAAGTACACAGGATAAGTGCTGAGGTCAAAGCAGAATGTGTTTGGCAGTGTTGAGTGCCATATGTTGTGTTAATGTTGTGGTATCCTGTGTCACAAGTGTCGAAGTGTTGTGCTGTGATGTGATGTATAGTATTGTACCATTGTTGTAGTGAGAGAACTTTGTACATTTGTATTATTGGGAATGTGTGGTGGAGTGTTGTACTCATGTGCTTGTGGTTGTGTTTTCACGTGTTGTGTAATTGAATTACAATGTACAATTGTAATAAGTGATCTATTGTGAATGTGACGTGTCATGAGCGACGGACTATGTTACAGTCCGTGAGAGTGTGTGGTGACTGTTCGCGCTCGTTTGTGTGGTTTTGAATATTATGAGATAATATTCTTAAAGTGGGGGGGCAGTGTCACAGAACGAGCGCTAAAAATGGGCGCGCCGCCAAATTCTTGCGGTAACGCGCGGAAGAGACGCCGGGAGGTCGAAAGAAAAAAAAGAAAACAAACATCAATGGCTCCCCGGGCGCGCGCTCTCCCCTTGGAAGCGTGGCTTCGCCCACGAACCTCCTCACCCCACATCGGCGGCCGAGATAGCCCGCGATATTTCTAGAACGAAGGAGGCGTGGCCACGCCGAGTTGAGTCATCCGACGCGGAGGGCAGTCGAACCGTCTCGCGCCTCTCCCCAGCCTTCGCTGCGCATCGCGCCGACGAAATGAGGAGAACTTTCTGGAATGTCGCGCGGAAGGTATTTAACCGAGCAGCGGAGATGAGAGATCAAGAGGAGACGGAAGTGAGCGCCAGAGCGCGTAGGGATTCCGCCGTGTAGTCGGCGAAGGTTTTGGTCCGTAGGGACGAAGCCGGAGATGAAGAGGATTTCCACCTGAGGGGTGAAGGCTCGAGCTACAGGCAAGAGCGTGTGTTTACCGCTATCGAGCGAAGACGCGTGGCAACAGCTGCGGGTGTGAAGCCGACGTGTTCCGGCGAAGAAGTTGAAGTTTGAAGAGTGGCCAATTGAAGACGGGAGGTTTCCTGGAAGAGAAACTTCGAGGGCTGCGGAACGACAACAACGCTGGATTTGAGTGAGTGATTCTCGGAAGAGTATCATCTAGACTTTGGTTCCAAGAGCTTTGGACTGAATAGGTTTTCTATCTCTTTAGTCTTTAAGTGTCTTGGTTATTCAATGCATGCGACTGCATTGTAGTGCGTATTGTTGTCCGGGTCCGTTGTTTCAAGTGTGGCTGATTGTATTGTGTAGTACGTTGATTGATTGGTTTGATTGGTGACATATTGTATGCAACTATTGTGGAGTGTGCATTTTTGTGTATTGTTTTCGATCTGCCATTATTGAGAATATAATTTGTTTGTTTATCAACTCTCGGCTCTGACTTGTTCTTTGGGCCACAGCCGGCGTCCGCTGGCGCGCCAAAAAGGACCACTTCTAAATTGTCCACGCTTTCGTGGTGCGGTTCGGGGGGCCGATACTTCGGCGCTTGGAATTAGCCCGGCGAGCGCCTCCCTAATTAACGGGACCGGTGTGACAGCGCTTAAAGTCTATTTTGCCCTCCCTGTCCCTAAACCCCAGTGCTTTGAAGAACTCTATGCCATCTTCCTGAACTATAGGGTGAAACCCTTTACAGAACATTATCAAGTGTTCGGCAGTTTCTTCTTCCTCTCTACACGCACTGCGTACTAAGTCTACCCCTTCGTATCTGGTCCGATATGTCTTGGTTCGTAATCATGAGTTGCAATTCGTCACCTGAGTTACTCAGAAATGCAATGTCATCGGCGAAGCGCAGGTTACTAAGGTATTCTCCATTAACTCTTATCTCTAACTGTTCCCATTCTAGGCTTCTGAAAACCTCCTGTAAGCACGCGGTAAATAGCATTGGGGAGATTGTGTCCCCCTGCCTTACGCCCTTCTTGATTGGTATTCTGTTGCTTTCTTTATGAAGCACTATGGTAGCAGTTGACCCCTGTAGATCTCTTCCAGATTGTTTATATATACTTCATCTACGCCCTGATTCCGCAGTGTCTGCATGACGGCTGATATTTCTACTGAATCAAACGCCTTCTCGTAATCTATGAAGGCTATGTATAGTGGTTGGTTATACTCTGAGCATTTCTCTATTACCTGATTGATAGTATGAATGTGGTCAATTCTTGAGTAGCCTGTTCGAAATCCTGCTTGTTCCTTTGGTTGATTGAATTCTAATGTTTTCTTTACTCTGTTAGCAATTACCTTTGTAAATAGCTTGTATACTACAGAGAGCAAGCTGATCGGCCTGTAATTCTTCAAGTTCTTGTCATCTCGATTCTTATGTATTAAGATGATGTTAGCGTTCTTCCAAGACTCTGGTACCCTTCCCGTCAGGAGACACCTCGTAAACAGGGTGGCTAGTTTTTCTAACACAATCTGTCCTCCACCTTTCAGCAGATCTGATGTTACCTGATCCTCACCAGCAGCTTTGCCTCTTTGCGTGCTCTCCAAAGTTTTTCTGACTTCTTCTATCATTACTGGTGGGGTGTCATCTGGGTTACTGCTAGTTCTTATAGTATTAAGGTCGTGGTTGTCTCGGCTACTGTACAGATCTCTGCAAAATTCCTCCGCTATCCCTCAAGAGAAAGATATATACCAGCTGTATCTTGCTGGTACTTAGCTACAGAGCAGAAACCTGGAGACTTACAAAGAGGGTTCCGCTTAAATTGAGGACGACGCAGCGAGCAATGGAAAGAAAATTGGTAGGTGTAACCTTAAAAGACAAGAAGAGAGCAGAGTGGATTAGGGGACAAACGGGGGTTAAGGATATCATAGTTGAAATAAAGAAGAGGAAATGGACATGGGCCGGGCATGTAGCGCGTAGACAGGATAACCGCTGGTCATTAAGGGTAACTAACTGGATTCTCAGAGAAGGGAAGCGGGTTAGGAGGAGACAGAAGGTTAGGTGGGCAGATGAGATTAGGAGGTTTGCGGGTGTAAATTGGCAGCAGCAAGCACAGAACCGGGTTAACTGGCGGAACATGGGAGAGGCCTTTGTCCTGCAGTGGACGTAGTCAGGCTGATGATGATGTCTTGGTTCGCAATACTTCCGTCCTGGACTCAAACAGTAGACAACTACCACGAGTATTATCATAGATCTTCTCCTTGGCAATTTCCTGCTTAAAAGGTTGATAGATCTCCAGTGCAGACTTCTTAATCATGCCAATTCTACACGTCAGTCTCCGTTTCCTTCACTTTCTTCTTAGCCGATAGTTCTTTTGGGTTTGGCCACCTGCTGTTTTCTAAGTATTTACCAGTCTATTTCCTGGTTCGCTTCCTCCATTTTGTATTGACATTCTCTATGTACAAGTAGCTGAAAACCTTCCTAGCCCAACCCTCCTCCCCCATTTCTCTCAATCGCTTCCCAAATTTTATCTTGCTGCTAGCTTCCCTGCCCTCAAATGATGTCCATCCCATATCACCTTGTACTCCCTGATTTGGTGTATTCCCGTGAGCTCTTAAAGCAAGCCTACCTAATCCACGTTGCTTAAATTCTAATCTTGCTTGAACTTCTGATCTAATGCACAAGACTGCATTGCCGAACGTCAGCCCAGGAACGATGACCCCTTTCTGTATTCCTCTCACAACATCATACCTATTGTAATTCCCCAGTGCCCTATTTTTCATCACTGCTGCCTTCCTGTTACCTTTAGTCGTCGCATATATTTCGTGTTACCTAAGGTACGCGGTCCTATTGCTTATCCATACGCCCAGAAATTTGTATTTATCTGTTATCTCTAGCGTGACCTCCTCTATTCTAAGCTCACTACCTTCATTATCAATAAAAATCATAACTGCTGATTTTTCCTTACTGAATCTAAAATCAAACCTATCTCCCTCATTACCGCAGATGTCCATCAATCGCTTGCAAATCTTCCTTGTTGTCGGCCATTACCACTATATCATCTGCGTACATTAATGCTGGTAGTGCCTGATCAATGAGTGTTCCTTGTTTGACTAAAGAGAGGTTGAAGTCAAATCTACTTTCATCTAATATGGCCTTTAATCGTTGTAGGTACATCATGAATAACAAGGGTGACAGAGGACACCCCTGCCTAAGTCCCCTTTTCACCTCTGTGGGCTTGGATACTTGTTTTTCCCACTTTATAACTACCTTGTTACTTTAGCAGATTTCCTTTAAAAGATTAGTGACTCCATCTTCCACATTCAGTGTGTCTAGTATTCCCCACAAGTCCTCTTGAACCATGCTATCGTACGCTCACTTGATATCCAAAAATGCTAGACACATGAGCCTGTGTTCCTTTTCTGCTATTCGATCATTAGTGAGAACAGATTGTCTTCCAACCTCCTGTGTTTCCGAAACCCATTCTGCAGTTCCCCCAGCACCCCCTCATCCTCTATCCACGCCTGCAATCTTCCCTTCATAATCTGCATTGCCAGCCTGTAGACCACTGATGTCACTGTTATAGGACGATAGTTGTTTATGTCAGCTTTGTCCCCCTTTCCTTTATAGATCATGCTCATCCTGCGAAGTTTCCACCTATCAGGGACTTCACCACCGGTTATTCTTCTGCTCACTGCCTCTCTCAAAGTCTGTTTAGACTTCGGACCCAATGTCTTATCAGCATAATCGGAATGTCATCTCTGCCTGTTGATGTACTACTTGGAACCCTCTTCTCAGCCCTTTCCCACTCTTGATGTGAAAATGGGAGCCATTGCGCCACTTAATCCATCCTTGTCTATTGTGGTGCATAAGGCACTTCTTCGTTGAAATTTTTCTGTCACCCCTGTTTTTAATATTTAATAGCTTCGTTCCCTTCTAGCCTAGCACCTTGAGCTGTAGTTATAAACCTTTGCTCTAGGCTTGTTTCATTTATTAGGGAGTTTAGATGGTTCCAAAATTTCACAGCTGCCTTTCTGTCTTTTTTATGTACTTCTGCCAGCCACTGAGCACACTTTCTTCTAATCTTTTCATTGATCAGGAGGGATGCTTCCCTTTAGATCTTAGAAAGTTGTCCCATTTTCTTTCAACCTCATCTGTTGGTTCATCCCGCTGCTTAGCATGTCTGTGTTCCCTAGACGCTTCCTGACGTTTTGCTATTGCTCTCTTAACTTCCTCATCCCACCAACTCTTCGGCTTGTCTTCTTTTCCAGGGTGACTTGTCACGTGCCTTAGCAAGCTCTAGCCTAAACAGTCTAATTAAATTTGTGTATGTCCACACAGTTTTGTTATCCTCAGTGATTATTTAATTTGTTTAGTAGCAATTTCTGTTTGCCTTTCTGAATGAAAATTTTCCTGTAGTTGCTCATCTTGTCTCCTTCCCACTTTTGCTGCTCTTCCAAAACTTAGCTTGATACGTTTGTGATCACTACCCATACTTCTGAAGCCACCTTCATCTATGTGCATTCCCCTGAGCTTATCATACATCCTATGTGACATCAGTGCATAATCTATCATTGACTGCAGTCCTCCTACCTCCCATTTTATTTTACCTTCACACTTCACTTCACTTCACTTCACTTCACTTTTATTTCCTTAAAGACCCCCTGTAGGGGTATTACATAAGGGGTGGTGCATAAAAAAAAAAAAAGAGAACTATACAACGGTGTTTTTAATGGCTTCTGCAAACATAGATGGGTTAGTGATGGTACAGATGGCGTGAGGAAGGCCGTTCCAGTCTTTTGCTGCTCTTACGAAAAGGAGGCTTGAAATACAGTGGTCCGGGTACGTGGTATTGCGACTTGTAACGGATGACCAGTGCGATGGGATATGTGCGGAGGGGGCGTGATGTACGGTGGATGATTCAGTGAACTGAAATAAAACATATGAAAAAGAGAGAGGGTGGCACACTGTCGGCGTGAAGCAAGGGTTTCTAGACCTGATTCCGCCTTTAGAGATGAGATGCTGATTTCGTACGAATATGCAGAATGAATGACCTGGTAGCCCGATTTTTGAAGTGATTCGAGTTCTCTTATGATGTATGATTGATGAGGGCTCCAGATGGAAGATGCATACTCGAGTTTGGACCTGATAAATGATTTGTATGCAAGCGTCTTGACGTGAGGCGGAGTATGCGTAAGTGTCGTCTGAGAAACCCGAGTGATTTATTAGCAGACGAGATGATGTTAGTAGTGTGATGACGCCAAGACAGGTCATGAGCCAAGGTGATGCCGAGGTATTTGAATGATTGAACTGATTGTATGGAACATTAGTGATGGAATAGGTAAACTCAAAAGGGTTACGGTGGCGAGAAAAGAAACAAGCTTACATTTATTAGGATTTTAAGTTCATTAACCAACGATCACACCATGTTTGTATGTTGTTAAGATCATGCTGAATTAGTGTTTGGTCATGAGTGTTGGTTACTGATCGGTAGATTACGCAGTCATCGGCAAACATACGAAAGTTACATGATACATGCAATGGTAGATCGTTTAATGTAAATTAAAAAGAGTAGAGGCCCTAAGACAGACCCTTGCGGGACACCTGAGGTTACAGGTAGTCGGTTAGATGAGTGATTATTAACAAACACAAACTGGGAACGATTAGTCAGGAAAGATGTTATCCATGCAAGTACATTAGGATCTAGATTTAACAGAGATAATTTAAGAATTAGGCGTTTGTGAGGGAACAGTGTCCAAATGCTTTAGCGAAATCCAGGAAAGAGCATCGGTCTGATGTTGCAGTCAAGGTTAGAATGTAAGTCATGAATGAAAATGGCCAGCTGCGTTTCACAAGAATAACCCCTTCGGAACCCGTGTTGAGAAGGATGAAAAAAGTGCATTGAGTCCAAGAAGTGATGATATGGAGTAGATGACATGTTCCATGATTTTGCAGGGGATACTTGTTAAAGATATGGGACGGTAATTTAGTGGAGAATCTCTGTTACCTGATTTGTAGACTGGAACGACCTTGCCTACTTTCCAGTCTGCTGACAGAATGCTTGATGATAATGACTGCGAAAATAACAAAGTAAGGTATGCGGCACACACATGTTTAACATTTATGAGAAGTTTTGAATTAATGTCATCCACACCTGCAGAAGAAAGAAAGCTTAATCTTTTCTATAATTGAAATGATGCCGTCCGTAGAAAATGCAATCGGGGCATAGACTCGGTGCTGCGCGCAGGTGAAGAAAAATCGGGAACTGAACTCTCATTCGTAAAAACAGAGAAAAAGGCCTCGTTAAAAAGGTTCGCGCATTCATTGTTGTCGACTATATCCCATGGCGCATTGAAGACTAGTGGTGCGCATCTCCTGAGGGTTTATCACCTCCCAGAATTTGCGAGGGCTGGTTGCAAGCATTTTGGCAGCTCTTCATGAAAGAACACGTGTTTGGCGTTACGAATGGTTCTAAGATAATCATCTTCCGCGGCGTATATTTTTCCCATAAGGACAGAAGTTTAGACTGTTTGGCTGATCGGAAGAGGCTTTTTTTTTTCTTGTTTCTTAGTTTGTGAAGTGTACGTGAAAACCATGGCTTGTTTCGGTTTGCGGGTTAAACGTTATTTTTTGGGATAAAATTTCTCGACAAGAGTGGCTAACTATCTCTAAATATAATCCAATTCTCATCACAGAGCGTGTATGGCTTATTCTCTCGAACTCAGGAAGAAAAGATATCAAATTCATTATTGATGGCACTATAATTGCCCTTGTCGTTAAAGACGGATTGTTTTGGTGATAAGATCGCGTTTACAGGTCGAAACGCAAAAGCCGCATGGATTACCTTGTGGTCACTGACGGCACGCAGATATGTAATTGATGATAAGCTCTCTTGATGACTAGTTTAGTATTAGATCTAAGATGCTGGAATTGCTCTCTGTAACGCGCGTTGGTTGGGATACAAGTTGGGTTAGATTGCAATTCAGGCAGAAATCTATGAAGTCCCTTGCGGGCTCACTGCCCACAGCTGACGGGACGCTACTACTCCAATCTATTTGAGGAAAATTAAAATCGCCGAAAAGCAGTATCTCTGCTTGCGGATACTGTTTCCCAAAGTCACTCAGTTGTTTTTGAGCTTATGCGAAATCTGGGTCACTGTTCGGGGGCCTATAACAAACGCCTACAAGACAGTATGAGGGCGAGCACGGCAAACGACCAAAGAATTTC
>WOVY01009421.1:0-166953 GCA_013436015.1 Rhipicephalus annulatus | reverse complement strand
CGCATCGCGCCGACGAAATGACGGAGAACTTTCTGGAGAAGTCGCGCGGAAAGGTATTTAATCCGAGCAGCGGAGATGAGAGATGAGGAGGAGACGGAAGTGAGCGCCAGAGCGCGTAGGGATTCCGCCGTGTAGTCGGCGAAGGTTTTGGTCCATAGGGACGAAGCGGGATGAGAGAATTTCACCTGAGGGGTGAAGGCTCGAGCTACAGACAAGAGCGTGTGTTTACCGCTATCGAGCGAAGACGCGTGGCAACAGCTGCGGGTGTGAAGCCGACGTGTTCCGGCGAAGAAGTTTGAGTTTGAAGAGTGGCCCATTGAAGACGGGAGGTTTCCTGGAAGAGAAACTCGAGGGCTGCGGAACGACAACAACGCTGGACTTTGAGTGAGTGATTCTCGGAAGAGTATCATCTAGACTTTGGTTCCAAGAACTTTTGACTGAATAGGTTTTCTATCTCTTTCGTCTTTAAGTGTCTTGGTTTTCAATGCATGCGACTGCATTGTAGTGCGTATTGTTGTCCGGGTCCGTTGTTTCAAGTGTGGCTGATTGTATTGTGTAGTACGTTGATTGATTGGTTTGATTGGTGACATATTGTATGCAACTATTGTGGAGTGTGCATTTTGTGTATTGTTTTCGATCTGCCATTATTGAGAATATAATTTGTTTGTTTATCAACTCTCGGCTCTGACTTGTTCTTTGGGCCACAGCCGGCGTCCGCTGGCGCGCCAAAAAGGACCACTTCTAAATTAGTCCACGCTTTCGTGGTGCGGTTCGGGGGGCCGATACTTCGGCTCTTGGAATTAGCCCGGCGAGCGCCTCCCTAATTAACAAACCAGTGTGACAATTATTCTGGCGTCCGCGAAACAGACCTTTTGGTGCACAGTGTGTCCAAAGTAGTGAGAAAGAGCCTCGAGTTGTTGATAGTGCTATCGGAACGATTTTGTGTGTTGTTCAGTGTTCTCGTTAACGAGTGCAGGGAGTGTTCCGATAGACTGATTTAGGCAGATACTTTTTGCACGCGGCAAGGTTTCATTTGCGAGTTGCGAGACACAATGGATCTCGAAAAGTTAGTTGCGCTTTGTGAGAAGATGGGTCTTTCCGGCGCCGAACTACGGAAATGGGTAAGCCAGAAGGAGAAAGAGGCGGTGAGAGAGAAAGGTTGGCAGCTGAGAGAGCCAAGGAAGAAAAAGCAGCTGAGTTGGAGAGAGAGAGGAGTTGGCAGCTGAAAGGGGCGAGGGAAGAGAGAGAGCAGCAATTGAAGTTGAGTTGGAGAGAGAGAAGTTGGCAGCGAAAAGGGCGAGAGAAGAAAGAGAGCGAGGGAGCGATAGCTGAAAGAAGAAAGAGAAGCAGGATGGCTGAAAGGGAAGGCAGCGGCAAGCAACGAGATGGAACTTGAGCGGCTCCGTTTGCAACAGCGAAGTGAAACTCCCGTCCAAGCTAGAGTTGAAAGCAGCGAACGGGAAGATCACGGCTTCCGCTTGAACCCAAGCAAGGCTCGTAGCGTTTGATGAAAGGAAGGACGACCTAGACGCGTACCTCCCAGATTTGAGACGATTGCGAGGAGCCAAATTGGCCGAACATCAATGGGCAACTGCTTTGAGTACCTGCTTGAGAGGTGAAGCGCTCAGTGTGTACGGTAGGCTGACGCCGACCGATGCAGCCAACTATGCCAAGGTGAAAGCTGCTTTGCTGAAGCGATTTAGATTTACTGTAGAAGGATACCGGACAGATTTCGGACAGGAAAGCCAGCTGATGGGAGACGGCGACGCAGTATGCCGCCCGACTTTGCCATTATTTCGACAGATGGATTGAACTTTCAGGGACAGCACAGGAGTACGATGAGCTTAGAGAGCTCCTAATTAGAGAACAATTTCTTACTAGTTGCCACCCAAGCCTGTCGCTGTACTTGAAAGAGAGGAGAGCTAAGTCACTTGAAGACCTGCTTGAATTAGCTGATCAATTCTTGGAAGCGCAAGGTGGCACTAATTTGGCCAAAGTCAAGAAGGAGTGTCCCGATGATTCGAAGAAATCGGCTCCCGAGGAAAAGAAGCGTGCACCGGAGAACATTCCGCGATGTTTTTCTGTGTAACCGAGTGGGTCACCGCGCGAAAAACTGTCGAACTAACTTTACGAGCCCACGGTTGTAAAATGTTTCAAGTGTGGTCAGACTGGGCACAAAGCAGACGCTTGTCGGAACGGAGTGAGTCAAACTCACCAGGTATCCTGTGTGCAAGTGGCACCGAAATCTGATAATAATGCCGTCACCGATGGATTCGTAGAGTTGAAGAATGGGGAGAAAATTCCTATTGTGGGTGCTGTAATGTCAAAACAGCCAACCGGTGTTGCGAAAGGAATGCAACGCTGCCTGGAAAAGTTGCGGGCAAAAAGATTACGGTGTTAAAGGATACCGGCAGCTCCACTGTTATCGTGCGGAGAAATTTGGTACGGGAAAGTGAGTTGACAGGCAGAACGAAACCGGTTTGCCTAATTGACCGTACGTTCGGATGCTTCCCGAAGCAGAAATTGAGGTTGAAACCCCGTACTTCTGCGGGAAGGCTACTGCTTTATGCATGACGACCCCCCTTACGACCTTGTCATCGGAAACATCGACGGGGCGCGAGGACCGAATGATCCGGAATGTTTGGGAGAAGACCCTAAGATAGAGCCCTCGCCAACCCAGCGACCGCGAGATACAGTGGAGGAGCATCCCGTGACGGATCTCACTAGAGCCCAAGGTGAAGCTGCGGCGCAAGAGACAGCGAAGGAGAAGACGATCGCGTCGAATAAGTTCACGGACCGAGCAACCGGACTTACGTCGGCACGACCTCAACCAACCGACGACAGTGTAAAGGAGACGGAGTTGGCCAGCCGGGCAAAATGTAGAGACATGATCAAGCTGGTAAATAAACAGACAGGACCCGTCGAATGTTATGACCCGTTAACGGTGTCGGAAGGACAGAGGCAGACGGGGTGACGCCGCCTCAGATACCGTCTTGGAAGGGGCTCGCCGAAAAGAACGAGGAAAACAAGAAGAGATCGAGCGAGCACCGCAAAAAGACGCAAGCGCAGCTCAAAGTACACAGGATAAGTGCTGAGGTCAAAGCAGAATGTGTTTGGCAGTGTTGAGTGCCATATGTTGTGTTAATGTTGTGGTATCCTGTGTCACAAGTGTCGAAGTGTTGTGCTGTGATGTGATGTATAGTATTGTACCATTGTTGTAGTGAGAGAACTTTGTACATTTGTATTATTGGGAATGTGTGGTGGAGTGTTGTACTCATGTGCTTGTGGTTGTGTTTTCACGTGTTGTGTAATTGAATTACAATGTACAATTGTAATAAGTGATCTATTGTGAATGTGACGTGTCATGAGCGACGACGGACTATGTTACAGTCCGTGAGAGTGTGTGGTGACTGTTCGCGCTCGTTTGTGTGGTTTTGAATTATGAGATAAGTATCTTAAAGTGGGGGGGCAGTGTCACAGAACGAGCGCTAAAAATGGGCGGCGCCGCAAATTCTTGCGGTAACGCGCGGAAGAGAACGCCGGGAGGTCAAAAGAAAAAAGAAAACAAACATCAATGCTCCCCGGGCGCGCGCTCTCCCCTTGGAAGCGTGGCTTCGCCCACGAACCTCCTCACCCCACATCGGCGGCCGAGATAGCCCGCGATATTTCTAGAACGAAGGAGGCGTGGCCACGCCGAGTTGAGTCATCCGACGCGGAGGGCAGTCGAACCGTCTCGCGCCTCTCCCCAGCCTTCGCTGCGCATCGCGCCGACGAAATGAGGAGAACTTTCTGGAATGTCGCGCGGAAGGTATTTAACCGAGCAGCGAGATGAGAGATCAAGAGGAGACGGAAGTGAGCGCCAGAGCGCGTAGGGATTCCGCCGTGTAGTCGGCGAAGGTTTTGGTCCGTAGGGACGAAGCCGGAGATGAAGAAGGATTTCCACCTGAGGGTGAAGGCTCGAGCTACAGGCAAGAGCGTGTGTTTACCGCTATCGAGCGAAGACGCGTGGCAACAGCTGCGGGTGTGAAGCCGACGTGTTCCGGCGAAGAAGTTGAAGTTGAAGAGTGGCCAATTGAAGACGGGAGGGTTCCTGGAAGAGAAACTTCGAGGCTGCGGAACGACAACAACGCTGGATTTGAGTGAGTGATTCTCGGAAGAGTATCATCTAGACTTTGGTTCCAAGAGCTTGGGACTGAATAGGTTTTCTATCTCTTTAGTCTTTAAGTGTCTTGGTTATTCAATGCATGCGACTGCATTGTAGTGCGTATTGTTGTCCGGGTCCGTTTTTCAAGTGTGGCTGATTGTATTGTGTTACGTTGATTGATTGGTTTGATTGGTGACATATTGTATGCAACTATTGTGGAGTGTGCATTTTTTGTATTGTTTTCGATCTGCCATTATTGAGAATATAATTTGTTTGTTTATCAACTCTCGGCTCTGACTTGTTCTTTGGGCCACAGCCGGCGTCCGCTGGCGCGCCAAAAAGGACCACTTCTAAATTGTCCACGCTTTCGTGGTGCGGTTCGGGGGGCCGATACTTCGGCGCTTGGAATTAGCCCGGCGAGCGCCTCCCTAATTAACGGGACCGGTGTGACAGCGCTTAAAGTCTATTTTGCCCTCCCTGTCCTAAAACCCCAGTGCTTTGAAGAACTCTATGCCATCTTCCTGAACTATAGGGTGAAACCCTTTACAGAACATTCAAGTGTTCGGCAGGCAGTTTTCTACTCCTCTCTACCGCACTGCGTACTAAGTCTACCCCTTCGTATCTGGTCCGATATGTCTTGGTTCGTAATCATGAGTTGCAATTCGTCACCTGAGTTACTCAGAAATGCAATGTCATCGGCGAAGCGCAGGTTACTAAGGTATTCTCCATTAACTCTTATCTCTACCTGTTCCCATTCTAGGCTCTGAAAAACCTCCTGTAAGCACGCGGTAAATATCATTGGGGAGATTGTGTCCCCCTGCCTACGCCCTTCTTGATTGGTATTCTGTTGCTTTCTTTATGAAGCACTATGGTAGCAGTTGACCCCTGTGATCTCTTCCAGATTGTTTATATATACTTCATCTACGCCCTGATTCCGCAGTGTCTGCATGACGGCTGATATTTCTACTGAATCAAACGCCTTCTCGTATCTATGAAGGCTATGTATAGTGGTTGGTTATACTCTGAGGATTTCTCTATTACCTGATTGATAGTATGAATGTGGGTCAATTCTTGAGTAGCCTGTTCGAAATCCTGCTTGTTCCTTTGGTTGATTGAATTCTAATGTTTTCTTTACTCTGTTAGGCATTACCTTTGGGGTAAATAGCTTGTATACTACAGAGAGCAGCTGATCGCCTGTAGATTCTTCAAGTTCTTGTCATCTCGATTCTTATGTATTAAGATGATGTTAGCGTTCTTCCAAGACTGCTGGTACCCTTCCCGTCAGGAGACCCACTCGTAAACAGGGGGCTAGTTTTGCTAACACAATCTGTCCTCCACCTTTCAGCAGATCTGATTTACCTGATCCTCACCATGCACTTTGCCTCTTGCGTGCTCTCCAAAGTTTTCTGACTTCTTCTATCATTACTGGTGGGGTGTCATCTGGGTTACTGCTAGTTCTTATAGTATTAAGGTCGTGGTTGTCCTCGGCTACTGTACAGATCTCTGCAAAAATTCCTCCGCTATCCTCAAGAGAAAGATATATACCAGCTGTATCTTGCTGGTACTTAGCTACAGAGCAGAAACCTGGAGACTTACAAAGAGGGTTCCGCTTAAATTGAGGACGACGCAGCGAGCAATGGAAAGAAAATTGGTAGGTGTAACCTTAAAAGACAAGAATAGAGCAGAGTGGATTAGGGGACAAACGGGGGTTAAGGATATCATAGTTGAAATAAAGAAGAGGAAATGGACATGGGCCGGGCATGTAGCGCGTAGACAGGATAACCGCTGGTCATTAAGGGTAACTAACTGGATTCTCAGAGAAGGGAAGCGGGTTAGGAGGAGACAGAAGGTTAGGTGGGCAGATGAGATTAGGAGGTTTGCGGGTGTAAATTGGCAGCAGCAAGCACAGAACCGGGTTAACTGGCGGAACATGGGAGAGGCCTTTGTCCTGCAGTGGACTGTAGTCAGGCTGATGATGATGTCTTGGTTCGCAATACTTCCGTCCTGGACTCAAACAGTAGACAACTACCACGAGTATTATCATAGATCTTCTCCTTGGCAATTTCCTGCTTAAAAGGTTGATAGATCTCCAGTGCAGACTTCTTAATCATGCCAATTCTACACGTCAGAGTCTCCGTTTCCCTTCACTTTCTTCTTAGCCGATAGTTCTTTTGGTTTTGGCCACCTGCTGTTTTCTAAGTATTTACCAGTCTATTTCCTGGTTCGCTTCCTCCTCCATTTTGTATTGACATTCTCTATGTACAAGTAGCTGAAAACCTTCCTAGCCCAACCCTCCTCCCCCATTTCTCTCAATCGCTTCCCAAATTTTATCTTGCTGCTAGCTTCCCTGCCCTCAAATGATGTCCATTCCCATATCACCTTGTACTCCCTGATTTGGTGTATTCCCGTGAGCTCTTAAAGCAAGCCTACCTAATCCACGTTGCTTAAATTCTAATCTTGCTTGAAACTTCTGATCTAATGCACAAGACTGCATTGCCGAACGTCAGCCCAGGAACGATGACCCCTTTCTGTATTCCTCTCACAACATCATACCTATTGTAATTCCCCAGTGCCCTATTTTTCATCACTGCTGCCTTCCTGTTACCTTTAGTCGTCGCATATATTTCGTGTTACCTAAGGTACGCGGTCCTATTGCTTATCCATACGCCCAGAAATTTGTATTTATCTGTTATCTCTAGCGTGACCTCCTCTATTCTAAGCTCACTACCTTCATTATCAATAAAAATCATAACTGCTGATTTTTCCTTACTGAATCTAAAATCAAAACCTATCTCCCTCATTACCGCAGATGTCCATCAATCGCTGCAAATCTTCCTTGTTGTCGGCCATTACCACTATATCATCTGCGTACATTAATGCTGGTAGTGCCTGATCAATGAGTGTTCCTTGTTTGACTAAAGAGAGGTTGAAGTCAAATCTACTTTCATCTAATATGGCCTTTAATCGTTGTAGGTACATCATGAATAACAAGGGTGACAGAGGACACCCCTGCCTAAGTCCCCTTTTCACCTCTGTGGGCTTGGATACTTGTTTTTCCCACTTTATAACTACCTTGTTACTTTAGCAGATTTCCTTTAAAAGATTAGTGACTCCATCTTCCACATTCAGTGTGTCTAGTATTCCCCACAAGTCCTCTTGAACCATGCTATCGTACGCTCACTTGATATCCAAAAATGCTAGACACATGAGCCTGTGTTCCTTTTCTGCTATTTCGATCATTAGTGAGAACAGATTGTCTTCCAACCTCCTGTGTTCCGAAACCCATTCTGCAGTTCCCCCAGCACCCCCCTCATCCTCTATCCACGCCTGCAATCTTCCCTTCATAATCTGCATTGCCAGCCTGTAGACCCCTGATGTCACTGTTATAGGACGATAGTTGTTTATGTCAGCTTTGTCCCCCTTTCCTTTATAGATCATGCTCATCCTGCGAAGTTTCCACCTATCAGGGACTTCACCACCGGTTATTCTTCTGCTCACTGCCTCTCTCAAAGTCTGTTTAGACTTCGGGACCCAATGTCTTTATCAGCATAATCGGAATGTCATCTCTGCCTGTTGATGTACTACTTGGAACCCTCTTCTCAGCCCTTTCCCACTCTTGATGTGAAAATGGGAGCCATTGCGCCACTTAATCCATCCTTGTCTATTGTGGTGCATAAGGCACTTCTTCGTTGAAATTTTTCTGTCACCCCTGTTTTTAATATTTAATAGCTTCGTTCCCTTCTAGCCTAGCACCTTGAGCTGTAGTTATAAACCTTTGCTCTAGGCTTGTTTCATTTATTAGGGAGTTTAGATGGTTCCAAAATTTCACAGCTGCCTTTCTGTCTTTTTTATGTACTTCTGCCAGCCACTGAGCACACTTTCTTCTAATCTTTTCATTGATCAGGAGGGATGCTTCCCTTTAGATCTTAGAAAGTTGTCCCATTTTCTTTCAAACCTCATCTGTTGGTTCATCCCGCTGCTTAGCATGTCTGTGTTCCCTAGACGCTTCCTGACGTTTTGCTATTGCTCTCTTAACTTCCTCATCCCACCAACTCTTCGGCTTGTCTTCTTTTCCAGGGTGACTTGTCACGTGCCTTAGCAAGCTCTAGCCTAAACAGTCTAATTAAATTTGTGTATGTCCACACAGTTTTGTTATCCTCAGTGATTATTTAATTTGTTTAGTAGCAATTTCTGTTTGCCTTTCTGAATGAAAATTTTCCTGTAGTTGCTCATCTTGTCTCCTTCCCACTTTTGCTGCTCTTCCAAAACTTAGCTTGATACGTTTGTGATCACTACCCATACTTCTGAAGCCACCTTCATCTATGTGCATTCCCCTGAGCTTATCATACATCCTATGTGACATCAGTGCATAATCTATCATTGACTGCAGTCCTCCTACCTCCCATTTTATTTTACCTTCACACTTCACTTCACTTCACTTCACTTCACTTTTATTTCCTTAAAGACCCCCTGTAGGGGTATTACATAAGGGGTGGTGCATAAAAAAAAAAAAAAGAGAACTATACAACGGTGTTTTTAATGGCTTCTGCAAACATAGATGGGTTAGTGATGGTACAGATGGCGTGAGGAAGGCCGTTCCAGTCTTTTGCTGCTCTTACGAAAAAGGAGGCTTGAAATACAGTGGTCCGGGTACGTGGTATTGCGACTTGTAACGGATGACCAGTGCGATGGGATATGTGCGGAGGGGGCGTGATGTACGGTGGATGATTCAGTGAACTGAAATAAAACATATGAAAAAGAGAGAGGGTGGCACACTGTCGGCGTGAAGCAAGGGTTTCTAGACCTGATTCCGCCTTTAGAGATGAGATGCTGATTTCGTACGAATATGCAGAATGAATGAACCTGGTAGCCCGATTTTGAAGTGATTCGAGTTCTCTTATGATGTATGATTGATGAGGGCTCCAGATGGAAGATGCATACTCGAGTTTGGACCTGATAAATGATTTGTATGCAAGCGTCTTGACGTGAGGCGGAGTATGGCGTAAGTGTCGTCTGAGAAACCCGAGTGATTTATTAGCAGACGAGATGATGTTAGTAGTGTGATGACGCCAAGACAGGTCATGAGCCAAGGTGATGCCGAGGTATTTGAATGATTGAACTGATTGTATGGGAACATTAGTGATGGAATAGGTAAACTCAAAAGGGTTACGGTGGCGAGAAAAAGAAACAAGCTTACATTTATTAGGATTTAAGTTCATTAACCAACGATCACACCATGTTTGTATGTTGTTAAGATCATGCTGAATTAGTGTTTGGTCATGAGTGTTGGTTACTGATCGGTAGATTACGCAGTCATCGGCAAACATACGAAAGTTACATGATACATGCAATGGTAGATCGTTAATGTAAATTAAAAAGAGTAGAGGCCCTAAGACAGACCCTTGCGGGACACCTGAGGTTACAGGTAGTCGGTTAGATGAGTGATTATTAACAAACACAAACTGGGAACGATTAGTCAGGAAAGATGTTATCCATGCAAGTACATTAGGATCTAGATTTAACAGAGATAATTTAAGAATTAGGCGTTTGTGAGGGACAGTGTCAAATGCTTTAGCGAAATCCAGGAAAAGAGCATCGGTCTGAATGTTGCAGTCAAGGTTAGAATGTAAGTCATGAATGAAAATGGCCAGCTGCGTTTCACAAGAATAACCCCTTCGGAACCCGTGTTGAGAAGGATGAAAAAAGTGCATTGAGTCCAAGAAGTTGATGATATGGGAGTAGATGACATGTTCCATGATTTTGCAGGGGATACTTGTTAAAGATATGGGACGGTAATTTAGTGGAGAATCTCTGTTACCTGATTTGTAGACTGGAACGACCTTGCCTACTTTCCAGTCTGCTGACAGAATGCTTGATGATAATGACTGCGAAAATAACAAAGTAAGGTATGCGGCACACACATGTTTTAACATTTATGAGAAGTTTTGAATTAATGTCATCCACACCTGCAGAAGAAGAAAGCTTAATCTTTTCTATAATTGAAATGATGCCGTCCGTAGAAAATGCAATCGGGGGCATAGACTCGGTGCTGCGCGCAGGTGAAGAAAAATCGGGAACTGAACTCTCATTCGTAAAAACAGAGAAAAAGGCCTCGTTAAAAAGGTTCGCGCATTCATTGTTGTCGACTATATCGCCATGCGCATTTGAAAGACTAGTGGTGCGCATCTCCTGAGGGTTTATCACCTCCCAGAATTTGCGAGGGCTGGTTGCAAGCATTTTGGGCAGCTCTTCATGAAAGAACACGTGTTTGGCGTTACGAATGGTTCTAAGATAATCATCTTCCGCGGCGTAATATTTTTCCCATAAGGACAGAAGTTTAGACTGTTTGGCTGATCGGAAGAGGCGTTTTTTCTTGTTTCTTAGTTTGTGAAGTGTACGTGAAAACCATGGCTTGTTTCGGTTTGCGGTAAACGTTATTTTGGGATAAATTTCTCGACAAGAGTGGCTAACTTATCTCTAAATATAATCCAATTCTCATCCACAGAGCGTGTATGGCTTATTCTCTCGAACTCAGGAAGAAAAGATATCAATTCATTATTGATGGCACTATAATTGCCCTTGTCGTAAAGACGGATTGTTTTGGTGATAAGATCGCGTTTTACAGGTCGAAACGCAAAAGCCGCATGGATTACCTTGTGGTCACTGACGGCACGCAGATATGTAATTGATGATAAGCTCTCTTGATGACTAGTTAGTATTAGATCTAAGATGCTGGAATTGCTCTCTGTAACGCGCGTTGGTTGGGATACAAGTTGGGTTAGATTGCAATTCAGGCAGAAATCTATGAAGTCCCTTGCGGGCTCACTGCCCACAGCTGACGGGACGCTACTACTCCAATCTATTTGAGGAAAATTAAAATCGCCGAAAAGCAGTATCTCTGCTTGCGGATACTGTTTCCCAAGGTCACTCAGGTTGTTGTTGAGCTTATATGCGAAATCTGGGTCACTGTTCGGGGGCCTATAACAAACGCCTACAAGGACAGTATGAGGGCGAGCACGGCAAACGACCCAAAGAATTTCAAGTTCAGAAGAGTTGGTCCTGGCCACTGAGCACGATAACTGTTGGTGCACAGCCATCAGAACCCCGCCTCCACGTGCGCCTGTACGGTCCTTACGATAAAGTTGAAATCCAGGTAGGTGATCTAGCACTTCTGCATCGGTTATATCATTTGTCAGCCAAGTCTCGGTTATCACCAATACGTTACTGCTTGATGACAAAACAAGCTCAGAAAAAGTTATGCGTTTCGGAAAAAAACTGCGCGCGTTAGCAAAGACTACCGAGAGTGACAGGCCAGATTGAGGTGTGGGGGTGTGCCCGGCAGATTTGCGCCGAGGAAATTGCTACGACGCTTCCCTTACAGTTTGCGATTGCTCATCGTAGACGTAGCGCTTGTGACCCATTAGCAGTGTCTTGTACGTGATGGAAAAAGGCAGCGACTTGGTTTTAGCAAAGGCAATCAATTGCCGACGGACGTTTTGCACACGACGTGAAAAATCTTCACCAACACTAAAAGTGGTTCCTTTAAATTTCCGTCCATTAGAAAGAATCTCTCCTTTTGTTTTATGGAATGCGAATTTAACTATTATGGGGCGATGGTGGTTAGTACCCTTGCGGCGACCCAGACGATGCGCGCGCTCAATTTCCTTCGGATCGATGGAAATACCTAGACGATCACGGCAGTGCTTGATGACAAGTTGTTCAACTTGGACAAGTGCTTCCGATCCAGTTGATTCAGGAAGGCCATAAAATATGAGGTTATTGCGCCGAGAATGATTCTCGGCTTCATCCACGCGCGCTTCAAGCTTGCGCAGAAGGTCACTCGCGCGAGCGGTGTCTCTTCTGAGCGCTTCCACATCAGTACGTAAGGAAATAATATTTTGACAGTGCCCTTCCAGATCAGTCATGCGTCTACTGAGATCTGCTATAGATTTATCTGTTGATAGCAAATGGGATTTAAGGTCCTGTACCTGACTGATTAATTCCGTCTGACCGGCAGACAATTTCTGCAGTTCAGTTAGTACAGCATTAGAAGCAGGACCCGGATTGCTTTCAATATCGCCCGACATCATCAACAAGGCACGAATCACACGAGAACACTCAAGTGCAACAAGAACGCAGCAGTGTGGGCTCGGCAGCTGAAACAGCAGGTAATTACTAGACTTCTTAGCGAGAAGACTGTAAGTTTTACTAACCTGCATGACAAGAGTGAAAGGATTAGCGGTCTGCGTTGGTGCACAGCCGCCGAGCCCACACAGCGCCGCCGGCAAAAGCCGCTCTTTTGTAGTCGACACAGGCATCGATGCCGATGCTGATAGCGTCGACCAGGTTTTGTCGAGGACCATGTAGCTGACCGGTGGCGCCGGAAGGGATCCAGATCTGTTGCGTGTGGTGAAATCCAGTGGTTCCAAGTACGTTGCGGTTGATAAGCTTGTGTCGAAGACCAAGAGGGCGTGACAGGAAAGCGTGCCACTTTCGCTGGAACGATGTTGATACTGCAACGGTGTGGTCAAAGAAGCTGGCAGGAAAACGGAAAGCAGTATGCGCAGGAATGCGCACTGAAACACCTGCATGACAAGAGTGAAAGGATTAGCGGTCTGCGTTGGTGCACAGCCGCCGAGCCCACACAGCGCCGCCGGCAAAAGCCGCTCTTTTGTAGTCGACACAGGCATCGATGCCGATGCTGATAGCGTCGACCAGGTTTTGTCGAGGACCATGTAGCTGACCGGTGGCGCCGGAAGGGATCCAGATCTGTTGCGTGTGGTGAAATCCAGTGGTTCCAAGTACGTTGCGGTTGATAAGCTTGTGTCGAAGACCAAGAGGGCGTGACAGGAAAGCGTGCCACTTTCGCTGGAACGATGTTGATACTGCAACGGTGTGGTCAAAGAAGCTGGCAGGAAAACGGAAAGCAGTATGCGCAGGAATGCGCACTGAAACACCTGCATGACAAGAGTGAAAGGATTAGCGGTCTGCGTTGGTGCACAGCCGCCGAGCCCACTCGGTACTGTTGCAAATGATCTCGGTTGTTCTCGGTACTGTTGCAAATGATCGAATCATGCCTTTCACACATATCCATGATCATTTTGCCTGTTGAGTCAGTATATCCATCTATATCTTCTATGTGCACATTCATATCTCCTAGTATAGTTATCTCTCACTGACCTCCTAATTCCTCAATGTCCTTGCTTCTTTTCCTTCTTCGTCCGGCACATACGTGGCGTAACATTTCCCCCCTCGCAGACAAAGCGCGCCGCGCGTTTCATACAGTGTCGCGTTGACTGAAAGGCTTCAGGCGAGCGACATGCGTGACCTCTGTCTTTCTGGAGCGTCTCCCGCTAGCTGTAAGACGTGCGATGCGGTAGTCGACTGCGCTCAGGCGGTCAAGGATAACAAAAGGTCCGATGTAGTGCGCGAGCAGTTTTTGGCACAAGCCACGTTTGCGTAAAGGCTTCCACACCAACACGAGATCTCCCGGAATATATGTGGCCTGCCGGTGCTTGCTGTCATAACGAACTTTCGATCTGTCTTGCGAGGCTATTGTACGTAAACGAGCAAGACGACGAGCTTCTTCGGCGAGACAAAGAGTTTCTGCTAGGGAGATTTCTGATTGGTCCCGATCAGAGAAGGAAAATATTGTATCCAGAGTATAACGGGGGGGGTCGAACATAGAGGAGGAAGAACGGGCTGTAGCCGGTGGTCTCATGTTGGGAAGTATTAAACGCGTATGTGACGAACGGCAAGACATCGTCCCAGTTCTTGTGGTTCGAAGCAACGTACATAGAAAGCATATTCACCAGTGTTCGAATTGTTCGCTCGACGAGACCATTCGTCTGCGGGTGATAAGGCGTCGAGTGTCTGAGCTCTGAGCCACACATACGAAGAAGTTGTTCGACAACGTCTGCCGTGAATTGACGTCCACGGTCACTTATGATGACGCGAGGGGGCCCATGACGCAGTATGATAGAATGGAGAAGGAAGGACGACACTTGACCAGCAGTCGCGGATGGCAGGGCAGCAGTCTCGCAGTACCGAGTAAGATGGTCAGCACATACCACAATCCATCTGTTGCCTTTCGATGAACGCGGAAAAGGGCCCACCAGGTCAATGCCAATTTGTTCGAACGGAGAACTGGGAGGCGTCACAGGTTGTAGATGTCCGGCCGGAGCTGCTGAGAGAGATTTGTGCGCCTGGCATTGCGCACAACTGGCCACGTACAACTCAACTGACTGGCGCATACGTGGCCAGTAGAAGCGTTCCTGGGTACGATGAAGAGTGCGCGTCGTTCCGAGGTGACCTGAAGTGGCGTCATCATGCATGGCGTACAAAACAGATGACCGTAGTGCCTCTGGAACCACCAGCAGGAAGCGGGAACCGGTGCCGGAGATGGATTTCTTGTACAGTAGACCATCACGGACGCAAAAGCGGCTTTCCGGAGTGGATGCTTGGGCGATCACGAATAACGGATTCAAACTCACGTCCTTCCGCTGCTCAGTTTCAAAGGTGGCCTTATCCGGGAACGCTGGTGCTACGGACGCAATCAGATGATCGAAATCGTCAGCGTCGCAAACTGTAGCATCAACTGGCATCCTTGAAAGGCAGTCTGCGTCCGCGTGTTTCCTGCCGCTCTTGTACGATACCGTGAAGTTGTACTCTTGCAGCCGGAGGGCCCAGCGTGCTAGACGGCCTGACGGATCCCGAAGGTTGATAAGCCAGCACAAAGAATGATGATCCGTAACTACTTGGAAAGGACGACCGTACAGGTATGAGCGGAATCGCTGCACAGCGAAGACGAGTGCAAGGCATTCTTGTTCGGTCACAGTGTAATTGCGTTCCGGCTTACTTAAAGTGCGACTGGCATATGCGATCACGTGTTCCACTTGATTACATCGCTGTATCAGGACTGCACCTATGCCAATGCCGCTTGCGTCGGTGTGAACTTCAGTCGCCGCAGAAGGATCGAAGTGCCGCAGGATAGGCTGCGACGTGAGCAAGAACTTCAGTTGGTTGAAAGAAGTTTCACAATCAGGAGTCCATTCAAAACTAGCACCTTGGCGGAGAAGACAGGTCAGTGGAAAGGCAACTTCTGCAAAGGCGGGAATAAATCGGCGAAAGTAAGAGCAGAGGCCCAAGAAGCTCCGAAGCTCCTTCACTGAGCCAGGTGGTTTAAAAGCTCTAACAGCCGCTGTCTTATTCGGGTCGGGCCTGATGCCATCCTTGTTGACGAGATGTCCCAGCACCAGTGTTTGTCGAGCTCCGAAATGACACTTCTTTGCATTAAGAACCAAGCCAGCATTTCGAATACATTTCAAAACCAGCTCTACCCTTTCGTTATGTTCACTGAATGTACGCCCGAAGATAACAACGTCGTCAAGATAACACATACAGATGTTCCACTTCAGGCCGCGCAGAATGGTGTCCATGAATCTTTCAAATGTAGCGGGCGCGTTACATAGACCAAAAGGCATCACGTTAAATTCATATAGTCCATCCGGAGTAACGAAAGCCGTCTTTTCTTTGTCCATTGAATGCACAGGTATTTGCCAATAGCCTGAGCGTAAGTCTATGGACGAAAAGTAGGATGCTGAATGGAGGCAGTCTAGAGCGTCATCAATGCGTGGGAGAGGGTAGACATCTCTCTTTGTGACGGAGTTTAGACGGCGATAGTCCACACAGAATCTCCAGGTACCATCCTTCTTTTTGACTAGAATCACGGGAGCCGCCCAAGGACTCGATGATTCTCGAATGACACCCTTCTGCAGCATATCTCGCACTTGTTCATCAATTATCTTGCGCTCAGACGGCGACACTCGGTAGGGTTTCTGGCGGATGGGCTGTGCTGTTCCCGTGTTTATCCTGTGGAGAATCCGAGACGCGGGAATCGAGGGGCGCATGGTCATGGGAAAAATCGAAAATCGCCACGTATTTTGACAAAACGTCCAGAAGCATGCGGCGTTTGTCAGTAGTAAGTGACTTGTCGATCATAGGTAAAAGTTTTGAATCGGCCGTAAAAGTATTGGCTGAGGCCCCACCTGGAGCATCACTGAGGGCAGCCACTGCCATCGGTGAGTATGTTTTGAACTTGGCAAGCTTCAGTCCTCCTGGTAGAACCACCGACTCAGCTGAACAGTTTACCGCCCATAGTCCTGTGCGTCCTTGAACGAGTGACACTATGCAATGCGGCACCAATGTGTTCTTCTTAATGCAACTGAGATGAAAGGGCTCCACCAATGCGTCGAACGCCCTGTCATTGTTTTCAATGCGTGAAGAGTATACAGGAACACATACTGCAGAGAATGCCGGCACAATGCTATCTTCACTGACCCGGAGCGCACCGTGCTCCCTGTCTGAATTCTCTAATAGTTCTCCAGGGGCAGCATCACATATGTACACCTCTCCATTTCTACAATCAACAGTGGCGCCACACATTCGAAGGAAGTCAATCCCCAGGATTATGTCGTGTGTGCTCCTTGGAAGAATCGTAAACTCTGTGACAAACACTTGATCACCCAAGCACACTTCTGCGGTACAGACACCAATGGGACACAGCGAGTTACCACCAACGCCACAGAATGTTGTTGCCTTCTCCCACAAAAACATCACCTTTTGTCCTAAACGGTGTTTAAAAGCAGCACTCATAATCGAAACTGTAGCACCAGTGTCCACCAAAGCCATCGTACACACACCATCAACAAAAACTTCTACCTTGTTCTTGAACATCAACACAGACGGGGGTATTTCGTTTTGCAGCAAGTCACCAGCGACCTCACCCCCATCGGCCGCACTGTTTAGTTTTCCTGGTGTGGTGACGATGGGCGGCGCCGTGGCGATGGAGACCGGTGGGATCGAGGCGCAGGAGGTGGCGTCACACTTCGATCAGAGGCAGGGGAGTTGTTGCGCCAGTGTCCGTGCCAGAAGCTGCTGCCGGGTCTTGAGTCGGTGGGCCAGTGTCCTTGAAAAGGTGGGACAGCAGGTTTATCGGTCAAGCTTGTCCACTGATCATAGCGTGGTATGCGCGAACGATCGCAATACCTCGATATGTGACCAGTCAGACCACAGTTGTAGCACACAGGCGCAGGACGAGGTCGTCGCCGTTCTTCGAAGTGTTCACGTCTGCGAGCGTTCGCGTAAGCCCGAGATTCAATGAAATCAGTTGTCGGTGGGTGGTATGAGCGTACGGAACGGAAACGTTGAGGGTACTGTGATCGCTCGTAAAAAGCCGGACTTGACTGCTGAATACGCCGAGGCCCTGCAACCTCCGTTGCGTTGACGGATGGATGTTCATAAACTGTAAGCTGTGGGGCAGTGGTGTCCTGCGGGAAATAGGATGGAGACGTGGCAGCTGCCCGTTCACGTGTCATTTCGCCATGTCTGAGTAACTCTTCCCGAACAATTTGGCGGATGGTTGCCGAAAGGTCAACAGTTGAGGCCGCTTCTATGCTGGCTACTGAGGTGACATTTGCCAGACGACCAAACTTAGGCGCTATTCTGCGCTGCTTCAGGGTTTCAAACGTGCGGCAGTGCCGTACAACGTCAGACACTGAAGTCAGGCTTTCCCTGCTAATAAGGAAGTTGTAAACATCTTCTGCAATTCCCTTCAGCAAATGCCCCACCTTGTCCTCTTCCGACATGCTGGAATCGACTTCCCTACACAGCCTCAAAATCTCTTCAGTATACACGGTGCAGGTCTCACCGGATAGCTGGGCCCTCTGTGCAAGACTCTGCTCGGCAAGCTTCTTTTTTGCAGCTGAGTTGCCGAAACACTTCTTGATTTCTTCAACAAAGCGTTCCCATGTTGTCAGAATATCTTCATGGTTCTCATACCAAACGAGGGCAACATCAGTGAGGTAGAAAACAACGCGTGACAGTTGGGAGGCAGCATCCCATTTGTTGCAGTTGCTTACTCGCTTGAAATGTTTGAGCCATGAGTCCACGTCGTCGTTGGCCCTCCCGGAGAAGGTTCGTGGCTCTCTGTGATACGGCCAAGAACTGCTGGGGACTGGTTCCCGAGCTTCTGTTTCGTCAGGCATGATGGCCAAAGAAGGAGGCAGGCCGGCGAGGCGACGACTCCGGCGAAATCCGAGGGGTAGCGGTCCCGTCGTTGGTTCCTATACCCAGCACCTTCCACCACTCTGTTACGACCTCAGTAGGCGTCTGGGGTTTATTGATACACGGTTCGAGGGACGAGCCGTATCGGCGCAGGCAGATGATGATGATCTTCTTCTTCCACCCTCCTTGCTTCTTTTTCCTTCTTCGTCCGGCACATACGTGGCGTAACAATATACACTCCACCATTGCCTGGTTTTCCTCTCGGGCCTTCGCTCCCATCCACAAGTGCACCAAACCAAGAAGTGTCATCTACCCAGCTACTTTCCCTCTTAACCATAAATGCTCCGTGCATCCCTGCTTGACTCTTTGCTAAGCCATGCTCTTATGTATCAATGCACCGATTCCACCCCCCTTTTGCTGCCTTCTGTTCGATTGCAATATTCCCATACGTAGTCCGGATTGCACGATGGTTGCTCCATGTCCCGAAGATGTGTCTCGACAACCCCATATACCATCAGCTCCTCCTGTCTCAAATGCTCTTTTATCTCTTCCCACTTTAACCTATTCCTGCCACCTTGCATGTTAATATAGCCTACGTCTGACTTAGCTCGGCCCTTGTGCTTACGTCTATTTCTTCTTCCACAGACTTCCTGTGGCTTGAATATTTATGCCCCTTTAGGTCCGTCTTTGGCTACACTGTTGGCATAAGGGCTCTGGGCCCCCCTAAAAAAGCTATGGCTTGGCGACCCATTCTGTTATTGACCCTCCTGCCCGTCGCACCACTGTAGTGAATGCCATCACGTGCAAAGGGGCGAGCGCCGGGCTCGTACACGTCTTGGTTAACTTCTATTACGCTGTATCCGAGTTGCTGGTGCAAACCCTTGATCACACAATTGGCATCCACTACCCTCCTTTCAATTCCACGAGACTGCCCCCAGACCTCTGGGACTGTGCATATGGTCACATGCACACTCCCAGAGGCTTCTGGGAGCTTACGCATCCCATCCTCTAACTTTCTCTCAAGGTTCTGATCCTTGCCCTTCAACACATCATTGAGCCCAACATGAATAATGACTATATTTTCGCCCTCCATGCTGTTATCTACAACCTCCTGAGCTTTGGCCAGTGCATCCACCATGCGATTCCCTGACGGTGCCTCCACCCTGACTCTCCCATCTTCCTTCACTGTCTTGAAGACGCCATCCCTTACCCTGACCACGTTAGAGTCCCCCACCACTAGGACCCTTCTATGCTTCAATCGCTGGCTTCCTGTTTGTGATGGCGCCCTTGTTTGCTTCAACTGTTTCTCTCTCTCTGCCGTCTGTCCTGTGTTTCTGCCCTGCTTGAATACTGCTGCGCCACCGAGCTGTATGTTCTCGGAGCCTCCGTGCTGTGGCCAGACACTGCGGCCCCCTGACCTCCCTTCTCGCCTGTTCCTTCCCGCCTGTCGCCTTCTCCGCTACCTACGCCTTCCGTCTCACACCGCTCGGTGCCGGGGCAAAGCGCCATTAGCTCCTTTATCCGCTGCTCGAGCTCGGTTCGCCCTTCCTGTTCTTTTCGAAGGTCGCCCTTTATTTGCTCCAATCTATAGGCTGGCCGAAGCCTCCTCCTGCTAACGCGACGCTCTGAGCTGTTTTTGGAGTTCTATGCTCGCGTTCCGCCCTGAGCTGCCCCTGAAGCCTCTTGATGCTAGCCTCCATGCGCTGCACGGCCGCCTTCAGAGCCTCGCACAGCCTGCACACGAAGCTTGCCTTCTGCGCGTCGGCCCAACTCGTGAATGCTGTCTCATCTAAGTAGCACCAGCGCTTGCATTCTTCGCACTGCACCAGCTCACTGTCGCTCGCGGTTTTCCTAGCCATCGCCCGCCCGACCATCGAACCGAGTGCCTGATAGGCCTACGTTCAACCCTAATCCCGCTATCCAGCCGCCTCCGTTAACTCTCCTAGCTCAACAACTGTTTGAAGCTGCCACCTACACCTCACCATATGTGTTCGATTTTGCTAGTAGCCTCTCACTAGGTCCCCTTCGTGTTCAGCTCTAGCTCTTTAACAACTAATAGGGCACCCCGACCTTCTTCAAAACAGCCGCCTAGCCCGTTCACGTGGTCAACGTCACTACAACGTTGCCCGTGTCACACCTACAGTACTCTCAACGCTAATTATTCATCAGGAGAGAAAAAAATAATAATGGTGTTCACAAGCGCAAAGAAATGAAGAGAAACCTCGCCGCAGTAGCAGCAGCCGCATAGGTGCCGCCTCAGAGCGTCGGAGTTCCATGCATGGATAGACGAAAGACCAACTCACTGCGACAAGCTTGGCTTCGGTGAGGTCTTGGCCACTTGCTGAGTTGAAAGGTACTACCAGCACTTAGGCGAAAAGTCTCACAGTCGAAAAATGCACATAACGCAGGCGAAGAAACGGGGAGCGTTGCACGAGACGCCGTGGCGCGTCTCCCGCAAACACAGAAGCTCCAAACAGCACGTCCGCTCTCCATGAACGCTAGAGCCAGACTCCCGCACAGACAAGTTTCAAATGCGCTGCATTGAAGGTGGTTTCAAGCTCAAGTCAAGGAGCGTTTCTGAATACGGCGTTTAGACTCCGACTGGTTGTATGCAGTTGGTTTATGACCATATGCACTCGGCACGCTCAAGAATTCGTTTCTCCCCAAACCCTCCCCGCGCGTTGGTTATAAACACTGCTGCACAGGGTCTTCATAAGTTCGTGCATGGTGTTTTCAGGCAAAGGTCACGTCCCATGGTTTGGGCACGATGCTCAAATGCCTCCAGCCGTCGAGGTAAGCAACGCCTTAGTCGTCGGGCCATTTAGCGCAGCAGAGTCGCAGTCCGTGGCGAGCGCTTGAAGTTGTAAATTGGAGCCCCGAGCTCGTTATGCAAACGCTCACTGCCGTAGCTGTCGGACACCCCGAAATTGCCTGCGCTCACCGCCTGGTCGTACAGTCCGCTGACAGAGATGTTCCGGCCGCCATCACTACGCGTTATCAAAGGTGTGCTTCCCGGAAAACACCACCGTAGTCAGTCGATGTATGTGCCGAGCACCGGCATTCGTCGCCAGCTCGCTCTTGTTTACCCGAGCCGCAGGCGCCACGTCACTTCACCCGATACTCAGTAATTATTTTTTGAAGAACCCTCCCTTTAGTGTTACGCCCAGCGCTTCCCCTTGGGGTTGGCTTTGCCGCACTAGGAGATGTGTCAGATTGCTGGACATATATTCAGCAATTCCGGACATCGCTTTTAGTTCACCGTTTTTTATACCATGTTGCGTACAGACTGTCACGTTGTACATAATGTACATCACATCTGCAGACTTCTGCTGAGGTTTTTACGTCACACCTGCAAACTTTGGCTGAGGTTTTACCATGATCAACGTCCGCTTTCTCATAGATTTACCGACAGGTGATTCTTTTACCCTATAATGTTGCTTTCCTGCACTATCAATTTGGAAAAGCTAATGAAGAAAAAATTTAACCCGAGCAATCCCACGAAATTCCAAACACAAAGGCAGGTTATCTTACAGTACATGCCAATAGAGTGCAATTAGCAAATAACTTATCGTTGCACTACAATTAGCTTTTCAATAATCACACCATACAGTTTCAATGGATACACAAAAGTGTCTTAAGAAAAAATCTACCTGGCCAATTACAGATAATCACGTTGCACAGCTTAAGGATGTTTGTCAGCAATAAGTGCCTTTCAATTAGCAAAAAATCAGGCATTGATCAATAATAATTTTTTGAAGAACGCTCCTCTCAGTATTACGCCCAGTGCTTCCTCTTGGTGTCGGCTTTCCCGCACTCGTCTAGGTCCCAGATGGCTGGACATGAACTTATTTAGATTTCCATTGATTCAACTGTCTACAACCTCTGAAAGACTTTCCATCACCTAGCGCTTGGGCCATGGGTTTATAAGAGCTTAGATAGTAAGGAATAATAATAAGAATAGTATTATTAATAGATATATTATAGTAATAGGTACTTACTGTTTGCTTTTACTTCACTTCAAAACGAGAAAAGTAATATTGGCAACCACCATCAAATGAGTTATCAGAAAGCCTGGCGGCACAATTGGCTGACATCACATGCGTGCATTCTCGCAACGAGGACAAACGAGACATCAGCCTAATGAACAAAGATTCTTATTCGCATACAATCACATAATCAATGAACATGTTCAGAACAAGGGCCTCTGCATCGAATTCAGTCGAGGTCGGGGCAGGTCACCAAACATTTCCGTGCCATCACACACACTGCGAGCCAGGGCTTCGATGTTGGCACCAATCCGGTCGTGCTCCACAGCAAACTAGCAGAAAGAAGAAAAAAGAGGGAGAAAGGCAGATATGAGTTTCGTTTTCAACAAGATCAAAACAGAGCATGCCATGAGGATCTTCTCTATCTTTAGTGAAGTGTTGTTTTTTTAAAAAAACATAAGCGTTACAACGGAGTACTCGTAGGGAGAGAGAAAGATGTGACGCAATGTCATGAAGGCGGCTGACTTTCTGTGGCAATGAAGGAAAAGCTACGGGCAGAGCTACTGCTCCTGTACACCTCCATGAAGTAGTCCGGTTCGGCTCGCGCTTTGAATAACGACCGGTGTTCAAGTGATTACACTGCACACAATTTGATACATTTGCTTACACAGCTATTTGTGAGTAAATTTCGACTCAAGGTTTTTCGGGGAGTCATCGAAATAGCTGGAGGCTGACGCGCGCTCACCTAAAGTATAGTGTACTACAATATACGGTAGTGTGTTCAGGCACCCTCTCTCGCCATGCATCGCGTGAAGGTGAACAAAAAACCGGTTCTCAAGGCGGCGCTGCCGTAGCATGGGCTGCTTTGTACTGTTGCATTTGATCATTTGCAACAGTACTGAGAAGTGTGAAGGGCAAATAACAAGGGAGGTAGGAAGGCTGCAGTCGACGATATATTATGCACTGATGTCACATAGAATGTATGATAAGCTCAGGGTAATGCACACAGATGAAGGTGGTTCCAGAAGTCTGGGTAGTGGTCACAAACGTATCAAGCTAAGTTTTGGAAGAGCAGTGAAAGTGGGAAGGAGAGAAGATCAGCAACTACAGGAAAATTTTCTTTCAGAAAGGCAAATGTGTATTTGTGTTTTACAAATGTGTATTTGCAATGTGTAATTGTGTTTCATTCAGAAAGGCAAGAATGTGCATGACAGCAGCGCACTAGGCGCTTCCAGCAAAATGCTAAGCCCCTTCTGCTTTATCGTTCAGGTGTTGGCTGCGTGGATTACCGTGGCAGCGTCAACGTTTCACCGAACACACGTATCTTCACTTTATGTGAAGTCACTCTGCCGAATGCACTGGAATCTGCGCATGCTCCTTGCTGGATAACATCTCATCACGTGGACAAGGCTGCTGCTTTAAGAAGACCTACACCACAAGCAGCGACCAGTGTGCATGGCAGCAGCACACTAGGCGCTTCCAGCAAAACGCTAAGCCCCTTCTGCTTTATCCTTCAGATCAGTAGATACTTGCCTACCCATTGCTTCAGAAGAGATAACCGCTTTTTGCTGCTGCTGCCATGCCCACCGATTATTCAAAAATTTGTTATAGATATTTACACATTTAAAGTTAGCCTTTTGTCATGTGGTGACGTTGAACCTAACCCTGGCCCGACAGAAAAGGAATTGTTGATCCAGTTACTTTCAGGTCAATCTAACATTTTAGCTAAACAGGGTAAAATTGAAACCGACATTATCAAATTAAACGACCGTATTGAAAATTTGGAACATCAACTAGCCCCATTACTTTCACTTAAAAATGAAGTAGACGAAATAAAAAAAAACTGTTGCTAAACTTAAAGAAGCTGTAGGTCTTGCAGCGCAAAGAAATGAAGAACTTGAAAATAGGAGCAGGAGAAACAATCTAGTTATATATGGCATTGAAGAGGCCATCTCTGAAACTACTGAAAGTCTAACAAGTACTATCAAAGAAAACTTGTTCTTACAAAAACTTGGAATTACTGTAAATGGCATAGAGCGATGCCACAGACTGGGTAAAAAAAACCGCTAGAAATCGTCCTGTGATAAGGTTGTTGGACTATTGCGAGAAAACGTCAATACTTAAAGCATGTTTCAAGCTAAAGGGATCTCCTGTTTCGGTCACTGAGGACTTTTCTGCCGGTATTAGAGAAACCAGGAAGAAATTGTGCCAAACAGCAATGCATGAAAAGGCAAATGGTTCAAAAGTAAAGCTGGTATATGATAAGCTGTATGTAGACGACATTTTGTATGGTTGGGATGAAACCAACAATAAAAGGTATAAAATTTCAAAGCGTAACAAATGACACCAGAAAGCAAGTACCCGTAATCTATCTATCCTTAATGTAAATTGCCGTAGCATTGTTAATAAACCTGTCCTGCTTGAAGCCCTGTTTCTTACTTATGAACCAGACATTGCTGTGCTTACAGAGACTTGGTTAAACGATGAGGTATCCGACAGCGAATTCGTTCCGAAAAACTACGTCTGCTTTCGTAAAGACCGGGACAGGAGAGGTGGCGGGGTTGCTATATTATTTAGAGCATATTTACTACTCGTTAGAATGCCTAATGTTCAAGGTGTTGAAAACATTTTTTGCACTACATATATAAAGAAAATGCAATACATTCTCGGAGCTATTTATAGGCCTCCTGACTCCTCTGTCTCGGTTCTAGAAAATCTTGATGATTACATGTGCTCTTATATAAAACCAAATGACAGGTTAATTCTCGTGGGTGATTTCAATTTTCGGAGTGTAAATTGGAATACTTTTTCCACACAGTCTTCAGATCTAAGTGACATTAATATACTAGAAATGATTTTTAATTATGATTTGCTACAAATTGTATCTCAATCTACTAGAATTCAAAGTGCAATTTCAATCCTATATCTCTTCTTTGTTGGCAGTACTATAAAAAATCATGTATTGTGTGATGTTGTACCAAGAATATCTGATCATGAAGCTCTCATATTAACCTTAACTGATGCTTCGTATGTTGATTCCACTGTCAAGCGCCAGTACCCGAACTTTTCTCGCGCTGATGATGAGTCAATCCTCGATTTTCTGGACCTCTCCTTCAATGCTTTCTCAGAAAACACCAGCAATATAAACGATCTATGGCTAACTTTCAAAGACATTGTTCAGGAATGTATAGCATGCTATGTACCACTAATAACTAAAAAATCGGCTGGTAAAAACGCTTGGATCACTCGACGAACTCTCCAGCTACAAGGAAAACTTAGGACACTAAAAAAGCAAAAGGCCAGGAATTCGGCTTGTCCTCTACTTGACGAAACCATTGCTTTATTAGCAACAAAACTAAAACGACAAACTCAGGAGGACAAGGCAAGGTACTATGGTATATCACTTCCTTCCTTTATTAAGACGTCTCCAGAAAAGTTTCGGAGGTCTATTAAACCGAGTTCATGTGGCACTACTTCATTTTCTCTTAACGGAAAAGTCATAAGTGATGACACAGCGGCGTCCAATGCCTTCAATAATCATTTTAAATCTGTATTTACAACAGATAATAATTTCCTTCCAGTGCTCAGTATGTCTTTTCAACCTATGCCAGATGTAAAAATTTCCGAGCAGGGCATTTTTAACCTTCTGCTTAATATAGATGCTAAAAAATCTCCTGTCCCGGACGATATCCCAAACGCCTTCTTAAAAAGATACGCAGAGTGGTGTGCAAAGTATTTGTTCAAATTATTTAAAAAATCTCTGAGTGTTGGCGCATTGCCGGAGGACTGGAAAACCGCCAGAATCAAACCACTGTTTAAATCTGGTGATAAATACAACATTGCAAATCATCGGCCTATTTCGTTGACATCTACTTCATGCAAAATCTTCGAGCACATAATTTATAAGCACATCGTAGATTTCCTTGAAAAGCATGAAGTCCTAACAGATGCACAACACCGCTTCAGGCGTGGGTATTCTACTAACACACAATTACTTGGAAGTACACATGACTTCGCGGAGGCTATAAACAAAGGAAAACAAACAAACGCTATTTATATGGATTTTAGTAAGGCGTTTGATAAAGTGTCTCATAATAAGTTACTTCACAAGTTGGGCCTTATTGTAACAAATCATACAATATTAGCATGGATTAAAGCTTACTTGACAAACCAGTATCAATACGTTTCCCTAAATAGCACCTGCTCCAACCGAGTTGAAGTTGCTTCTGGCGTACCTCAAGGGTCCGTGCTTGGGCCTCTGTTATTTCTAATTTTTATAAATGACATCACCACCAACATTAATGTTACGATTAAACTCTATACAGACGACTGCGTGATTTATGAAACAGTCAATTCAATTCAGGACCAGATTAGGTTAAATGAAAACTTCCAAAAAATCATTTCATGGTGCGAACAGTGGCAGATGACTATTAATTACGACAAAACGGTCTTTATGCAAATAACCCACAAAAAGAAGCCACTTTTATTTCACTACAGAGCTAATGGAATAGGCCTCTCTGAGGTTGCTGAATATAAATACCTGGGTTTATGGTTCACAAATAATCTATCATGGTCAAAACATATAGATGTCATCACAAATAAAGCGATACGTAAATTATTCATCTTGCGACGATCCTTAAAATTAGCAACTCCTTCTGTACGCTTCCTTGCATACCAGTCAATTATATGTCCCATGCTTGAATATGCCGTGCCAATTTGGGACCCTTACACCAAAACAAACATCAGCAAATTAGAAAGAATACAGAAAAAAGTACCGTATATACTCGTGTAAGGGCCGCCCTCGTGTAAGGGCCGCACCCCAACTTTGAAAGCGGATATTTCGAAAAAAAAAAAAACAAAAGTTCAAAATGTCCCGCCAGAAAAGTGTAGTTAGTTCATTTACAGCCAGATGGCGCTGCACGCTTTTCCGCTTTTATTCTACTTCCGCCGACGCGCCGACCACGCTGTTGACAGCGCGCCGCCATATTTGCCTTGTGCGGCCTCTTTGTTGGCATCGTTCCTAGCATCGTGTCGATACGTTGGCAGCGCGACTTCAGATCGGTGTCGTCGGTGTCACTTTGTTGGTTGTAGTGAACCCTGCAGAAGCCAGCGCACGTGACGGACGATGGGCCGGCATCTGAGATCATTCACTGCAGCATTTAAGCTGCAAGTGATTGACTATGCCGAGGAGCACGGGAAGCGGGAAGCTGGACGAAAGTACGACGTCGATGAGAAGCGCGTGCGTTACTGGATGAATCAGAAAGATGCCCTCGCCGCTACTAACAGGAGCCGAAAGGCGTTTCGCGGGAAAAAGTGCAAGTACCCGCAACTCGAAAGCGAGCTCGTCAACTACGTCGTCGACACACGAAGGGACGGCTACGCCGTATCGACTGACATGATACGCGTCAAAGCCCTCAGCATCGCTCGCCACATGGAAATACCCCCGGCACAATTCAAGGCAAGTCGGGGCTGGGCTACGCGGTTTATGAACCGTAACCAGCTTTCTATTCGGCGCCGAACGACGATTTGCCAAAAACTGCCGCGCGAGTACGAAGACCACGTCATTAAGTTTCATCGCTTCGTGAATGCTCTCAGGAGGGAGCATGAATACGACCTGTCCCAAATTGGGAATGCGGACCAGACACCTGTGTGGTTCGATGCACCGGAAAGCACCACAGTGGATTTAAAAGGTGCGAAAAGTGTGTCTGTGCGCACGACTGGTGCAGAACGCCAAAGGTGCACTGTGATGTTGTGCATCACGGCAGACGGCAGGAGGCTTCCGCCGTACGTCGTATTTAAAAGGAAGACTCTCCCAAAAGAGAAGTTCCCTCAGGGAATCGTCGTACGTGCGCAAGAGAAGGGCTGGATGTCCGAGGAACTGGTCGTTGACTGGATTAAGACCGTCTGGGCAAACAGACCTGGAGGGCTGTTACAACGGAAAGCCCTCCTTGTTTTGGACAGCTTTAGGGGCCACTTGACCGACCGCGTCAAGAACCGAGTTGCCGCAACTCGTACGGACTTGGCCGTCATTCCCGGTGGCCTGACGAGTGTGCTGCAGCCGCTCGACGTATGCGTCAACAGACCATTCAAAGTGGAATTTCGCCGATGTTACTCTGAATGGATGGCTGGAGGCGTCCACGAGAAGACCCCTACAGGACGGCTGAAGCGGGCGTCGCTCCAACAGGTGTGTGAATGGATTTTGAATGCGTGGCGTGCCATGTCAGTAGAAGTAGTTGCTAAAAGCTTCAAGGTAACGGGAATTTCGAACTCCATGAACGGCACCGAAGATGACCGTCTCTGGGAAGACGCGGACGCCGAGGCGAGCTCCTCCGAGAACGAGGACAGCGAAATGGAATCCGAATAAAAACATTTCTGGCATGTCATTTGTGACTCTTGCACTCTGCTACTGTTGCATAAACAGTACAGACCTTTGGCCTGTACTGCCTGTACTAAATCGGCCTGATTCGTGTAAGGGCCGCACCTAGCAAAATTTTCGAAAAAAAAGTGCGGCCCTTACACGAGTATATACGGTAGTGCGTTATATTTATAATTCTTATGGTCATTCATCAGTTACTGAGGTCATCAAACGAAGTGGGCTCCCCACAGTTACAAAAGAAATAAAATTTGTCGACTGAAACTTTTGTACCAAATAGTTAAAGGACATTACAACATAGATACCTCTCCCATTATCACTTTTTCTGAGGGTCATGCTACCAGGCAAAGATACTCTTTAATGATAGCTTCTTTATTTCCACGAAATAATTGCTTTAAATACTCTTTCTTCTGTAGAACTATTGCTGATTGGAACAACCTAACTAATAACATTGTAACACAAGAATCACTTTCATTGTTTGAAAAATGCTTAGAGTAGTTCTTTAGTACCATTGATTATATCTTTTGTTGCATTTGTTCCTTATTGTGTGTCACTTGTAAAATTCGATTATCAAACGAAACCTTTTTTCCAGCGTTGTATCTTCTGTATATTCTATATACCCTACTTGGCATTTCTCCTACTCGCATCCCTATTTGTGTTGCTTTAACTGTATGCATTATATTGTCCGCGTTATGCATTTTCTGCATGTATATTATTTTGCCCTTTCAGAATACTCTGTACCTCTGTCTCACACCTGCTAAAGTCTCTGTTCGAGACTGCAGTATCAATAAATAAATCAATAAATAAATAAATATAGCAATTGCTACTAAACAAATTGAAAAAGTAATCACTGACGATAATAAAACAGTGTGGAAATACACAAATCTAATTAGACTGTTTGAGCTGAGCTTGCTAAGGCATGTGACAAGTCACCCCGGAAAAGAAGACACAAGCTCGAGAGTTGGTGGGATGAGGACGTTAAGAGAGCCATCGCAAAATGTCAGGAAGCCTCTAGGGAACACAAACATGCTAAGCAGCGGGGTGAACTGATAGACGATGTTGAAAGAAAATGGGACATCTTTCTAAGCTCTAGAAAGGAAGCATCCCTTCTGATCAATGAATAGATTAGAAGAAAGGGTTCTCAGTGGCTGGCACAAGTACATAAAAAAGACAGAAAGGCAGCTGTGAAATTTTGAAACCATCTAAACTCCCTAATAAATGAAACAAGCCTAGAGCAAAGGTTTATAACTACAGCTCAAGGTGCTAGGCTAGAAGGGGACGAAGCTATTGAATATGTAAGAACAAGGGTAACAGAAAAATTTCAACAAAGAAGTGCCTTATGCACAAGAATATACAAGGATGGATCAAGTGGCGCAATGGCTCCATTTTCACAATGAGAGTGGGAAAGGTCTGAGAATAGGGTTTCAAGTAGTACATCAACACGCCCAGATGGCATTCCAATTATGCTGCTAAAGACATTGGGTCCGAAGTCTAAACAGACTTTGAGAGAGGCAGTGAGCAGAACAATAATCGATGGTGAAGTCCCCGATGGATGGAAGCTTAGCAGGATGAGCATGATCTATAAAGGAAAAGTGGACAAAGCTGACATGAGCAACTACCGTCCTATAACAGTGACATCAGTGGTCTACAGGTTGGCGATGCAGATTATAAAGGAAAGACTGCAGGCATGGATAGAGGATGAGGGGGTGTTGGGAGAACTGCAGAATGAGTTTCGGAAACACAGGAGGTTGGAAGACAATGTGTTCTCATTGACGCAGTGCATCGAAATAGCAGAAAATGAACTCAGGCCCCTGTGGCTAGCATTTTTGGATATGAAGGGAGCGTATGATAGCGTGGTTCTGGAGGACTTGTGGGGAATACTAGAAACACTGGGTGTGGAAGATGGAGTCACTAATCTTTTAAAGGAAATCTATAAAGTAACAAGGTAGTTATAAAGTGGGAAAAACAGGTATCCAAGCCCACAGAGGTGAAACGGGGACTTAGGCAGGGCTGTCCACTGTCACCCTTGTTATTCATGATGTACCTACAAGGATTAGAGGCCAAATTAGAGGGAAGTGGACTTGGCTTCAACCTTTCTTTAGTCAAACAAGGAAAACTCATTGATCAGACACTACCAGCATTCATGTACACAGATGATATAGTGTTTATAGCCGACAACAAGGAAGATTTGCAGAGATTGATTGACATCTGCGGTAATGAGGAAGATAGGTTAGGTTCCAGATTCTGTAAAGAAAAATCAGCAGTCATGATTTTTAACGATAATGAAGGTTGTGAGCTTAGAGTACAGAAAGTCACACTAGAGATAACAGATAAATACAAATATCTGGGCATATAGATAAGCAATGGGATCCAATACCTAAGAGAACACGAAATATACGTAAACAATAAAGGTAACAGAAATGCAGCAGTGATAAAAAATAGAGCACTGTGGAATTACAATAGGTATTATGTTGCGAGAGGAATATGAAAAGGGGTCATGGTTCCTGGTCTAACGTTCGGCAATGCGGTCTTGTGCATGAGATCAGAAGTTTAAGCAAGATTAGAAATCAAGTAACGTGGAATAGGTAGGCTTGCTTTAGGAGCTCATGGGAATACACCAAATCAGGGAGTACAAGATGATATGGCATGAACATCATTTGAGGGCAGGGAAGCCAGCAGCAAGATGAGAAGCGATTGAGAAAAATGGGGGAGGAGCGTTGGGCTAGGAAGGTTTTCAGCTACTTGTACATGAAGAATGTCGATACAAAATGAAGGAAGTGAACTAGGAAATTGACTGGTAAATACTTAAAGAACAGCAGGTGGCCAAACCGAAAAAAAAAAAAAACTATCGGTTAAGAAGAAAGTGAAGGAAACGGAGACTGACATATGGAGAATTGGCATGATCAAGAAGTCCGCACCAGAACTCTATCGAACATTTACACAAGAAATCGCCAAGGAAAGAATCTATGATAATACTCGAGGTAGTTCTCTACTGTTTGAGGCCAGGACGGGAGTATTACGAACCAAGACATATCGGGCCAAATACGAAGGGGTAGACTCGGTATCCAGTGCATGTGGACAGGAGGAGGAAACTGCCGAACACTTGATAATGTTCTGTAAAGGGCTTCACCTTATAGTTCAGGATGATGGCACAGAGTTTTTCAAAGCACTAAGGTTTAGGGACAGGGAGGGCAAAATAGACTTTAAGGGGGTGGAGTTAACTAGAAGAAGGTTATCTGATTGGTGGCTAAAATCAAGGCACAAGTGAAAATTAGACCCTTCACTGCAAAGTACCGGTCCTACACTTCACTATTTAAAGAAAAAAAGAAGATAAATCTAGTGGTTAGTTCACTAAGTATATGGCTAGGTGGCGTTAGCCCCCGCGCGATCTAAAGGGTACAGCCACATCTATCCATCTATCCTGGCAGGATTGTCAGCTCTGCGCCACTCTGCATTCTCGGGTGCTGTTCAGTGTTTTCTTGCTTACGCCCAATTAACGAAAGTTTTTCTGGCAATGTTTTTGCTGGCCACCTGACAGTGAGGCGAGGCCGAGTCATCGGCGGCAACGGCACTGCTTTGCACTAGGTGCGAAACAGGGTATACCTTTGGAAAAAAGGTGAGCAGCCGTCACTTTTCGCTGCACCCAAAGACGAAGCACGGAAGAATTTTGGGAACAGAATTTACATCGAAAGGATTGGACTTTGAACGAAAGCTGCTCTCTATGTGAGCTACACTTCGAGTCTTCATGTGTTCTCGGAGACTACGTGCACGTTATAAACAGCGAAGAAGTTCGCGTACCACGTAGGAGACCAGAGCTAACGCCGGATGCCGTGCCGATGTTAATGCGCAACGCTCCAAGCTACTTATCGAAGAAAGCGCAGCATCCAAGACCTCCGAGAAAGCGGAAGAACTCGGCGGTCAAATCTTCGAATTTACCATCTCCAAGAAAACTACAGCACTCTGTGTTGATGGTGAGGCCAGTGATTCAGGTTCATCGATGGACCTTCCTGCTGACTACGAACCCGAGGTGGCGAACACTACAGGGGCTGCAGCCTCGCTGGAACACCTTCAATTTATATGAGCTCGATCGCACCACATCTTGCGTCAAAGAGAGCGGTAATTTACATGATGTCACGACTTATCAACCAGTCTTGAGAGGCCAAACAGAAAAAAAAAAGCTGCACACAAAAATCAGTCGGAGTTCATAAAGGTGCCACCGTGATGAAGTGATCGTGAAGTGATGATTCCAAGGAATGGCGACGAATTTATTCGGTATTACTGCTCACTGCAGTATGCGCGCTCGTAAGTGAAGGGTTTCTTCTTACAGTCTGACAGTGGTGCCAAGTGATGTTTTCTTTTGATTGTACAGTGCAATATCCCGGCCACAGCAGCAGTATTTCGGTGGGCGCGTAATCGTTCAAAGACCCAAGATTGTCAAAATTATTCCCAAGTCTTCAGCTACAGCGTACCTCTCAATCAAATGGCAGTTTTGTCACTTTAGCAACATAATTAAAATTTCATGATGCAACTATCCACAAGAACAGTGCCCCGCGTGTAACGAAAAAAGTCGAAGCCATCGTAGTGTGCAGACCACGACTCGATATAGCATTAATATAACAAGAAACTTTCGGGTTTATAGATGCTCCTTCGATACCTCAGTCTTCCTATTTTTTTATTCGTTCATCAACCGAGCTTTAAAAACTGCAGGCAGTTTCCCCAGGGATGACTGCTTCGTCGTCGTTTGTTAATACCTGCATTTGGACCGTGTGTTGCGGCTTTGACATTTCATTTTGTTTTGAATCCACTACAAACAAACCCATTAGAAAGCTTTTCGTGGACGTGTCATCAATTACGTATGCAAGCGGATATTATGTGATCGAACCCCGGAGGCGCAAATACTGAGGTGTGTGTACCTAGATTTAGGTGCACGTTACAGCACCCCAGGTGGTCGAATTTCCGGAGCAGTCCTCTACGGCGTCTCTCATAATCGCATCGTGGTTTTGGGACGTTAAACCCCTGCTACGACTAATATCAAAGCACAGAAGTGCATAAAGGGCAAAGCGTGAGGTGACAGTCCATGCTAAGGTGGCGCCATCTCGCCGCTGTCGATACCAACTGCGTCAGCCACGGCTCCTCCCTACAAACACTACCCCATATTCTAGTACACTATACCTAAAGATGCTTAAAGACGATTACGCCATTTTGACATTAAAGAGCACGTAAAATGCGCAAGGTTTTCAGACGTGCAAAAAAAGGCAAAATGATTTCTCAGAAAGCAACAACAAATAATAATATCTCCTAGGTGCATGCAGAGTCTCTTTATAAACAGCATTCAGTAGAAAATAATATTGTTCTTTATTATTATTTTCACGCGGAAAACACAGACGCATTTGTGACACTATATTCTACAGCGATGGCACATGCCCACTTTGGCTTCACAGCCTTCCCTTCATTGGCACAGAAAGTTTTCCCTGTGTACAGTCTCGCCACTTTATTCTTCTCGGGTCGAAGCTCAGCAAGGGCGGCTGCCTGCGTCCGACACGCAAGGGTTGTGAGCCGTTTTGATGTCGCGCAGCTAGAGCTAGGCATGAGCTGAGCGAGAGGCGCGGCGCGGTGACTAAGAAGTGATGATGATGACGAAGGCGCTACACGGCTCCTCCCCTAGCGATTTCCGCGATTTCAAAGGCATATACAAAAGAAAAATTGGCCACCTATCTGCATGTTACACTGCAAATGTCATCGAAAGACGATAGTCCTGCATCTGGAGAAAGTGAACAAAACGTTTATTTGATGTCCTGAGCAATAAAATGGGTGAATATACCTTGAGCGTGCAGCAGAGGCGAACGAGCGCATCAATTCACGTCACACGTGAGACATGAGTGCTATCTGGCAGTTATCTTGGAAAACAAAGCACGCCCACCCTGCGCCCCCATCTCAGAGGTGATAAGGAGTAGAACGCAAGGCGACGGGTAGGTGCCACCACCGTGTCGTCTCAGCAAAGCGTTCGAAACACTTGGCTTTTTGTGCGAGCGTTCCATGATACTCAACGTAATAAACGCTACGGTCCTTAGAATTACTTTTGTATGCCTTTTCTAGTAAGAGACACACAGAATATTGACGTGTTGTTATGGTGCCTCAGATATGAGCAATAATTGCTTTTTAATTGACAAGCGCACAAGTGTGAACGCTGAATCTTGAGCAATATTGGTGGGCGCTGCGGATGGGGTCGGCCGTTTGGAGTATCGTTCGGCCACTTTGGTGCCATTTAAGGTACCATTAAGGGCGGACAAACAGACAAATGTACAGACAGACGGACCTAATTTTTTGCATCGAAGGTCCCCAAGAAAGACTATCATCTTTAAAAGAGGGAAAGACACTAGCGGCAGCTGGCAGGACACGCAGAGTGCTGATGTGGATAGAAAGTCACCTCGGACATCGTCGACGGGGAAGCTCCACGATCGGGGGGTGAATAGCGGACGTGATGATGCCTGGGGTCGGGTCAGACTACAGGGCATGCGGAGATATAGCCGTCGTGGAGCCTGACATGTCAAATGGATCGTGGACCATGGAGGGCGTCGAAGACACGCACCTAGTGGCGGATACACCGATGACGGCATGAACTTCTTGAACCTCGTCGGGTGGGTGCTGGGGCACGGGAATCATTGCGCTAGCATCACCCTCTATGTACCCTGCATCAGAAGTTCATGCCCCTAAACCAGGCATGGCCTAAGGTGTAGGATGTTGCAACCATGACCAACGCGCCTGTGCACAACGTGCCTGGCCCACCTGTGGCAGAGCACATCACAAAGCGAAACCACAATGACCTTCTGTCAAGGGAGTTCTTTGCAGTGTCATCGCCATTTGAAAATTCCAATGGAGGACTGTGGAGGTTAGTAGATAGAACAAAAACAGCCGGCCTATCATACGGGCGTTGTGTCTTATTTCTCTCTGACAATGGCACAGTCGACGAACCAGAAGTCTTACGTCCCGGCTTAGCCGTCCAGGGCACTCGCCAACGGGCAGCCGCCCTAAGCGCAGCTTCAGGATGGCGTCCAGGTCTCCTCAGCGGCTCCAGTGCACTTCACCGGTACCACTTCGCGACAAGGGACGCCGTCCACGCGTCAGCCGCGTACGGTGGGTGCGTCCCGTGGGTCATTGCTGTCATGGGCTTGCCCTCTAGCAAATGCCACTCACAGTACCGCGGCCATGGGGCTGACAATCCTCCTACAGCCAGGAGTACGGATGCCATCATTCGAGGTCAGCGTCCAGGCCTTCTCGATGGCTCAAGGTGAGGCTTGCTTCGGGGTCACTAAGACACTGCATGGCCTGCCATTGCCCGGGAATGCTGTTCACGTTTCCTTCTGCGACGCTTCATTCCGTACTCCAACGGCACCTCAGCCGCTTAAGGCATCTATCCAAGCTCCCTCGGCCAGTGATACCATCGCATCGAGTAAGCTAATGGAGTAGTACACTTTTTTTTTATTGCAACAAAAACTTGCCTCGAAGGCATAATATTTTTGTGTTAAATGTGTGCTGTTAGGCCGGTGTTATGTATAAAGTGAAGTAGTGTCTTGTGGAATCTGTTTTCATGTATTCAGCAGTTGTAACTGGCTGTGTCGCTGTAGAGAAGGCCGGCTTGAGCGAGGTGATTGATTTGATTGATATGTGGGGTTTAACGTCCCAAAACCACCATATGATTATGAGAGACGCCGTAGTGGAGGGCTCCGGAAATTTCGACCTTCTAGGGTTCTTTAACGTGCACCCAAATCTGAGTACACGGGCCTACAACATTTCCGCCTCCATCGGAAATGCAGCCGCCGCAGCCGGGATTCGAACCCGCGATGTGCGGGTCAGCAGCCGAGTACCTTAGCCACTAGACCACCGCGGCGGGGCGGCTTGAGCGAGGCGACGGAAGCGTTCTGGCTGCAACCCTTTACATGTCCATAAAAGGTGGTGTGTATCTGCTTGCATCGCAGGAGTGGGACAATACGGACACGCATCACCAACTCGTAAATGTGACCAGTTCCATGACGATATAACGGCCGGTCTGAGGGCCACCCCTGCCCGAAGCCTCCTAAGTGCAACTTCCTCCACCCTAGTAAGGTGAGGGAGGAGAGAGCAGACACGCGGTGGAATGAGAGCACGTGCATCCTGCCAGAGAACATTTTTACGGTATGAAGTAAGTTTAAGGGCTGAGGTGGAACAGGAATAGCTCGAAGGTCTATGTCTGGAGGGTAGTGCGCCTGCTGCTCAGCAGCAATGTTGTGTGGGTTCGCAGCATGGCCTTTAATCCAATGTACTTTTACGCAAGTAGCCGTATTATGGTTCAGCTTATGAATCGCCTTGCAGATCTCCATTGCCTTGTGTACTTTCTTAAGCTCTTTAATAGCTCCTAAGGAATCAGTGTATACGTCAATCTGCTTAATTCTGGGCAGCTTAGAGGTAGCATCTTGGATTGCGTCGTGGATGGCTTCAAGCTCCATCACAAGAGGAATGGCTTCCGTAGATAGATAACGCTGGTGGCCTCTGACAAAAGTATGCGTAATACTCAGGAATGATGTCCTTCCGTCGTCTTGAAAGATAGCAGCATCCTATATAGTTCGCAAGTATTAGCGCATGGGGCCTCGATGATGGAGCATTCGTCAATTGTAAGATGATGTGTCGGAGCGCCGTAACTTTGTTGTTTTATTAGATGTGATGATGGCAAATTCCCAGGGAGGCATAGACTCGGGCTGGTTGTCAATGCGGGAGCCATGCTGAAAGTGAGAATGCAACGCAGCAACAACCGGTACAGGTTGCCTTTTGATTTCAAGAGCTTTTTCTCTTTGCGTAACCAGCTCTGCAATTGTGTTAAGCTGGGTGTGCTCCTGTAAAGTTGGTATGGGAGTGATGCGAGGTAACGCTGCTATTCTGCGCATAGCATCACAGTTAATAGTCTCCAACTGTGCCAACTGGGCCAAAGTTAACCATTGAAATTGCACCTGGTATAAAATTCTTGGCTGCAGAACTGTGCGGATGAGCTGTCAAGCTACATTTGTACGAGCTCCAGCTGCTTTCGATGCGATGCGGCGAATCAGACGATGTGTTTTTGTGGAGCTTTGTCTGACTTTTCGAAGCCAGTGCACTCCACTGCCGAACTGGCGAATATCAAGACATAGTATGCGGACCTCCGAAGCCTCAGGAATGGTCACTGCACCTAGTGTAAATGTAAAGGGGCATTGCTTGATTTGTCTGCGTCCTGCTTTGTTAGCTACCTGAACATAGCATGATTTTTGGGCGGAGATGTCTAACCCTGCGTTCCAAGTGTAGCTCTGAAGAACACCAAGGGCTTTCTGAAGCTGTTGTGCTTGTCTTGAGATGTCTTATGTACAGACGATGAAGTCACATCATCAGCGTATATCAGAAATCTCATGTCTGGAATTCGGTGTAGTTGCCATGCTAGAGGTATTAGAGCAATGTTGAACAAAAGAGGAGCCAAGACGGATCCTTGCGGGACACCTCTGTTGGACATGAAGCAACCATCAGGCTTTCCATCTACTTTTATCGCAAATGTGCGGTTGTGAAGAAAAGAGTAAATAAATTTTACTACCCGCAGTGGAAATCCGAGCTCGATGAGGTTGGATAGAATGACGTCATGGTTTATGTTGTCGTAAGCTTTCGTTACGTCCGTTGCTATTACAGTGCGTACTGCGTGGCTGTGTGGAGAAACTTGTAAAATGTCATCCGACAAGATAGAAAGGCTGTCTTCAGTCCCCAAATGAGAACGGAACCCAATTTGAGCTGGGTGGTACTTCTTGTGTCATTCAAGCCACCAGGAAACAAGTGTGGCCAGCATCTTTTCAGCGAGCTTGCAGACAGTAGCAGTCAATGAAATTGGCCGTAAGGATTGCACGAAATTTGGAGACTTTCCAGGTTTTAGAATTGGGACGACAACTGAGTGTTTCCAATTAGATGGGAGGTTCCCAGTTTCCCATACTTTATTAATAGCCTGCAGAAGTGCATCCAGAGCTTCACCTTCCATGTTCTTGAAAACCTCGTATGAAATACCGTCTAAACCAGGTGCTGTTCCTTGGTGAGAGGTTTCAATCGCCGCTATTAGTTTGGTCATGCCGAAAGAACTGGATATACCTGATTTGGCACTTGGCTCAAGCTCCTCGATTTTGGGGCAGGTTATAGAAAATGCGCTATTATACTTTGGGAAAAATGCTCGCACAGCCTGCTCTGCGAATTCTTGTGGTGTACTTTGCATCGATAACCTAACCCTCGCTGCAGGGTCAGGTTGCCTGTAACCGCGTTCCATCGACCTAAACGTATGCCAAAGGGCTCCGTTTCCCATGCCAGATCTAAGTTTTTCACACCACTCGTGCCACCGCCGTCGAGAAAGCTGCTTTTCGTGCCGACGCGCCTTTGCTGCTATATGGTTGGCATGTGCACGGATACCTGGTGCATTTGGATTCCTCGACGCATACAGCTCCGCCTGACGTCGCTTCGCCCAGAGTCTCAAAAGAGCAAGGTCCGGTTGAGGTTGTTTTTTGTCAACGGTGGTCCCGACTGTGTTACTGTGGAGCAGCTCTTGCAAAGCGGGAAGAACTTCTGTGGGAACTTTATCAATTGACGATTCCTGAAATTTATCCCAATGCCTGATCGCTACACGTCGTTGAATTTCCCTTATGCATCTTCTTTGTAAACCAATAATTATCGGCATATAATCACTACCCCAGGTATCCCGCTCCACTCGCCATTTCGGCGTCCCAGGACCCAGCCACCAAGTGAGATCTGGAGCATGCGTTTCCGATGTGGTACATACAGAGCAGGTAGACAGGGCGTGATTGTTCAACAGAGTAAATGTGGCCTCAGTCATGATGTTTTTAACTTGGCATCCTCGTTGGGAGTTGTGCTTGTATCCCCAATCTGTATGTGGTGCATTGAAATCTCTACTTACGAGGATGGGAATCCCCGGATACGTAGAACGCAGATGTGCTATCCATCCCAAGTTAAGACGTGTACGCTGTGGTTTGGCACAAAAAGATACTAGTATGACAGGAGTCCTCAATGGTCGTGTCAGAACAGCGACAATTTCTTGATTTTCATTGCACCATGATGCCATAGTAATCATTGTATGAGGAATACACGATGACACATACACTGCGGCTTTTCCCGGAGTCGACCCCTTAGTCGTAGCACGCCTATCTGTAATGGACGGATTATGATACCCATTAAAATTATACAAAGAGCACAGCTTATTACGCTCTTGAATAAGTAGTGCCCATACATGTAGCTTGTTGTATACAAGCTTGGTTTTAATTTCTCCTAACTTAGAGCTTGAGCCTCGACAATTCCATTGAAGAATTCCGTCACGTGGCAGCTGCTGCAGAGGGTTGGCCATGACGCAAGCAATCGTGTATGAGTGCCGTCAGTTGAGCAAGCTGATCGAAAACAGCTGTCCAAACTGATTGGTTGACCTGTAGTGTCGTGTGGGCTACAGGCCTAACTGGGGAATGCGCACTTAGTGATTCATTGTGTGTAGGTTCTGTTTTCTGGTGCTTCAGAATGACCGATTCCTTACGTATGCGTAGCCTTTCGATTTCTTTGGCTAATGCTTCTATCCAAGCGTCAATATCATCATGGCGATCATTTCATTCAAGCAGTGGTTCAGCTAACTTTGGTTTCATTGTCTGGGTCTGTCTGCCTTGTTTAACCACTGAAGAGTACAGTCGTGTCTCAGAGCCCTGGGTATCTTCTGCTGTGAGTGCCTCCGGCTCTTCAGTAAAACTTCGAAGTGATTGTTAGTTCTTACTATATTGTGTTTTGGTGTAGCCTTTCGTAATCTCACTGTGGCCCTCTGTTTAGTCGGACAGTTTATGCTTGTCATGTCGTGCTCATCGGATTTACATAGGCCACATCGATATCGTGGTTGGCCCTCAGGTCTGAGCCTTTCTGGGTCAATAGTACGCTGTGGGCAAAATGTCTGCATGTGTCCCAGTTGAAAGCAACGGTAACAGAAAATTGCCCGAGGAAGGTAGTGTTTGGGGCACAACAAACCCCCATAATAGTAAAATTTGTCAGTCATACATTGGGGGCCCTGCACGGTTACTAAGCCGGTACAACTTTTGCTCATGAATCTAGCCGCAAGAACCTTGTGCGTCAGGGAGTACGATTCACGACATATTATCTCAGGAGAGTCTTCACGATCAATGCCATAGACAACACACTTTTCTATGTTAGGGTACGATGCAAAGTAGCGCTGCACAGGCAAGGCAGCTCTCGATCTTCTGACGGCGGTATAGATGTTAAAGAGCATAGTTTCTGTACATCATTGAGAGATGCCAAGTGCACAGTAATTGTATTCGTCGATCTGTATGCTGCGAACCCTTTGTATCCCTTTGTTTCAAGGGCATGGTCAATGACCCTTTGAACATGTTTGGTGGGCACTGAAGTTATGTCGTATCATGAGAGAGGGCGTATGTGAACTGGATAGGATTGGGAGGAGGCGGGGTTGGGTAAGACTGAGAAGCGGAGAGCGCGTAGGCATTATCAGAGGTGGCCCTTACCTTTTTAGGTGGTTGCTCTAATGCGATGGCATCTTGTTGATGCACAATGACAGGAGGACCTCACTTTACTGGAATCACGGGACCACCAGAAGACTGCACGTCCATGGGGTCCCCACTGTCCGCCAACATGGCCTCCCGTTGGTACGTACTCTAATCATGAAGTGCACAGTCCTTGGTCATTGCACCTTGAATCGTTGAACTGTCAGCTGCACATTGTTGCTGCATGTTGGCATGGAATTGGTCATGCGCGATATTTCAGTAGATGGCTTAGATGAAACGCCCACATCTGCCACCAGCACGTCTTCTTCTCCAGGCGAGTGTGGCCGCTCGGCCACACTACGCCTAAACAACAGCCTTGCAGATTCAAAGTCGACTAGTCGCGCAGGATCAGCAGGACAGGGCAAAGGAATGTCCTCAGCAAAGTCCTCAGGTCTCCATATGCTTCCGAGAAGCTTCCTATATGGATACAGTCGAGATTTTCGTTGGTGTCGAGCAATTCCTAACGGAGCGAAAGAAACCATGGCTGCGTTAAAACGTTTTTATCTTCCATATCTTCCGACCTCACCCTTGGCTCCGCATGCGGTTCGCCCAAGAGCCCCGCCGAACTTTCCCGCGCCATCGCACGTCTCCGCGTCGCGGTCAACACCCTATCAGCGTCGACCTGCGCCTGTCCCCTTGCCAGGGCTGCACGTCATTGTTGAGGCGTTGGCCGCAGCCAATGCCTCATGTAGGTTATAGCGAACTACGAGAGATGTAGGGGCACGAAAACCTTCGCACAGGCGGTTCATTTTCACATTCGGATGCCATCATATTGTTACGACGTCAAAACAGAGGTCTTGCTGCAGAGATTGAGACATTAGAAGCAGGTCGATCTTTTTAATTAAAACGTGCAAGCGAGTTCTTTTTCGTCCATTTCATAGTCCTTCCTGGCACATGCACAACTGCCATCGTCTTTCTTGAGCAAGCACATGACATTTGCCTCCATCCGAAAGAAGCATCCTCCCGATGCGCAACTTAGGTGCTCTACCAGGCGTATGAAGTAGTCGTACGAAAACGGTAACCGGGAGCTAATTAACTCGATAAATATGGTTTCATACGCACGACGTGCATGACTTCGGGCAAATGCTTTTGGCGCTTAGAACTACAATCAGTGTCGGGACCAACTTCATAGTTCACGTCGTTCAAGTGTCGCGTGACGCTGTATGGACCAAAGTACCGTCTTAGCAGTTTCTCAGACAGTCCACGTCAACGTACTGGAATCCAGACCCACACTTTGTCACCTGGTGTGTAGCTAATAAACTTGTGTCGGGTGTCGTAGCGTTGTGAATCTTGATGCTGCTGATGACAGATGGGCACGCGCGCAAGCTGTCTGGCTCCTTTGGCGCGCTGAATGAATTTTTCGGCGTCTACATGGATGTCGTCACACTCATGCGGCGACATGGCGTCCAATGTTGTCGTGACTTCGCGACCATAGATCAGACTGAACGGTGTCATTTCAGTGGTTTCTTGTCAAGCGGTGTTATAAGCAAAGGTCACGTACGGCAATATCTGATCCCAGTTTTTATGTTCCGTGTCAACGTACATGCTGATCATGTCTGTGAGGGTCCTATTGAGGCGCTCTGTCAGTTCGTTTGTCTGGGGATGGTATGCAGTTGTTCTCCCATAAGCTGTACCGCTGAATCTGAGAACCGACTCCAAAAGCTCTGCGGTGAAGGCAGGTCCTCTGTCTGTGATCACCGTTGTCGGAGCGCCATGCCGAAGGACGATGTTTTCGATAAAGAACTGAGCGGCTTCTGCTGCTGTGCCATGCTGCATAGCTTTAGTCTCTGCATAACGGAACAGGTAATCAGTGACCATAATAATCCATCTGTTCCCTGTTGTGGAAGTTGGAAAAGGACCCAGGAAATCCATTCCAATCTGGGTGAACGGCTTTTTTGGTGCTTCGACTGGATGTAAAAGACCGGCTGGCTTGCTGGGAAGCGCTTTGCGTCATTGGCAGTCGGTACAAGTTCGCACGTGATGGTTAACAGCAGCAGGTAACTTTGGCCAGTAGTACTTGCATCGTAGTCGGCACAATGTTCGGGTGTAGCCTAGATGACCAGAACTTGCTTCATCATGGCACGCTTCCATAATTTCTTTTCGAAGAGAGGCAAACACGACGAGCAAGTGCAAGTTACCGGTTGGTGGGAAGTTTTTCTTATAGGGAACATCGTTTCGCAAGCAAAAAGATGGCAGTCCCCTAGCAAATAACCACGGCATGTCTTTACGTCGTCCTTCTAAATATTCAATGACTGGTAACAGCTCAAGGTCACTGCGCTGCTCTCGTGCAATAGTGGCCGTGTTGACAACTCCCAAGAATGCCGTGTCAATGTTTTCGTCATCAGGAGCGACAGTTTCCACTGGCGACCGTGAGAGACAGTCGGCGTCGGTGTGCCTCTTCCCAGATTTACAGACAATGGTCATGTCAAACTCTTGAAACCTTAGGCTCCAGCGCGCCAAACGACCAGATGAATCTTTAAGGTTGGTGAGCCAGCACGAAGAGTGATGGTCGCTAACAACCTTGAAGGATTGGCCGTACAAATACGGCCGAAATTTGATGACTGCCCACGCCACGGAGAGACACTCTTTCTCGGTGGTCGAGTAGTTCTCTTCCGTGCGAGAGAGAGAGTTCTGCTGGCGTAGGCTATTACTCTTTCACAGCCGTCTTGCCACTGCACCAAAACGGCACCTAGACCTACATTGCTGCCGTCAGTGTGAAGTACTGTAGGGGCGTCCTGGTCGAAGTGCGCAAAAATTGGAGGTGTTTGCAGTCGTCGTAGTTCACTGAGCGCCATTTGCTCCTGTTCACCCTAAAAGAAGGAGACGCCCTCACGTGTGAGTCGTGTCAATGGCGCCGCAATAGACGAAAAGTCCTCGATAAATCGACGGTAATAGGCGCACAATCCTAAGAAGCGTCTTACAGCCTTTTTGTCACGGGGCGCAGGAAATTGCGCTAAGGCGTCTATTTCGGCCAGGTCAGGTCGAACACTCTCGTGATTGACAACGCGGCCTAGCTGAGCTCGTTGAAACCAAAAGGACATTTTTCTGGTTTTAAAGTCAGGCCGGCCGAGCGTATGGCTTGGAGCACGGTGAATAGATGGCTGAGATGTTCCTCGAATAATGCTGAGAATACAACATCGCCCAGATAGACCAAGCATGTTTGCCACTTCAGGCCCGATAGTACGGTGTCCATGAGACGCTGAAAAGTGGCTGGCGCCGAGCACAACCCAAAAGGAAGCACCTTAAAGGCCATCAGGCGTCACAAAGGCCAATTTTTCACGATCTCTCTTGTCGACTTCTATCTGCCAGTAGCCGCTTCGGAGGTCCATTGAAGAGAAATAGCGCACAGGACGCAGCGGATCGAGTGAATTGTCTATGCGAGACAGTGGATAGACGTCTTTTTTCGTGACTTGGTTCAACTTGCGATAATCAATGCAGAAACGCAAGCTGCCGTTTTTTTTCTTTACCAAAACCAAGGGGGACGCTTAAGGACTTTTTGAAGGTTGTATGACGTCATCCACGAGCATCTTCTGTACTTGCTACTGAATCTCCTCACGTTCTTTCGGAGCCACACGGTAGGGGTTCTGCCGAATAGGTCGCGTGTTATCTTCAGTAATGATGCGGTGATTGGTCAATGGTGTCCGCTGGACCTTCGACGTACACGAAAAGCAGTCTTCAAATTGGTATAAAAGTCCAAGCAGGCGCTTCCTATCAGAGGGCGGTAGCGTGGAGCAGATGTCCACCGACAAAGTTGTCGAGGCAGGGACTGTCGCGTCGTCTGGTTGCAAAGCACAGCAATCCCCGGCTCGGTCTATATCGTCGAAGTAGGCAGTTGCGGTACCCTTCTGGATCTGACGGCACTCGTTGCTGAAGTTTGTGAGGAGCACTTCTGCCTGTCCACCAGTAAGCGTTACAATGCCTCTCGCAATGGAAATGCCTTGCGTGAGCAAAAGAGCGACTATGTGCTCCACTATCACATCTTTATAGGAAGGCCACCCACTGGACACAGACCTAAGGCAGCAGGATCTCGGTGGGAGCATCACATCGTCGGCTATTCGCAAACGGCCGCGTAGTTTGTCGCTGCTGTCGTCGACATGGGAATGTGCGCAAAACGTCACCATATGTTCAGGGATGTTGATAACAGCGCCATGATCTCAAAGAAAATCCATGCCCGAAATCAGCTCTTTACAGCAGTCTGGTAACAGGACGAAAGTGGCCACGAAGCTAGAATCCCCAATGCGAAGTCGAGTGGTGCATTTACCCATGGGAGTCATCGGCTGACCACCAGCACTCCTTATGTGCGGCCCTGTCCAAGGTGTCTTGACCTTTCTAAGGCGGTCGGCGAGTTGTCGCATGATTGAGAAGTCGGCGCCAGTGTCGACCAGTGCTGTAACGTGATGTCCGTCAATGAAAACGCCAAGATCAGCACGTACAACTTCACCGGCATTAGTATTCATTGTCGTATTCATCGTGGTTGTCGTCATATGTTCTTGCGATGATAGGGGGAACTTTTCGGTGTCTCGACGATTGGCAACCTTGCCCCCGGAGGTCGCAGCAGTTAGTCTCCCCGGCGCGGGCTAGGCGAAAGGCCTCTGGTGACGTCCGCGTAGCTCTGAGGAAAGTCACGGTGACGCGCAGGAGATGGAGATCGCCAGCGACGCGGTGTAGTTGCTTGCCCAGTCGACAGTTGATCGGCATCGTGGGCACGACGGTCTTCAGAGCGGGAAGAAGCGGGACGAGAAAAGTTCCCGAACCCGGAATCGCTATGACGGCAATAGCGGGCAATGTGACTTGGTTCTCCGCAGCAAAAGCAAATAGGTCGACGGTCGGCCATGCGCCACGAGTCAGTTCGGCGAACTGGTGGTCGTCTCATGAAATCCCATTGCCACCAAGGTACGGCCGCGGGTCGAGGCTGGAAGGGTGTCGCCACAAATGACGGTGGAGGACGACGGACCACATCAGCGTAGCTCGCTGGATGTGGCTCAGGACTTTGCGCGGGTGGCGCCTCAACTCTTGGCGGACGATTTGGGCAACAGATGCGACGGGCGGTTGGGTAGGGGGTACGCAGAGGGCCCGAAGTTCCTCACGCAGTATTTCCCTAATCATTTGTTGTAGGGAACTTTCACATACGGCAGTGTTCTGAGCTGGAGCACTTACTGCTTTGTGGTTCGGCAGGCGGTCAAAGTGTCGGTATCGTTGTCGCAGCGCGTGCTCGATGACAGTCGCCTCTCATGAATTCATCTACGGTTGTAGGTGGATTTCGTACAAGGCCCACAAACACTGGTTCTTTGACACCCTGCATTAAGTGATGCACCTTCTTCGCCTCAGGCATGTCAGGGTCAGCTGGTCGAAACAGACGGATCATACCCACTGCGTACATGGCAGCTGTTTCGTTGGGTTTTTGTACCCGAGCCTCAATCACTTGCTGTGCGCGATCCCGTCGGTCCGTGTTCGAAAGTGTGACGAGAAGCTTTCGACGGAAATCTCCCCAAAATCGGAAAGTAGCCTCGTGGTTCTCGTACCACGTGCAAGCGCTATCTTCCAGGGTGAAATATGCATGACCAAGTTTGTGCTATTCGTTCCAGTGATTACCTACAGCGACCCATTCGAACTGTTCGAGCCAGTCCTCTACATCCTCGTACTCTTCCCCATGGAAAACTTCAGGAATGCGAGGATGTTCAAGAGTCACCTGCGAGGAAAGAGTGGTCTGTGATGAAAGGGTAGACGTGGATGTGGTAGGAGCTGCCATGCTGGTTAGAGGCGGAACAGGTGCGGACACCGGACTTAGGCCTAGTAGGGGCCGACTGAATCGGTGCACCGGAGTCATGACGAGGGGCTGGGTCTCTGGACTAGGTGAACGGGTCCGAGCAAGACTGTCCTGCATCCGGTTGTAGGCTCCAGTACCTCCACCAGTGTCACGACGTCAAAACCGAGGTCTTGCCGCAGAGATTGAGACACTAGAAGCAGGTCGATATTTTTAATTAGAATGCGCAAGCGAGTTCTTCTTTTTCGTCCATTTCGTAGTCCTTCGTGGCACATGCACAACTGCCATCGTCTTGCTTGAGCAAGCACGTGACAATATAGCGCCACAGTAACGCTTCACGCTACTAAGGCGCGCCAACTTACGATTTACGTGGATTTTCCTTACACATCCATTGCAGATTTCGATATTATCGGTGCTGCTATGTGCGCACACCAACCTTAGACGTGCAATTACTTATTATTTGCAAATTTTCGGTAATGAATGTGTTGGTAAGTCAGTTAAACGCAAACTTTGCATTCCGTAATATGACTTTTGTAGGACTCGGATTTTGCGAAATTTGCACCGGCCTCATTTTTCACAGCAAAAGCTGTTATGAAATCACAACTCGGGTCTCGCGCAGCGCCGTAGTTGTCCGCCACCGCCACCGGCGTCCGTAACCACATCGCGTGAAATTAAGAAAAAAAAAACAGTACCAATGTCACAGTGAGACTCGAACACGGGCCCACTGGGTGCCAGCCCAGAATTCTATCACTGAGCCACGCCGGGTTTTTTTTTCTAGTATTTATTTCTGAATAAAATTTAGACACGATAAATATATTGCAATACACAACATACAAAAGTAAGGAAGAAACAGTGGCATCTGTACTAGAAATGCCAGAGGGGAGCTACTGGTAGCATTCGCAGAACGCAATAATTTACGGATTTTGAATACCTTCTACCGAAAGCGAGGGTACCGAAGTGGACATGGAGGAGCCCTAATGACGAAAATAAGAACAAAATAGACGTGTGTGCACACCCAGGCATCATGCAGGATGTGGAAGTGCTTGGCAAGGTGCGGTGCAGTGACCATAGAATGGTACGGTCCCGAATTCGCCTAGACTTGAAGAAGGAACGACAGAAACTAATACGCAAGAAGCCCATCAATGAGCTAGCACTGAGAGGGAAAGTATGTACAGGAATTCAGAGTCTCGCTTCAGAACAGGTACTCGGCTCTTATTGAGGAAACCAACCTTAGCGTAAATACAATGAATGATAATCTGACGAGTATCATTACGGAGTGTGCAGTGGAAGTTGGAGGCACGGACAGGACACTGGCAAGCTTCCCCCCCCCCCCCCAAAAAAAAAACGAAGAATCTCATTAGGAAGCGTCAAAGCATGAAAGTCTCAAGTACAACAGACAAAATAGAGTTGGTAGAAATTTTTAAGTTTATTAATAAACATAAGGTATTTGATGTCAGAATATATAATATGGGGAGAATTGAACCTGCTCTGAAGAACGGCGGAAGCGTCAAAGTAGTGAAGAGAAAACTTGGGATAGGTAAAAACCAGACGTATGTACTGAGGGACAAGGAAGCCAAAGTAACTACCAATAAGGATAGGATAGTAAAATTAGCAGAGGAGCTTTACAGAGATCTGTACAGTAGTCAGCATAACCAGGACCTTAACATAAAAACTAGCAGTAACCCAAATGACACCCCACCATTAATGATAGCAGAAGTCAAAAAAGCCTTGGAGAGCATGCAAAGAGGCAAAGCTGCTGGTAAGGATCAAATAACATCAGATCTGCTGAAAGATGGAAGACAGATTGTGTTATAAAAACTAGTGACCCTCTTTACGAGGGGTCTTTTGTTGAGAAGAGTACCAGAATCTTGGAAGAATGCTAACATCATCCTAATACATAAGACAGGAGATTACAAGGACTTGAAGAGTTACAGGCCAATCAGGTTGCTCTCCGTAGTATACAAGCTATTTACAAAGGTAATTGCTAACAGAGTCAAGTCAATATTAGAATTCAATCAATCCAAAGGAACAAGCAGGATTTCGAACAGGCTGCTCAACAATCGACCACATTCATACTATCAATCAGGTAATAGAGAAATGCTCAGAATATAGCCAACCACTATACATAGCCTTCATAGATTACGAGAAGGCATTTGATTCAGCATAAATATCAGCAGTGATGCAGACACTGCGAAATCAGGGTGTCGACGAAGCATACATAAACATCCTGGAACAAATCTACACAAGATCAACTGCTACTATAGTGCATCATAAAGAAAGCAATAGAATACCAATCAAAAAGGGTGTAAGGCAGGGCGATACAATCTCCCCGATGCTATTTACCGCGTGCGTACAGGAGTGTTTCAGAGGCCTAGAAAAGGAACAGTTAGGCACAAAAGTTAATGAAGAATACCCTAGTACCTGCGCTTCGCCGATGACATTGCATTGCTGAGTAACTCGGGAGACGAATTACAACTCATGATTACGGAGTTGAAGAAGGAGAGCAGAAAAGTAGGTCTTAAGATTATTCTGCAGAAAATTAAAGTAATGTACAACAACCTCGGTAGAAAACAGCACTTCGTGATATGTAATAATGCACTTGAAGTTGTAAAAGACTATATCTACTTAGGACAGGTAATAATTGCGGAGCCGAACCATGAGACTGAAGTAACTAGAACAATAAGAATGGGGTGGAGCACATTTAGCAAGCACTTTCAAATCATGACAGGTAGATTGCCACTATCCCTCAAGAGAAAGGTATATAACAGCTGTATCTCACCAGTACTTAGCTATGGAGCTAAAACCTGGAAACTTACAAAGAGGGTACAGCTTAAATTGAGGACAACGCAGTGAGCAATGGAAAGGAAACTGGTAGGTGTAACCTTGAGAGACAAGAGAGCAGAGTGAATAAGGGAACAAATCGGGGTTAAGGATATTGCCACGTTCCATTTCTAAAGTTTTGTTATCGCTCCAAAAGACTACACAATTCTCAGCGCAAAAAAACGCGCGTGCAGTTTTCGAGAAGCTTCCGGACTTTAGTAGATCATTTTGATAAGATCACGCCCACTCTGCGAACTGTACAGATTATTCAGGAACCTACGCCACCACCAGCGATAACGCTAGAACATTCGATGGCAAGAGTATAAATGCCGACGCACTTCGCCGCTTGTGAGTAGTTGATCGACGGCCGACGCTCCGTTCACTGCTATCTGTGCAAGACTGCTACTGTAATCAGACTTTCCGTTTGCCGGGCACAGGTTCGCCCAAATAAACTGTTAAATCCCAACACAATATATCCTCTCTTCGGCCACGTCACAACCCCGTGACAATATCATACTTAAAATCAAGAAGAGGAAATGGACATGGGCCGGGCACCTTGCACATAGACAGGATAACCGGTGGTCATTAAAGGTAACTAGCTGCATTCCTAGAGAAGGCAAGTGGGTTAGGCGGAGAAAGAAGGTTAGGTGGGCAGACGAGATTAAGAAGTTTGTGGGTATAAATTGGAAGCAGCAAGCACAGGACCGAGTCGACTGGCGGAACATGGGAGAGGCATTTGTCGTGCAGTGGACGTAGTCACGCTGATGATGATGACACAACATACATAACAGGAAAATAACTATGGCTGTGAAGCACTACTATACACATCACGTCCTAATATACCTTCATGGTCAGTAGGGCTTCTACCCTTCCTAACTTAACAAGTACACATTGATCTGTTTTTACTACTTCGAGAAACTGTGAGATACTTTCTTTAAAATTATGTCTTGCTGATCGTTTGTCAGGATCAGAGTAAAATCCAGCCATTCTAGAGCGCCATATACTGTTTAAGGCAGTCATTATGACTAAATCAAAAGGTAATCTATCATCATTCTCGAATGCCGAATACCAGATTCTGGGCGGGTCTAAAGGAAATTCTTTCTTTAGTTGTCCTTTGCAATACATCCCAAAAGTATACTCCTTCCCAACAGTGTGAGAAAACATGATCAATAGTTGCCGGTGTTTTACAGAGTAGACAGTCAAATCCCCATAGCATACGAAAACCACGCTCCTTGAGGAAACTTCCTACAGAAAGCATTGCAGTGTGTAATTTAAAAAGGAACCTTTTGGACTTGGAGCTGCCTGCATTTTTTTTACTCGTTTAAGTACATTCTGACCATAAATCTTTGTACAGTTTTTTTTTTCCTACAGACCACAGGTATTCAGTCGGAAAACAAACACACAAGAACTGCACACTGGCCACGGCTTCGTTCATGTAGCCTCGCAGCGCCCCAGTCATAATTGAGTGCCCACGAAAAACTCCGGCAACAGTCTACCTAGTCTTATTTGGCACACTGTTAGCAGGAAAGGATCTCTTGTCTCATGGAAAAGGAAATGCCTATTTCCTAGCCCAAGGCCACCACACTTCACTCGTCTAAACGAATTCGTGCGAGTGCACCTTTCCCAGTTAGACCCCCACACAAATATTGCAAACACTCAATGTAATTTTTGCACATTGACACGGGAACAGTACACCACTTGCATCAGATACCATAGCTTGGACACAAAAAACCAGTTGCATAGCCCTAGTAAACATAGACAGATAAGTTGCATTCCAGCTATTCGTTTCTCTTTTATTTCTTTTCCTTGCCGTTTCCAGTAATCATCAGTACTTTTGTATGACTCAAGCGGAACTATGAGATATTTAACTGAAGTATTTGTCCATTTAATGACTGCGAAAAATTCTGGGGCTGAAGGCCAAGATCCGTGCCAAAAGTCGAGGCATTTACCCCACTTTATGTGGCTTCCAATTACTTCGGCGAATGATTAGTGAATTATCAATGCCTTCATAAACAACATCATCAACATAAGCGAGTAGTTTGACCTCGGAGGATTGTAATATATACCCACTAGTGATATCGTTCTGCAGTATCGCCAGACATTATGTTTCAATGTAGGCGCAAAACAACAGTGGACTAACAGGGCCACCTTGACGCATTGAGTGCTCATTTCCGATGGGGGAGCCCAATGTGTTTATTATTAGTCTCGTACTACCATTTCGATATGCCATTGCTACACCATCCACAATTATCTTACTAGCATTAATGTGCGACAATACTGCAAAGAAAAGACTGCGGGTGACGCAATCGAACGCTTTCTCCAGATCCAGCTGTAGTATAGCCACCTGAGCTTGACTGACGTGAATATATTATAGAACAGACCGCATTTGATTCCACACGTTTAATGTGAACTGACAATATCTTTTATTACTGACTGTAGTCTAGAAGCCATATTTTCATTATTATTTTGTAGTCTACGTTTGTCAGTGCGATTGGTCAGTACGCTGTGACGTGCCTAAACTTTTCAACCTCATCTATCTTCGGAATCAGAATGGTACGTGTTTCACCAAAAGACGGTCATATTTTTTTCCTCATATGCCTCACTCGCAACTGTAGGAGCCAATTCACTTTTAAAACTATTGTACCGCTTGGCACACAGACCATCTGGACCCGGAGACTTGCCGGTATTCAACTTATCAATTGCCCGTTCAACTTCAGATGCTGATATAGATAATTCCAAAGCGCTTTTCACTTCATCATTCATTTGCAGCGTGCGCCCTAAATATTCTGCTTTAAATCCTTTTATGTTTACCTGTCTACACGAAAAAAAGTTTTCAAAGTGCCTTGAAAAGACATGTCAAATGCTGTCAGTATCAGTTACTTTGTGACCATCCTTCTCTACACGCAAAAAGGTTTTCAAAGTGCCTCGAAAAGACACGTAAAATGCTGTCAGTATTGGTTACTTTGTGACCATCCTTCTCTATTCTTTCGATGTTATTCTGTCAAGACTTAGTTTTTTCCACCCCTAACGCTCTTTTGGCAGGCGTCTCTCCAGCAGCTAAAGCCTCAGCCCTAGCACAAAGAAGTGCACCACGGTAGCGTTCCTCGTCATGCAGTGCAAGTTTCTGCTTAATATTGGGTATGTCATTTTTATACTCTCCCAGCTGTTTGCACTTCAAGTCAATTAATCTTTCTAACATCTGGAGTGCCTTCTCTTTACTTTTCCTTCTGTAACTCAATGGGCTAGATTGATCAACAGCTTTTATATTTATTTGCTGCTTGGACTCTTCCGATTGTCCTAAAAGATTAACTTCATCATTCATTTTTATTTCATTGACACAATTTATTACCTGATCTAAAAAACATTCATCAGTAATTAAAGTGAAATTCATCTTCCACTGTTCCCTCGAAAAAGTTCCACCTTTTGTTTTTGCTCCTATATCACATTTAGCTAAACAATGATCACTGAAGTGTATAGGGTAGACACCACATAGCTCTTACATTGTGCAATTATTTCAAGCGACACATAAATGTGATCCAGGTGTACATGGCTATTCTCCTCAAAATGCGTAAAACGCTCTTCCCGCGTTCCCTCCATACAGCCACCCATGTGTTCTAATTCGAATTCAGTAATATGTCTGCTAGCATTCTTCTGCTTTTATCGTACTTGATGCGTCCGTTAGATCGATCTCGCCCATTGAGGACGCAGTTAAAAATCATGAAGTAACACAGCCTTTCATTTTAAACTGAGGTACTGTTCCAGCTTTGAAAAAAAAGTGTGCGTTCCTCGCAGAGGGTTGTTGCATGAATGCACATAGCACGCCACGAGCATTCATTAGGTACAACATCACAAAAAACCAATCTACCAGACGGGCAAGAGAAGGTACTTTGCACAACAAGACCTGGTAACTTTTTAATGAAGAAGACACAGCCTGCAGACGTATTGCATGGCTTACAATTGCATATTAACGCGTCGTAAACCTCAGCACTATGCCCCGGGTCTTTTCGTCACCGTCTACTTTCATTTCTTGTACAGCTAGTACATCTAGATCATGATCCACAAGCAGCCTATAGACTTCGTTCTGTTTCTGCTTGGCAGCAAGACCTTGAACATTTAGCGTTGCCACTCTAAGTGTCGGTGCAAAAGCCATGTCTACAGCGTGAAGAAGTTCATGATGCTTACATTCAGCGTCTAGCCCGGAGCAAGACATCCACGTAGCCTCCACGTGAACCTGTGCCACTGGAGGGCAGTGGTGGCTCGTGTTTGTCCGCAATCATGTTGAGACGCAGCCTTGTGCTACTGCATCGGAACGAAGATGCCTTTGCAGGTGGCCCATCTTCATGCTTTTCACTGAACACTTCGCTCTCTCCTGCAGAATGTTTGTGAGGTCTTTTGCTCATGGACCCATCATTGGTACTCTGAGCCGTCACTGAAGGTTATTCAGTAGTGTCCACGTGCTCGAGTTTCAACGGGGTACTTGTGTGGCCTTCTTTGGTTTGGCAGCCTGGCTCTAGAGTAGCCCTCCGGTGCCTTGTCGGCTTGTACTGTTGGCTCGATGCGACCAATCGAAGCAGCTGTACCTGCTGAAACATCTGGGCTCACCACATAACCAGCCCTTTTCGCCGCATCCTCAGCCTCGGTCGCGTCCATCACCAACTCTGTGGCTTCCCCTTCAGCCAATCCGATCGCCGATGCATACGTATGCATGCACTCGTCTTCTCTGTGGCCGAACCGACGACAGCACAAGTATTGAAGTACCTTACACTCTCTTTTAACAAGGCCGGTACCTTGACAGCATTGCATTGGCTGACCAGGTGAAACCACAAGGGCCCATTCACTAGCCAACCTGATTTGATGCGAAAGATCTTCAACCTTTGCATCACTATTGAGCCTGCGTAGAACAGACTGTGTGGTTGACCCTTTATCGCTGACTCCTTGAATACGCCAATGCTCCCGGGTGACTTGTATAACCTTCCCAAACGCTGCCAACGCCATTCGAACATCTTCATTGTCGTCACCGTAAAGCATCCAATGAAGGCGCAGCCACACCTGCTGATCCCGGGGGTCCACGATGATGCAGTATCGCCCCTTGACCTTCAGCTCCTTCACAACCAGCAAGCGTTTGGTAGTGTCTGCATTGCTAATGGTGACAGCCCCGACATGATTGATCTGGTAGGCCCCCAGTAACAACACCTCCGGCAGCAGCCCTGTAGGGCTGAGCATGCCTCGGAAATCTTCTACTCGATATGGTCTGCCACACACATCACCAAGTAAAAACACAGTGTCTTGCGCCACACGTACCTTGGGCAGTGGTGACAAATATTCTGGTATCCTGCGCCTTGATTTTCGGTCATCCTGTTACCACAGCTGTGCCGCAAATGCCGCTCCAATGGAGCACATGATTATTGCGACCGACACGCGTGAGTGTCGACGAAAGAATACTGAGCCACCCCGTTGCTTGCAACTTGTTGACAAACTTGCCTTAGGCAGGCTTGATGTCGGGAAGGCAATCACGTTAATATGACTTATAAAGCCTTTTAAAACAGCGAAAAGACAACCAGTCGTCACACCATGAAAATAGCGTAACGAGTAGGTCGTTCGATGCTCCAACCCATTACAAAAGCTTCTTTTGTTCAGCTATTAACTGTGGCGCATGCCCACTTCAGGCATAATTCCTCATCCTCGTCAGCCACTGCATGAACAATACGCACAATATTCCTCGCAACATTTTAGCAGATACCACGTTTTCCAGAAGAATGACGAAAAATAGCATAGCGAATGCTGGTCTACTACCCTAAAATTGTTATTATTAATGCCATAGCGGACATCAAGCAAGTGTGCTTGCAGCAGTTACCCAATGAGTGTTTAGAAAAGATTCTGAAAGGCCACTCTTATAGTTTTCGCTGTCACTGTGCTGCGTATTCCGCGTAAGCCTGGCGTTTTTTGCGACCCAGACTTAAAGGGAATGAAACATTCTTGATGCAATGAGAGTGTTAAAGAGTTCCCGGAGTAGTCCACAGCACCTATAGCAAGGGGGCCGCTCACTGCTCCTGAAGACCTTCCCATGCCCACCTTCACTCTCCGTATAAATTCTTGATTGTGTGGATCTCTTCCTATCTTGGCGGTGTCACGGCATTGCAGTGGAAAACTACCATGTGAAGCCTGAAAGAAGTGTCGAAACCGCTTCTGGAGCAAGCAGCAACTTCCCTCTCGGAATCTGCATTTCGTTGCCGTTTATAACGCAGAACTACCTAAGTGCAGTTCAAAGTGATGTTCCCATACAACTGAAGAAATTGTGAAAGCTTTAACCTTTCTGAGAAGCTTGCAGTCCCGCTTCTTGCGGAGCTCGTGAACTTTCGGTGCCGGAAACAGCGATGCTTTTGGTCCACTCAAGTAGCCAATGTGGCTGCCCGGAGCAAAGCAGTGCAAGACGTTCCACCTCCTTGCCATGTTGCTGGCTGCACGCGGCGAACACGCTCAGGGCACACGGTCCACACGAGAAAGCGCTAAGGCGTAACGGGTGCTCCCAACACTCATGACTGTTTTGCCTATGCAGACTGGCAATGCAAAGAACAGGTCTGCTAGGAACGCTCATCTGCGCACGTTCCAAATGCGGTCTGCGCCCTGCCTGAACGCAGGAGGAGTCCTTGCACTCTGTAGGAAACGTGCATTGGCATTGCTACTACACGCAGTTCACGTCTTGTGAAAATGTCTGACAAGAAGCGCATGCGTAAGGAAGACAGGCTCTAGTTTGTGCAGCGCCAATTGCCGCCCTAGCGAAGAGAGGGCAAAGCTCCAGTCGCTCAGGGCGCTTGCTTGGTTTTCCCATTGCGCACACGGGAAACGTGTTCCTGGGCGCTTTCATCTCGCATTTTGTACGCTATAAATGCGGCTCCTTCATCATTCTGAAAAGCAGGCACACACTCCTGCTGTATTGTAAGCTGCTACAAAAGTTTAAAAATGTCCCAGAACTGAAAACTGCCTATGAAGTTCCACCACTTCTAATGCAAGCAGTGAGAGGAAAAAAGGCGTCGAGAGTGGATTATTACCGAGAGTGGATTAGCGGTAACATACATATAGAATTCACTCCGTCACCTCACTTCTAATGTCATAGAAAGGCTGCTGTTCACCATAGAGATGCACATAGCACTCGCTCAAAAACATCGTGTTTGACTTGCTTGGGCCCGCAAAAGTTGCCAATGAATCGCTCTCGGTTCTGATGAGATTCACACCGTGAAAATGTTTTTACAATCTTTTTAAACCTTCGGAGAAAGTCACAGGTGACGCTGCACGTGCAGGGCGGCCAGACAACAGCGCGTGCATAGTGCGCCAATGTACTGAGAGAGCGCAGGCAGAACGAGGGAGCGGGGTACCTAGCGACCTGCTTTTGCTAGAAAGGCGGCAAAACGCGCGACGCAGCTCCCCCATGGCCAAGGTTGGGAGACCTATGGGATCGGCCGAGTAGCCGGAGATATGAAGCGTACGTCGCATGCAGGTGCGCTGGCTCTCTTTCTGGTCTTCGCCGTGCCACCTATTACAGTATGGATGGATGGATGCTATGACCGTCCCCTTTATGACAGTGACATGCGTGCTACCAGGGTCGGAAAAAAAAATAATGAAACTAATGCCTTATCTATTTCGATTAAATCGATGTTACTATAACAAAGAAAAATACAAAATTATGTTCCATCTCTCTGTCTCTTCAGGCAGAATGACCTCATTTTTATACTATTTCTGTCCTTTATCTCTACTTTTCTGCCACCAGTACTCTAATCATCTCTTACTTACTTCTATTGGGGACATGTGCAGCTTTCCATGTCCGTCCTCGAAACTCGAAGCCTCGTGCGAGATTGTACCCACACATATACCTGGGTAGATATTGCCGCATTCAATCGGAACATGTTCTCTTGTTTCCTTAACTTTCCCACAGTATGTGCATTGTTCTTCTTCCTCACTGAATTTCACTTTATGACAACGCATTTTAAGGCAACTTGGCCTTGCTTTAAACAGTGAAGCATTTTTCCTTGAATTATGATAAAACCTCTCCCACCTTATTTCGTTTTTGCCCTTTCGGTAGTTACCGAGAGCTGGCTTCTTTCCCATCACTGTCATCCAATAAATCCTCTCGGCCTCTCTGACTTTTCGCTAAAAGGAGCCTTGCAACAATTTTTGCACATGGTCAGAAAACGCTGCCGATCGGTAGTAGAGGCTCCCGACAACTCGCGAGCCAAATATTATAGCACAGCACACGGCCAGGAGTTCACAATAAATTATCAAAGTCAGATAAAGATTGCTTTCTCTTCTCTTGACAAACTGCAGAATATGTCCAAAAATCACACGTGAATTACCCATCTATCAGCCATTGGTTGATTTGAACATGGCACGCTCGCTCGTTGCAAAAATTGCCGCGGGAGGCCGCGACTTGTCCACACCTGCGCGTGTTCACATAAAAAAAATGGCGCATTTGAAGAAAAAAAAAAGAAAAAAAGTGCTCAAGGCCATGAGATCCGTGTGACGTTTTTCTGTGGCCCTACTATTCCTCCCTGCATAGCTTCCAGCGCTTTCGTCCGGGCGAGAGAAGAGAGAATGCAATTGCAGCATGCGACAAACCTTAATAACTCCACTCACACTGGACAGATCTTTAAAATTTTTGTGCCGTTGAATTCGTGAGGCAATAAGCTTTTCCAGTGAATTCATTCCTTCGTTACTTGAAAAAGCGTTTCAGGGCCTTTTTAATGCTTCTTGTTGCCATGTTGCCCACACTGCCAGCCGTATATTTACTGGTGAGCCTCCTAGTTCCTTTTCTTCACTTTGTGTTCACGCTTTTCCTATACAAATACAGTTGACTTCTCTTAAACAGAACTCGAAGGGGTTTCATGAAAGTGTTCCATTTATCAGAAGTTTCATTTAAGCAAAGTACACTTATTTAGTGAACCAAGACCTTTATTCAAATTGCTCAAACCTCACCTTACTCATGAGGATGAGTAAGAGAAAAAAGGAATGAAGAATGGTTTGTTTGGCAAGCTTGAGTTGTTTTTTCATGAGGTACGCACCCATGCCTGACAAACTAGCTAGAAATTCTGGACAAGTCTCGTGCTCAAAATAGGGCTGCAAAAGTTCAACAGCCTTTTTAGCTGATCGGTCTAGTGGTACCACTGCACTGACAGTATCATCACATTCATCGCTGAAAGGTTGATCTTCATCTTGCACTTTGGCAATCATTTCTTCGACAGTCTCTTCACGACAGGTACGAACATTTTCATAAATTGATTTGTAGTCCTGCAGCCTGAAAGGAGCAGAGGGCACGACTTGACTGAATATTGTCTCAATGTCGGCATCAGCAGGGCTTTCTTCTTCATCAGGTACTGCTTTCTTGCGTATGAAAGCCAGCATGGTGAAAACATCTGTGTACTGTTGTTGCCTTCACTTGCCCCCAGGCACAAGCCAAAATGTGGATGGCTGTCAATAAATTTGTGCAGTAGCATTTCCCGCTGCTTGCTCTAAGCAGCATTTGATGGAGCAATTGTCAGCGGTAATGAACTTTATAGTTCTGAATAACCCCTTGATACATCCGCTGAATCACTGCCTTCGCATTGGCTGGCAAGAGCTCCAGAGTGATGGCGTGGAGTCTTTGAACCTGACTGTGGGCTGGGCAATTATCCACGATGAAGACAACCTTCCTGCCTTGCCTTGTAAATCTTGCGTCTTCCTCCCGAAGCCAGTTTTCAAAAATCACCATGGTCATCCATGCTCTTCCATTCCCATGGCACGCAATGGGCAGTTGTCGAACGCCTTTGAAACAATGTGGGTGCCTTGATTTTCCTATTACCAACAGCTTCAATTTCTCATCTCCTGCCATGTTTGCACCCAACAGCACCGTGATGCGATCTTTACTGCGTTTTCCTTCACTACACGCTTCCCCTTTGAAGGTGAGAGTCGATGGAAGCGCCTTATAAAAAAGACCCATCTCATCAACGGTGAAGATGTCTCGTGGCTCAAAGCTCATCAAGATTTCCTTAAGCCATCCCTGTTGCCAGTCGGTGCAAATGTCTCTGTTGACTGCACCACTCTCACCGGAGATTGCTTTGAAGACTACGCCATGGCGTGTTTCAAAGCGACTGAGCCATCCGTCGCTTAGGACAAAGTTCTTAACACCCATTTGCATGGCGATCTCTCGAGCTTTCTGCTCGAGAATCGGTTCGCTTATGAGCTAATTTGAACTACGTGCACGCTTGAACCACAAAAAAAGAACTTTTCTAGTGGTTCATAAGGCGTCGTCCGCATCTGTTTAGATGTAAAGGTCCCGTTCTTAACAGCGCCTTCAATCTTTTCTCTGTCTTTCCAGATTCACGATAGCGTCAATTTCGGGATGTATTTTTTCCACCACCTCCGTCTTGGACAGGCCGCTTCGATTGAGCTCCTGAAGAATTTGCAGCTTTTTTTTAATCGACAGTGCATGGTGCGGCCGCTTCCTTTTAATCGAGCCGAAATAACGCCGCGATTCACCACACTTAGCCGCACAAATAGGCCTAACGCATAATTGACTCGCTGACTCTGCTCCCACAGCCACAAGCGAGAATAGCTACTGGATTGGCTTGTCTCATGGAGGAAGGAAAAATATAGGAGAGGCCATGACGTCACATTCGTGAAGCCGCCACATGAATGGATGGATTGATAAGGCTGCAGCCTTTTGATCGGGCGGCGGCTAACGCCACCAGGCCGTAATATTTAGTGAACCAAAAAGTAAATTTATCTTTTTTTGTTTTCCTTTAAATCGTGAAGTTGAGGACTGGTACTTTGCAGTGAAGGGTTTAATTTTCACTCATGCCTTGACTTTAGCCACCAATCAGATAACCTCCTTCTAGTTAATTCTACCCGCTTAATGTCTATTTTGCCCTCCCTGTCCCTAAACCCCAGTGCTTTTACCTGTTTTACCTCTGTGGGCTTGGATACCTGTTTTCCCACTTTATAACTGCCTTGTTACCTTTATTGATATTCTTTAAAAGATTAGAGACTCCATCTTCCACACCTAGTGTGTCCAGTATTACCCACAAGTCCTCTTGAACCACGGTATTGTACGCTCCCTTGATATCCACAAATGCTAGACACAGGAGCCTGTGTTCCTTTTCTGCTATTTTGATGCACTGCATCAGTGAGAACAGATTGTCTTTCAACCTCCTGTGTTTCCGAAACCCATTCTGCAGTTCCTCCAGCACCCTCTCATCCTCTATCCATACCTGCAGTCTTTTCTTTATAATCTGAATAGCCAGCCTGTAGACCACTTATGTCACTGTTATAGGACGGTAGTTGTTTATGTCCGCTTTGTCCCCTTTTCCTTTATAGATCATGCTTACCCTGCTAACTTTACACCCATCGGGGACTTCTCCATCGATTATTCTTTTGCTCACTGCCTCTCTCAAAGTCTGCTTAGACTTCGGGCCCAATATCTTTATCAGCATAATTGGAATGCCATCTGGGCCTATCGATGTACTACTAGGAACCCTCTTCTCAGCCCTTTCCCACTCTCGTTGTGAAAAGGGGGCCATTGCGCCACTTGATTCATCCTAGTCTATTGTCGCAAACACCCGGATTCCCTCCTAGCAGAAAAGCAGATAAACACTTCGCGATTTCCGGTGAGCAGCCGCGGCAGCGGCCTTCGAAGTGGCGCTGGCGGAGTGGTAGCAGTGGTAGGCATTCTCTGCCGACAGCGAGTCGATGCACGAGTGCTGCTTCTTTTGCGTGTTTTAGAAAAGCTGTGCGATGCCCAGCTGTAGTGTATACTCGGTGCGAATCGTGTGCACCGCCGTATGTATCTGGTGGCACTTTTCACGTATGTTCCCTTCGCTGTTGATCAATAATACATGGTATTTGCATGCGGAGCTTTCAGCTGTACGCTCCGTTGGCTCTCACTCATTGCGTCAACTGAGCCAGAACAGTCGCAAACTTTCCTTTTTAGTGTCGTAGGCATCATGTCGCGTTTTCAGAAGTTGTGTCGTTCATACGGAAGGACAATAAACTTTTTTCATTATCGGACTAAATGTGTATGTATTGTACAGTGTGTGCTCGTTACGTGTTGTGTGCGCGCGCACTGCAATTACACACTTTACGTGCACGATCACGTATACAATACAGTGGTGCCTTCTTACCAACGTGAAGTACGTCAAGTACTAGGCTGGCGTTGCATGGAATAGCAACGAAGCAAGCTCTCAAAATTGTGCATCCCCACACCGACACTATATAAGAGCAATGAACTGCTAATCGGCCCGTAGATAGTGTCATGACCAAGAAAGACGCTGGCACTTCAGCGCACGGGTAGTTAGAGCAAAGAAGAGGAGAACGAAGTCAGAATAAGAACAGCTGGCCCAGGATCGGGTGTTGTCTCTTGTTCTCTGTCTAGTACATTACAATATTGCAGTCAACGAAGAAAAAGGCTTACGTGCCGGCTTCGCCATCCAGGACAGCTGCGATAAGCGCCGCTTGAGGACGGCGTCAAGGCCTCCTTGGCAGCTGTTCACCTGCCGCCATTGCCACCACCGTTCGGGGACGGCGTCAAGGCCTCCTCGGCTGCTGCAGTACCCGTTACCGGTACCATTTCACAAGGGACGCCGTCCACGTGTCCTCTATGGATTCTGCCGTCAGCGCAAGCCGACAAGTAAACACTCTCCGGGAAGCCACCGGTACGTGTCTTCGTGGTTCGTCGGCAGTGCGGGCTTCTCCATCGAGGAACGCCGTTCACGCTTCCTTGGCAATGGGGTCCCACCCACCGCTTCAGCTACCCTTCAAACCACCAGTGAACGGCATCCAGGCCTCCCCTGGGGTTGTAGGACATGACTTTATTGACACCCTGCCACCATTTCGCGGCAGGGATCCGCACGGGCTCCTGTCCTTTGGGAATGCTGCTCACGCTTCCCATGGCCTACATTCCCGTTGCCGCACTCTTTCAACATACGAGCTGCCATGGAACGCCGTCCAGGCTTTAATGCTCGTCAACCTCACCGGTGTGAGTGCTGCAACCGCTACTCATTGGAAGACCGCGATCACCAACGCTTCGGACTGGCCGGTATCGAGGAGCAGGCTCCAGAGGCTTTCCACCTCGAGGCTGCAGCTGTGCGCTGCAGCTTACCACACGAGAAGTTAGACACTTTGTCAATACCCGAAGCAAGTTCACTGCGGCCAGAGGCCGCTACCGAAGTCAGACCTCTTGAAGGGCGTTGCTCCAACGAAACAGCCGCAGAGAATCATCTCGACTGTGCTGCATTGCCCTTCACCGACGCAACCCCATTCGCACACCGAGCTGAAGTGGAGCAACACCTCGAAGGTTCCTCGGAGCCCTCCAGCCGCGCGGCAGTAAGCTTTTCCACCTGCCCTACGAATGACATCAGACGCAGGTGCGACACGCCACTACTGCTCTCAGTACCCGCGCCGGTATGTGATGCCATCATGTCAGTGGAAGAGGCTGATACCAGTCCTCATACAGCTCAGTTAGAGAAGCCAGCCCCAATATCACCTTTACTGAGGCAAGTGGAGACACCAGCATCGCCTATGCTTGAACTGCCTATGGTGATGGCGCCGGTAGAGTCCAGGGTACCCAGCGCGTCTTTTGGGGTAGGTACTCTTTCGGCTACTCTCGTCCGGAGTGCAATGTCTGCCGCTGATTTTGCGGCCCGTCCGAAGCGCGCTGTCAGGTGCATGTATAGCTGCTTCCCACAAAGAGTCTCTGCATGGTCGAGACCGACCACAACGATGCAGCCAGTCTCGACCTCCCGATAGACTTGTGGAAGACTCTGGCACCCAGTTTCAGCGTGGCCAAGGCCGACCTCCGAGATGCAGCCACTATATCGACTGCATCTGCGCACCGTATGGTGTTTTGTTTGCCCTATAAATTTGACATCACCTCCGCCACATTTCTCACAATGCATTGGTATAGAGTAGGGCCTCTCCTATATTTTTCCTTCCTCTATGGCTTTGGCAGATACCGGGACCAAATCGCGGCCGAGAGCGTCGATTGCAACGGGGCAGCCAGTGCCAGCCGCCTGAGTCCACAGCACTTTTTCAAGGGACATCGTGACGTGCAAAAGAGCGACCAGCTCGAGGCAGCCAGTGCCGTCCACCAGAGACGCTTCCCCCAGACCGTCGCTCCATGTTGCATTGTGGTCCGGGCTGACCACCACGATGCAGCCAAGCCCGCCCACCAGAAACTTTGCCGCCAGCTCCGCGCGCGCGCAGTCATGGCCGAGTGTCATGACCAAGAAAGACGCTGGCCCTTCAGCGCGCGGGTAGCTAGAGCAAAGAAGAGAAGAACGAAGTCAGAATAAGAACAGCTGGCCCAGGAACGGGTGTTGTCTCTTGTTCTCTGTCTAGTACATTACAATAGGAAAATCTGGCTAAAAAAAATGAGGCTTACGGCGAGTAGAACGCATAAGTCACTGCTGGGTGAGTTCGAATACGATGATGCAGGGGCAGAATGATTTCGATTACGACACATACCAGTGCTTTTTGTGCTGTTGCACAAAAACAATCCACGAAGTATTTCAGCCCACTGTGCTCAAACCTGCCATGCGGGAACTGTTTCGGAAAGGTGTGCTCATAACATTTTACTTCTTTCATTCGTTCCCTGTTTATTCAGATAAAAACAATGATTGCCTAGGTTGACGGGACTAAAGGCAGATTACCTCTGCCTGACTAAGGTCCCTCCACTCATACATTTATTTCATTTATTTTTCATTTATTGGTACCCTCAGGACCGGGAGGTATTACAGAGGGGAGTGGTATTAGCACAAAAAGAAAAAAAAAGAAAAAAAAAGAATACAGAAATGCAGCAATGAATATGCAGTTATTACAGTGGTGCGGCTCCTACTCATACTGTCTTAGCTAATGGCATTTTTAAACAATTCATGATCTTGGATAGTTGCTATTGGTGCGGGAAGGTGATTCCATTTGATGCTCGTGCGTGCTAGGAATGATGTGTGGCAGCCATTTGTTCTGCATAATGGAACTCCGACCTTGTGACGATGATCTAGACGAGGTGATACATAATCTGGTAGTGAAATAAGTTCATTATGTAATTGGTGATGGTGATATATTTTGTGAAAAAGACACAAACGAAGAAACCGACGGCGAGATGCTAAAGATGGTAGGTTCAAGCTAGATTTCATTGCCGATATGCTTGCAGTGCGGTTATCGTTGGAAAGAATAACGCGGGTAGAATTATTTTGAACCATTTCGACTGAGTGTATTAGATTGGCAGATACAGGATCCCAAACCGAGGCGGCATATTCTAATTTAGGGCGAATCAATGTTTTGTAGAGGGTGAGTTTTAAGGAAGAAGGAGCTTTAGCAAAGTTGCGACGTAGGTACCCAAGCATTCTGTTTGCTTTTGCAATTATGTGTTCAGTGTGGATTGCCCAATTTAAAGTGCTGGTTATGTCTAAGCCTAGATATTTATAGCTAGAAACGGTATCCAATGCAAGATCATTGAGAGAGTAGGTAGGAGGTGAATTAGTTGTTCTAGACACTCTCATAACCTTGCACTTGTTGATGTTGAGTTGCATTAACCATTTTTGACACCAAATTGAGACAACAGTAAGGTCAGTTTGAAGAGCAATTACGTCTGCATCGGAGCTTAATTCACAGAATATTACACAGTCATCAGCAAATAGGTGCACATGAGAGGAAAGACACGCAGGTAAGTCGTTAACATAAATAAGAAAAAGAAGAGGACCAAGCACTGACCCTTGCGGTACTCCAGATTGAACAGCGGTGTGGTGGCTATTCACCCCGTTAGCAGCAACATACTGAGAACGATTGTTAAGAAAGAATTCAATCCAAGTTAGTAATTTCCTGTCAAGGTTTATTTGAAGTAATTTGTGCATTAATATACTGTGGGAAACCTTGTCGAACGCTTTAGAAAAATCCAAAAATATGCAGTCGGCCTGAGAAGAGTGATCCAGTATAACGTTCAGTTTATGTGTGAAAGATGCCAGTTGGGTCTCCCAGGAGATTGTTTTTCGGAAACCATGTTGTGCTAGGGTAAAGAATGAATTAGATTCGAGGAATTTTACAAGGTTCGAAAATAAGATGTGTTCTAATATTTTGCACGGTATACTGGTAAGTGATATAGGTCGGTAATTAAGTGGGGAATGGCGGTTACCAGCTTTGTGAAATGGAGTCACCTTCCCGATCTTCCATTCAGCGGGCAGGCAACCTTGGTCGAGTGACTGCTGAAAGATCATTGTAAGTATGACCGATGAAGAAGCACATGTACTCTTCAAGAATTTTGGGTCAATTTGGTCACAACCAGGAGCGGAAGACAATCTTAAGGACCTAATTATCGCTTCAACACCACTGCAATCAATACATATTGGAGGCATAGAGGGATGGGGAAAGGGTTCTGCGTTAGGTAAAACAACATTTGCATCAACGGAAAAGTGAGAGGAAAAAACATCGTTTAGAACGTTCGCACATAAGTCAAAAGGAATTTGATTTCCGCTAGCATCTTCTAGGGTGATTGCGTCGTCGGGATTAGGGTTTATTGTGCGCCAGAATTTTTTAATATCGTTCGTTAGCATGGATGGTAACACGTTTTGTAAGTAATAACTTTTGGCCTTTTTTAGTGCTGTTACATAATATTTGGACGCGAGCTTGTAGGCATTCCAGCGTTCTTCATTCCCGCATTTCTTGGCAGACCTGTATAATCGCTTTTTTTTGTTCGATAGGCGCTTTAGGTGTGCGTTAAACCATGGGGAATCTTGGGTCATTGTTATTGCGTGAACAGGAATGTGTTTGTTAGCCAAGTTGGCAACAGCAGCTGAATACATGTCCCAATTTTCTTGCACACTGCGTTCGTGAAAATTTTCCCAAAAAAGCACTAAGAAATGAACAAAGTTCACTATTAATGGCTTCAAAGTTTGCTTTTTAATAGTTTTTAATCATTTTTATTTTTTTAGGCTTCTTGGGACGCTGAATATTTAGCTGGAATGATATTAATGAATGATCACTTAAGCCAGGTGACAGTGTAATATCCGAGACAAGCTCTGGCCTCAACGTTAGTACGAGATTTAGGGTGTTCGAAGCAAATCGTGATGGCTGAGTAATAAGTTGGGTGAGGGAAAAGACAGTGCATAAGTCTAGGAACTCTTGGCTAATAGTCGAGTAAGGCTGCATAATCGGTGTATCTGAAGTCCATGATATGTTCGGCAGGTTAAAATCGCCAAGCAAAAACAGAGGTAAATTGGGATATCTTGATGAGACCAGATTAATTACGTCATGTAGCTCATTCGCGAAGTTGCCGGAAAAATTTGGTAGCCTGTAACAAACGCCGATAATGATTTTTTGAAAACTAAGTTTGGTTAGTGCCCATGTGATCTCTAACTCGCTGTTAGTATGAATGCACTGGGAAGGAAAATCTTTGGTAATTGCCAAGAGGACGCCACCACCTTTACGGGCAGCGAGGTCGCATCGGAAAAAAGAAAATTTATCCGCGGGCAGAAAAAGTTCGTGGTCGTGAATTTGTGTGTGTAGCCAGGTTTCTGTGAGAGCAAGTATGTCAGCGTTACAAGTATCTATAGCAGAAGTTATTTGGTCACGCTTGTTGATAACGCTTCGAATGTTAGTGAAGAGGATTGTGACGTGTGATAGTGGATGACCACTTCCCTTTGCGTTTACCTATGTAGCAGCGCGTGACGATGCATATTGTATGCAAACCATACAATACGCGTCAAGTTTTTGCCGGGTCCATAAGTCCGCGCAAAAGTGAACCAGCGCTGAGAGCACGTCGCGCAGGTAATGGTGTTTTGTTTGCCCTATAAATTTGACGTCACTTCCGCCACATTTCTCGCAATGCATTGGGATAGAGTAGGGCCTCTCCTATATTTTCCCTTCCTCCATGGCTTGTCTCAAAATTGAGGTGTTGCCATGGTTGTGAGACTACCCTTGGCTTGAGCGAGTCTATGTTGTGTCAAGAGTTTCTGCTGTTCAACCGTAGGTGACCAATCAGTACTGTTTTTATTAACCGATCAATTTAACTGCGCAACACATAGAAATCTAGCCATATGAGCCTGTCTAGTTTCGTTAATGAGGCATTTTTGTTAAAGCGAGCTTCGTTTATTGGGAGTTCACTGTACCTGAACACCTTCCCTGCCCATCTATTTTCCTTATCTTTCCAAAGCCTCTCGTCAAGTCTCATTTTGCTCTGAGCTTTCCTTACTTCAAAGCCTGTTTATCCTATATTCCTCTTTACAGCCTCATTCGTCGTCTTCCTGTGAGCGTCCAACGCGAGACGTCCCACAGTCCTTTGATTTACGTCCATTCCTGATTGCACCTCTGACTTCATGCAAACCACTGACTTCCCAGATATATGAAAAGCAGCAGCGCCCCCACCAACACTACCAACTGTCCAAAGCATAAAGGGCTGCCGGAAAACCAGGCGCAGCCCTGCAGCCACGCCACTACATCTTTTCTTGTTCACTATGATGTAGATACAGTGCTTGTCTGCGGCATGTGGGCAATATTCATAATGAAGCACTCATTTGCTGAACAAGGACACAAAACGTGGTCCACAGCGTGAACAGACATGGACAAGCATAGGACAAAGGATTTTTTCCTAGGTAAATATATTTTACTTTTTTCAAAATGCTCGTGGCTGGCATGAAATTTGAGTAGAATTTTGAGTTTGGAAATACAGCGCAAGTTGCTATACAACAAATATATACTGTTGGCATCTTCTTTCCTTGTAGCCTGGAATCCATGGCGCATAGCCACTCAGAGGGACTGGCCAAGAAAACATATAGTATCCTATGGGCCGTAACTGCACTAGAGCACTGCACGAGCCCATTTCATCGGCCCGGGCCGAAAAATCCACGCGCCGGCCCGGCCCGCCCTAGCCCTATTCAGCCAAATATGCCTCCAGCATAAACGAAGCGTTGTCCAATCTTCGGTTATTGTGTAGATACCTGCAGCACACAAGACAAGTTGTGAGGAGTAATTTGAGAATATCTTTCAGGGCCACAACTTTAATCGTTTCTGCGTATATTTTCCGGTTAATTACACCTGTAACACTTTTGGGAAATATTTGCATAGCAATGTCAAATAAAATTTGAGTGACAGCTGGCTGTCTCATCTACGCAGTGCTAACCACACTACCTTATTTTTGCAGTACAAAGAAAAAGTCCGAGGTATATCACCCTCATAAAGTGGAAAAAATGCAAGACTTTTGTACTCCGACTCTACATAAAGAGCATATTGTCACGTTACTCACGGCAACTTGATATAATGGGCTCGTTGAGTCGACTAGCCAAGCAGCGGCTCAGAGAGATCGTCTTTGTCCTCTTTCACTTTTCGATCTCAGCCAAACAAACCATGTGGCAATAGTCCCCCCCTTTAAAAGCAACGACACGATGCTCGTAAATAAAAAAAATGAAGGTATACACACGCAGATATAGAGAACCAAAAGAGGGAGAGTGCCAGTACTCGCAGCGCAAATGAGGAAGTTTCATCAACGCTTGCGCCAAGCGCAAAAAGAAAAGGCATAAAAACACAGTAGAACACAACAGCAGCAGCGACGCAAAGTCACGGCATGTCGTAGCACGTGAAACCACAAGGGCTACTGTGTGAAGTAGGGCTTCAGCCGAACGACATGCAAGGTTTCGGGCCGAAGCTGTCGACGAGAAGACGCTGCGCCGTTAGGAAATACCTCGTAGGTAACATCTGTGACTCGTCTAAGAACCTTGTACGGTCCAAAATAGGGGCTTAGGAGTTTTTCGGATAAGCCTGGTCGCCGGACAGGGATCCACACCCACACTTGGTCCCCAGGGGGGTAGGTGACATTTTGATGGCGGAGGTTGTAACGTCGTGCGTCTGCATCTTGTTGGTGACTGGTGTTTATGCGAGCTAGTTGACGAGCTTCTTCGGCGTATTGAGTGTATTGCTCAGCGTCTTGAGCAAGTTCATTGCTTTGGTCACACGGAAGCATAGCATCGAGCATGGTTCGCACGTTGCGTCCGTAAACAAGTCGGAAAGGCGGAAATCGCGTTGTTTCTTGCGTTGCCGTATTGTAAGCAAACGTCATGTATAGAAGAATCTCGTCCCAGGTTTTGTGTTGTACGTCCACGTACATTGACAGCATGTCCGCTATGGTCTTGTTAAGCCTCTCTGTCAGTCCATTGGATTGCGGGTGATAAGCCGTTGTTTTTCGATGACTTGTGCAGCTCAGTTTAAAAATGTCCTCCATCATTCGTGCTGTAAACGACATCCCTCTGTCCGTTATTGATGTTGATTGATGTGTGGGGTTTAACGTCCCAAAACCACCATATGATTATGAGAGACGCCGTAGTGGAGGGCTCCGGAAATTTTGACCACCTGGGGTTCTTTAACGTGCACCCAAATCTGAGTACACGGGGGCCTACAACATTTCCGCCTCTATCGGAAATGCAGCCGGGATTCGAACCCGCGAGTTGCGGGTCAGCAGCCGAGTACCTTAGCCACTAGACCACCGCGGCAGGGCATCCCTCTGTCCGTAATCACGCATGACGGGGCACCATGTTGAAGCACGATTTGGTGCACGAAGAACTGCGCGACTTCAGAGGCCGTGCCACGGGGTAACGCTTTTTTTTCGGCATAACGAGTAAGGTAATCCGTCGCAACTATAATCCATTTGTTCCCAGAGGACGTCAAAGGGAAGGGCCCGAGAAGGTCCATTCCCACGAGTTTAAACGGTGTCCGTAATGGTGCGATCGGCTGGAGCAGGCCCGCAGGTCTCCCAGGCAGAGTCTTGCGGCGCTGGAACTCACGGCAGCCTTTCACATATCGATGTACACTAGTTGATAGTCGCGGCCAGTAATACTGTTGGCGTACTCTGGCGAGAGTTCGCGAATAGCCCAAATGTCCTGATGTGGGCTCGTCGTGGCACGCAAGGAGGATCTCATAACACATGTCGGTAGGAACAACGAGTAGGAAGGCTTTGTCGCTACCACGAGTGTTTTTCTTGTAAAGAATGCCTCTTCTTAGACAAAAAGAGGACAGTTCGCGAGCAATGTGTTGAGGGACCTGAGAGTTGCAGCCTTCCAGGGAATCAATGACTGGGCGTAATTCGTCGTCTGCCCGCTGTTTATTCGGAGTCACTAACTTCTCCAAGAAAGGCATCTTCATCTTCGGAGCCCCTGACAGCGTTCCCCACAGGTGCTCCAGAAAGCACGTCGGCGTCTTCGTGTTTGCGCCCTGACCTGTACACAATCGTAATATCGAACTCCTGCAAACGCAAACTCCACCGTGCGAGATGGCTGGATGGATCTCTGAGATTTGCCAGCCAGCAGAGCGAGTGGTGGTCAGTCACCACTTTGAAGGGACGACACCGTAGAGATAAGGCCGAAATTTGGTCGTCACCCACACGACTGCGGGGCATTCTTTTTTTGACGTAGAATAGTTGGTCTCGGCTCGAAAAAGAGTACGACTGGCGTAAGCTATCACATACTCAACGCCGCCGTGTCGTTGTACAAGGACAGCACCAAGTCCGACGTTGCTGGCATCTGTATGAATTTCTGTAGCAGCGTCCTCATCAAAATGGGCAAGAACAGGGGCTGTTTGCATTCTCTGTCGTAACTCTGTGAACGCTGTATCTTGTTCTGCACCCCAAGTAAAGGGCACGTCATCTCCGGTGAGTCGCGTAAGAGGTTCAGCTATCTTCGAGAAGTTTGCGATAAATCGGCGATAATACGCGCACAAGCCGAGAAAACGGCGTACTGCTCTTTTATCTGATGAAACAGGGAAGGCGGCGACAGCAGCCGTTTTGTCTGGATCAGGTCGCACTCCATCCACACTAATGACATGTCCCAGAAATTTCAGCTCTTCATAGCCGAAATGGCATTTTTGAGGTTTCAGCGTGAGTTCAGCTGTGCGAATGGCTTCCAGAACCTTTCTCAGACGCTTCAGATGTTCTTCGAAGCTCTCGGAAAAGATGACCACATCATCGAGGTAGACAAGGCAGCTTTGCCACTTCAAGCCAGCGAGAACTGTGTCCATCATCCTCTGAAAAGTGGCTGGTGCAGAACAGAGGCCGAAGGGAAGAACTCGGAGTTCGTAAAGTCCGTCTGGAGTCACAGACGCGGTTTTTTCTCCGTCTCGTTCATCCACTTCAATTTGCCAATAGCCACTCTTTAGATCGATGGACGAAAAATACTTCGCGCGTCGTAACCTGTCGAGGGAGTCGTCGACCCGCGGAAGCGGGTAGACGTCCTTTTTTGTGACGCTATTAAGCTTCCTGTAGTCAATACAGAATCGCAGCGTTCCGTCTTTTTTCTTTACTAGAACGACTGGCGAGGACCAACCGCTGCTGGATGGTTGCATAATCCCGTCATCGAGCATCTCTTTTACTTGTGTCTGAATAGCCTCGCGTTCTTTGGCAGAAACGCGATAAGGCTGTAGCGGCGAGAGAAGAGAGACGTGAGATGACGTCGAAGGCGGCCGATGGGGCCGTGCCGATCTCGCCACTTTATTCCAGGCCTGAAGCGGAGCCACGTCGGCTACCAGCGTCCGCCACGCCAGGTGTGCTAGCTCGTTCTAATACTCGCGCAGCTTGAGCTAGCATCTGCTGCGCGAGAGGCGCGGCGCGGTGATTGAGAAAATGATGATGATGATCATGCACTACAGGGCTCCCCCCCTAGCGCTTTGCGCGATTTGAAGTATATATATCAAAGAAAGAGAAAGAGACTATATACATGAACGACAATCCGCAAGGTGTCCATTTGCAAAGTCCAGGTTGTCAACGTTGATGGGCCATCGGTAAGCAGCGGGTCTCTGGCGGGCGACACTGGGAATGGCGCAGCGGATGAGGGTGGCTACGCAGGCATGCTGTTGGAAGGAGCGGGCGAGGGTCGTGATGAAGGGACACTTTTGTCGATAGCGAGTACCAACGACAAGGCGAAAAATGGTCAAGGGTCGAGAACACACACGGGCCGTTTCGGTGCGGTCGATTGTCGCGCGCACTCAGACACTGATGCTTAAAAGGTGGACTGTAGCATGAGCGTAGTACGGCCAGTCCAGAGGGTCTAGTGTTACCTCCTTGTTGGAGCTGGTGGGAACGTCGACAGGGAGTGCGGTCAACCCTGGTAGTGTGTTGACCGTGCTGGTACCGTCGCTTGCGGTGGCATATTACCGGCTGCGGCGGCCGCCTGGTCGGCCGAGTAGGGTGCAGATAAGTTGGAAACGGTGCGCTTTAGACCGATGAAATGCGACGTGGTTTACAGTGATAACGAGCCGGCTCAGAGGGCACTGATAGATAGGTTTTTCCGACCTTTGACGACGTGTAACGCGTAGGCGTACGCCGAGGAGTCGTCGCGTTGTTCGAGCTAGAACCGACGTTTGGTGATGCGAGATCGAGCGGCGGGTATGTGGCGTCACAGTTGTCATGGGCCGTCGACGGCGTTGAAATGCTCAAGCACGCGCACGTAGTGGTATGCGGATAGTTTAACTGCGCATCTGTTGGGGCATGCACGATGTGCTCCACCTATGGTGAGCCAGGCGTGTGGCCCTCGGGATTTCCTGACATCGTCACAGCATCATGCACGTTCAGCCGTGCATGCTCAGGGGCTTGAACTTCTGTAGGATACATCGAGGATGATGTTAGTAGGTGCTGGCAGTCCACGAGGTTTTGAGCAGCAGGCACCGGTGTGCAGGGGAAACTGATGGCGTGGAGTGTCACAGCGGGCTCTGGGTCCATAGTGTGAGTGGTGTCGCGGGCCTCCACAGGTGCCGGGACAGGCGGGAAGTCTGCAGGAAGGTCAGCTGGCCCAGCTGAGGTTGTCGAATCACCCGGGACAGACAGTTCAGCTGACCAAGTCTCTGCAGCGAATGCGACGGTGCACGGGGCAGCGGCCGGTGTCGAATCTATGTGGCCAATTGCCGGCAGGGGAATGGTCTGGACTGGCTCTGGAGCAAAGGCGTTCTGGAAGGTGATGAGCCAAGTGCAGTTGTGTCATTTTTGAGAGGAGGAGCATGTTTAAGGCCGTAAAACTTGAGCACGGCATCTCGCAAGTGATCGTACGGGCGAGGGCTCCAGGAGAAGTATGTGAGGTGGTGTTTGAGGTCATGTGGAAGATGGTATTCCAATACCTCGTACATGAGCTCTCGGATCCAGATGCCGTTGTGATACAAGGCCGCCGCAAACTCCTCGAACCATGACTCTAGGCGAGAGGTCCGGAACGGGGACAGCGGCGGGTCGAATTGAAACTGCCAGGCTTGTGCTGACTGGAGCATGGCCGCGTGGCTCGGTGGCAGTAGTGCAGCGCCGGTCGCTTGTTCGTGCGTCCGTGGTCACCAATGTAGCGAGAGGAAAACGAGACGGCGGCCAACGTGTTCGGCGAGAGAAGAGCGGCGGTTGTAGCGGCGAGAGAAGAGAGACGTGAGATGACGTCGAAGGCGGCTGATGGGGCCGTGCCGATCTCGCCACTTTATTCCAGGCCTGAAGCGGAGCCACGTGGCTACCAGCGTCCGCCACGCCAGGTGTGCTAGCTCGTTCTAATACTCGCGCATCTCGAGCTAGCACCTGCTGCGCGAGAGGCGCGGCGCGGTGATTGAGAAAATGATGATGATGATCATGCACTACAAGGCTGCTGCCGGATAGGGCGGACGTCATCGTCGGTAATAATTCGATGCTTCGTGAGGTGTGTTTGACGGACTTTAGAAGAAGAGGCGAAGCAACATCGAAACTGCCTTAAAAGATCATGAAGTGCAGCCTTTCTCTCGTCTGACAGCGTCGAATTAATGTCGATGCGATCTAGAAATTCCTCATCCTCATGCGTTTCCTCGGACGCGAAGCACTCCGTGACGTCGGCAACAGGGTCTCCATAAGCTAGGGTGGTTCCGCAGAAAAGATGCCGGTGCTCGTAATTGAAGTTCGTAACTAGTATCGATGACTGTCCGTCACGGACGCGCACAACACTTCGGACGGCGCATACAACTTGGAGAAGCAGAAGCGATAGGTTGCTTTCAGCCACCACGTCGCCGTCTTGGAAGTCTTCGACTTCGATGGGAACAGTTGCTCGAGGTGGCAGCGTCACACTGTCGTCAGCAACACGCAGCGCAGGTCCACGGCAGTTATCAGCGTCTCGATCTGTTGCGCCTTGAGTCGAGAAGGTCACGATGCGCTCACGGAGATTTATGATGGCACCGTATTCCTGAAGGAAGTCCATGCCGATAATCAGCTGACGCGAACAGTCGCGAAGAACGAGGCAGCTGAGCACAAATGTTTACGCACGAATTTTCACTCTTGTGGTACAGCAACCCAGTGGTGTTACAACGTGTCCTCTAGCTGCTCGAATTCGCGTTCCATTCCACGGCGTGATCACTTTCCTGAGATTTTTCGCTAGCCCCCCGCTGATGATCGAATAGTCTGCACCAGTGTCTACCAATTCACTGACCTAAAGACCGTCAATCAGCACAGGTATGTCGAGTGACACGCGGTCACTAGGTTCAGATGTGGATGTCGGCGTTTCTTCGGTACTGCGATTCTCTGCCGAAATGCCTTCGGCGTTGCGCGCAAGCGTCGATGGGAGGTCTTCCGCACTTTGAGTCCCAGCGGCCTTCCCCCGAAGGCCGCTGCCTTCAGTTTTCCCGACGAGGGCTCGGGGAGTGTTCCCGTGCCGTCACCCCGAAACGTGGCCCAGTGGCTGCGGGTCTCCTCGGAGATAGCGACCGCGATGGCCGTCGTGTGAAGGGTGCACGCTGTTGCGCGAGATACTCTTCGATATCCCTTGGCCTTTGACCAGTTCGGGGACGAGGAGAATCGACAGAAAATCCGCGCAGTCCAAGTTGCCGGTATGGGCATTGGCGGTAAATGTGACCAGCCTCACCGCAATGATAGCAGAGGGGTCGTCTGTCTGGCGTACGCCAGAGATCAAACTTGCGCGTCGGTGCACGTCGACTATCGATGTCCAAATCAGCGTGCGCTGACTGAATCGCGACTGACGGCATCATTGTCTGGATCAGGACGTATGGCATTGTCTGGATCGGGACGTGCGGCACTGTCTGGATCGGGACGTGCGGCACTGGCTGGGTCGGGACTACCTGACCAGAAAGAGGAGTGGCAGATCGCAAGGCTTCCGCGTACGTACGACGGCGAATGTCAGTAGACACAGGAGCCGTTTCCGGATCAACCGACGTGGACGGAAAATGATGGGCGTGCAGCACCTGCTGGATTTCGTCACGGATGACACTGGTGATAGAACCAGCATCGATTTGCCTTTTCCCGTACATCTTTTCAATTTCTTCCCGGACGACAGATCTGATGATCTCGCGAATCCATTTAGGGCTCTTGCTCCCAGGGGTGGCGAAAATTTCAGAAGTTGAGGCAGTATTCACTTGGCGGTCAAACAGGGCAGACCGTTGGTGCAGTACTCGCTCCATTGTTGCCGCTTCAGTAAGGAACTCAGCAACACTTTTGGGGGGACTACGCACCAAACCAGCAAAAAGTTGTTCCTTCACACCACGCATGAGGTGGCGCAACTTTTTTTCTTCTGCCATAGCAGGATCCGCTTGCTTGAAAAGCCGTGTCATGTCCTCGACGTACATCCAGACGGTCTCGTTGGGCATCTGGATGTATGATTATAGTGCACGCTCCGCCCGTTCGCGGCGGTCGGGACTCCTGTAGGTCTCCAGGAGGCGAAGCTGGAACTCGCGCCAAGATGCCAGAACATCATCCCTGTTCAAAAACCACGTCTTGGCACCGTCTTTTAGGCAAGTGTACACGTTCCGGAGCTTCGCGGCATCATCCCAGTAATTGATCGCTGCGACACGTTCAAACTCACTCAGCCAGTCATCATTATCTTCATGCAGCTCTCCGTGAAAAAGGCTAGGCATGAGCGGGTTCTGGACGGCGCAGTAGATCGGTGTGGAAGGTGTCGGAGCTCGCACGGGATCTTGTGTCGAAGTCATAGTCGCCGCGTCAGTGGTTGGTGTCTCAGGGGGTAGGCCTCGTTGGCGACGGCTTACTCTATGAGCAGGAGTGTCCACGGGTGCAGGGCTTGTGTTCCGGCTGCTGGAAAGGGTCTTGGGCACCGGGTGGATCGTGAGACGTTGTACCCAGCACCTCCACCAGTCTTGTCACGTTACTCACGACAACTTGATATAATGGGCTCGTTGAGTCGACTAGCCAAGCAGCAGCTCAGAGAGATCGTTTTTGTCCTCTTTCACTCTTCGATCTCAGCCAAGCAAACCATGTGGCAATATGTGGCATATGGGGCAATATGTGGCATTGCCACATGGTTTGCTTGGCTGCCACATGGCATATGGCCATGTGGCAGCCAAGCAAACCATGTGGCAATGAGCTGAGGCTATTGAGCTAACGTAGCACGTCTCCTTTAAATTTTGTTCACTGCGCAATGGAATAAAAAAAGATGCAGCCTGCATCATCTCAGAGGGGGAGCTCAAGTAAGTGCATTGCAGAATGGGGTTGGGGTATCGCATGAATGTTGCATAATTGGGTATGGTTTGTGAATGCTTAATTGTTATTAATCATAATCATCAGCCTGATTACTCCCACTGCAGGGCAAAGGCCTCTTTATTGATCTGTCAATCAACTAGGTTTCGTGCTTTCTGCTGCCACGTTATACCTGCGAACTTTTTACTAACTTTGTGTCTTCCCATCGTGCGTTGCCTTCTTTGGCAATCCAGTTAGTTACCCTTATTATTTACCTGATAAACATACCTGATATTTATTCTTTGCATTGTTCCGATCGAAGCTGCCGATTTCAGATCTTTTTTAGTGTTCTCGCGTTAAGATTACTAATGCCTATTCTCATCGTTCCTAGGTAAATATAAACTGTCAATCACCTGTGGCATATACCTGATTATCTGTTCCTCTTAAATTTTTTGTGCAAAACACACAGGAATGCAGACGAGAAACACAAACGGGCGCAAAAAAACTTCAACATGAATATACTTCAACAGCACCAAGTAGTGATTTTGCCGCGTACCTGCGGCATATGGGTATGTGCCGTGTCTGGCGGAAAGGGTTTGACAATGTGTGCGACCAGATTGTCACAATTTGTATGTCATGAATAGCTAGTCATAATCGTCACACCCTCTCACCCTCCCTTACTAATTTTGGTTTACTTTAAATTAATTAAGTCATCACATGAGAACCCAGGCATATGAGACAGACAGACAGACGACGGACGGACGGACAGACTAGACACACAGACAGACAGACAGATAGATTAATCCTGCTGCTTGACATGAGTACTGCACTCTAAAAAAATATCGAGTAAAAAGGGTGTCTTTTTGTCCCACAACAATAATCGTCATCAGGCTTGCGTGCACTTCCTTTTTTGAAAACTCTGCGCTGCCCACTTTCCTATCGAGAATGCAATGTAACCCTGATAATGGGCATGTCGATCGTGACTGGAATGTACCGGGTGCGGGGCGATAGCGCAAAGATGGAACGCAATATAGATGACGATTATTGTTGTGGGACAAAAAGACACCCTTTTTACTCGCTCTTTTTTTAGAGTGTGCTCCTTGGCAAGAGCGAACGTTGTGGGCGCACCCGATCTTCGCCATGGGCATCCGTCAATCAAACTGATTGACGCGTGAACTCGGATACAAACTCGTTGATCTTGAGAAGGCCCGAGTTACACTCAAGACTGTGATAGTGTCGGTGTGACTGTCAAGCATTTTATGCAGCGAACGCTACGTAGCAGCTTCTTCGCTAAAGTAATTTGGTGAGCTTACACTATTTTTGCAAGGCTGCAGTCATAAAGGAGCTTGTGATAACGTATAGCTTCTCGCAGGTCTTTTAGTTGGTCGTCTGCTGATGTGCATGGTCGGCTTCTAAGTGAAGACCGCATCAGCTCTGTTTTAATTTTACTGTAATAATTGAGTGAGGCTTAACGACCATTACAGTGAGCTGTTTCGTCTTCATTGATAAGGCTTCAATTAAAAGCCAGTTATCTCGGGAGTAATCAGCAAGGCCATTATCAGTATGAAACTATTAAACATAATCCTGATTAGTGGTATAATATTGTCATCATATAAAAGGGCTGATTAGCTTGGTTTTACTTAATATGCTCATAATTAACATTGCACTAATTAGCAGAGTTTAGTTACCTCATCAACTAGCATGCTTTAGTTAGCCCGGTTCTAGCTTTACATGGCTTCATAAGGGCGGTATTCTTAAGATGTGACGTAATTGCCTCGGCCTTGCCTTGATTTGACATAATTAGCTTGGCCATAGCATATCCTGGTCTAACTAGCCAAGTAAAGCATCCAGCAAAAAAATTACAGCATATCCACAGAGTGAGTGACAATGAGTGGGGCGAAGCTTCAGAGGGTTTTATAGGTAAACCGTGAATCGATCATCTATCCGTTCGTCTGTCCATCCATCCGCGGGTGCCCTCCCCAAAATAATAAATGTGACCCTCCCACCGGAAAAAAAGAAATGCTGGACACAGCCCTGAACTAGGCGCTAACATACTACGACTTAGGAGAGAGAGACCCTTTAGGAGCTTCGCCGTAAGAGCTAATTAGCCGGCCGCACGTTCTCGGGTGCTAGCGGGCGACGACAACGAAGACGACGCGCACCGGCCGGGCAGAAAGCTAGAATACACATGATGATTAACACGTGGCCTTGGCTTAAGCTGCGGTCGCGATGTTGTAAGACGCTCGGCCGGTGCTGATCTCAGAGGCCACCATGCTGATTATTCTAAAACAGACTTAGTGCAGGCATTAAAAGCTTCAAAATAAAGTAAACACCCCGTGCCTCCAAAATATATCATCACACAAAGTTTATGACACTTTTATTGCATGGGTGCACTTCTGCAGTCAGTGGAATGACAAACAAATGAAAGAAGATGCCTCCGATTAGAAAACACCGTCCAACTTAGTCGAATGCCCTTGACGCAGTGACTGTTTCTATCATAACCAATGAAATGCAGCATTCTGAGGGGTGAATTTGACTTTTGCATACTGTTGGCTCGTTGATAAAGGGGTGTCGCCAGAGTTCGGGAACATCACGAATTTCGGGAAACTCGGCCGATCCTGCATCAACATGTTTGCACAGTGGAAGACTACGAGTAGTTACGACAAAAACTACAGAAGAAGAAACAAGGACAGAAGGAGTGCTAACTTCAGTTGAAATTTTATTAGTGAATTAGCAGTATAATAATTGTCAACCTATAAGAAAGGGCTAATTAGCTGGGTTTTACTTAGCATGCTCATAATTACCATTGCGTTATTTTAGTTAAAGTTGAAGCCACCACTTTTTTTGTCCTTGTCTCTTCTTTTGTAGGTACGTCGTTACTACTCGTAGCCTTGCGCAGTGCAAATATGTTGATTCCCAATCCCCGACTAGCCCAAGCATCTGTCTCATTGATCCTGTATAGCGCCTCAAAACAGGAAAGACATTATAAAGAAAGCACACAAAGATCCAGTGAGTGAGGAAAAAAAACAAAAAAAGATCAATAATATAATAACTATATCTTGACTTTGGGAGCCCACCAGACAGCAGAGTTTGCCAAACTTGATTAACTTGTAATGTGTGTACTTCTTTCTCATCAATGCATGATCGTAATAGCCATCATCCGTTTGTCCTCATTATCACCATGTGTCATTATCATCATCATCGTGTGGGCACGTGCTCCATCCGTTCGTTCTCCAAAGTCCTGCTTTGAATAAACACCATAGCAACCCAAACATCATACGTGGTGGAAATTTTCGGTCCTCTCTCAGTCTGCTCTACCCCCTGGAGCTTTGTTCAGGCAGCTGCTTGCGCCCACTATCCGCTAGCATGTCGCAGAACGAGCCTGCCAGCGCTAATGCCACCACCACACAACTGCCGCGAGCCGCATCCCCCGTTTTCATACATGGACACCAGCGTGACCCCACGCTCTATGCTGGTCTACGTGGAGAAAACGTCGACGACTGGCTTGATGGCTACGACCGCACGAGTGCCGCCAATAAGTGGGACGAGGCCGCATAACTGTGTTACGTCCCTTTTTGATCTGAACGGCGTTGCGAAGACTTAGTGTCGGGCAAATTGATGCTCTTTTCTTTCGCCTCTTGTTTCTTTCGCCTCTTGTTCTGAATGTACAAACAGCGCAACCTAGAAGTACAGAATTTACTCGCATAATCGGCGCACTCACATAATAAGCGCACCTCTAGTTCGGTTGGAGAAAATTCAATTTTTTTAATTCGGAACATAATAAGTGCACCCCGAACTTGGGTACAATCATTAACGATTCTACCCCCCAGCCGTACAGTTGGAACATGGTACCTGTACCCTGAAAAAAAAAAAGAAGGCAAATCGACGAGCAAATAAAAGAAGTCAAAGTGCAACGACCTAACCAACGTGTTTGTGGAAATGAAACCTGAAAAAAAAAATGTTCATGAGTGAAAAAAAAAAATGGCTGTTCCATCATTTTCTTCGTTCAGCGAACTGGGAGCGCAGAGAAAAACACAAAGGACGAAGCGAGGAACCACACAACACGAGCGCTCGTGTTGTGTGGTTCCTCGCTTCGTCCTTTGTGTTTTTCTCTGCGCTCCCAGTTCGCTGAACGAAGAAAATGAATTACCAACTGGCCCACATTTTGATCCTGTTCCATCATTTGCTGATACCCCCCAAATCGCCGCCCTCCTTGGAAGTCACATGTACAACACCAGGGGCTCGATCGCCATCACCACCATCAGACAAAAAGAAAAAAATGCAATTTTGCAAGTAGTGATGCATGTTGCGGTTGTGTATTCAGTTTTGGTTCAACTATGGGGAGGTACGCAAGCTACACGGCTGGATTTAAACTGAAAGCAGTGCAGTACGCGTTGGAGCACGGCAACCAGGCTGCAAGCAGGCATTTCAGTGTTGGATAAACTAGCATTCGGCATTGGAGGGATCAAAAAGAAAAACTTCAGGCGACGAAAAAAACACGATGGGCTTTCCACAGTGCCAAGACCAGCATGTATCCGTGCGTCGAAGAGCAACTGGTCTGGCATATCTGGGAGCTACGACAAGACGGCTACGCTGTGTCATTGGGTGTTGTGCAGACTAAGGCGCACAAAATAGCCTGAGCGCAGCGCATCGAAGCAAAAGAGTAAGAAGCCAGCTCCGGATGGACAGCTCGTTTCATGCGGCGCCATGGCCTCGCACTGCGAAGGTGCCACCTTGTGCCAGCGCTTGCCCGCAGCATAAGATAACAAAGTCGTGGACTACCACCATTTCGGTGTAAAGCTCCGACAGCAGAAAGGCTTCATTTTGTCCCAGATCGGGAATGGTGATCAGACCCCCCTTGGCTTTGATATGCCATGGAAGACGACAGTGGGGAAGAAAGGCGCACAGAGCGTCCTCGTCAGAACGTCTGGCGCTGATAAACAACGATGCACCATAATGCTGGCGGTGACAGCGGATGGGCGCAAGCTACCACCTTACAGTATTTTTAAACATAAGAAGCTCCCAAATGCAAATTTCCCTCAAGGCATCTACGAGAGAGTTCGGGAAAAAGGCTGGATGAGCAAGAAACTCATGGTTGATTGGGTTAAAACAGCATGGGGTCGGCGGTGGGGTGGTCTGTTGTTCCCATCCATGCTTGTCCTGGACAGTTTTCGTGGGCACCTAACAGACCACGTACGAGATGAGCTAAAGGAGCTGCGCACAAATCTGGCAGTGATTCCGGGCAACCTCACATCGATATTGCAGCCTTTGGACGTGTCCATGAATAAGCCTTTCAACGACAATGTTCAAAGGCTGTACACCACCTGGATAGCTGGTAGACAACCTCAGCTGATTCCAGGTGGTAAGATTAAAAGCCCGCCTGTGAAAATGCTTTGCACTTGGACCGTGGAAGCGTGGCAGGCAATCTCCGACGAAGTCATCAGGAAAAGCTTCAAGAAGCCAGGTATCTCGAACGCACTGGATGCGAGTGAGGATGACATGTTGTGGGCTGCGGATGATTCGGACATTAAAAATGAATGCCCGCTCGGCGAGGATGAATGTGTGCTCTCCGTCTCGTACTCCGAATAGGGAGAAAGAGGAACACCTACGACCTTTGTGTAAATAAATTTTACGTGTTTGTGCAGTTGACGGCTCTCGCTTGTTCATTAAAAGGTACATAGGTATGTTTGTTTTCTGCTGAATTAATGGGTCAACAAAAAAGTTGTCCTTTACTTGATAAATGTGCAGATTTAAAGCACGAGAACCGAGTAAAAAAAACTTGTCGAAAATATTACCCCAAGTAATTGGCACACCCCTGCCTTCGAGCCGGATTTTATGAAAAAAAAGTGCGCCTACTATGCGAGTAAATACGGTAGTTACCGCATAACTACGGAAGCGAAAAAACAAGGATACGTTACGCGGTAACTTCTTCTAGGTTGCACTGTTTGTGCATTCAATTATGTCCTACCAACTTGCCCAAGTTTCGATGCCTCTTCTTCCCCAGTGGTTTGCGTCGTAAGGAGAACTTATTGCTGAGTAAATAGGTGATCAATGCATAACATCTTGATATTTGCGCTAAGAAAAAAGAACACACGAGAGACGACGAGACAGGCGCTACTAACAACTGGCTTATTGCAATGGCTACAAGGAAATATATACGTATGTATATATATATATACATATCTATATATATATATATATATATATAAAAGGGAAAGAAGTGTATACCTAAGGGCTCGTTTTTCCGTGTTTTGACACAATATTAATGAGATCTAACGGACAGTAATGCCAAGGAATGTACAGGGGAAGTTATTCGAACCAATGGAATGTAAATAGGAAGAACGAAAAGTGGGTGAAAAAATGATCAGCCGTGAGCAGGAATAAAACCTATGACCTTCGAATAACGCGTTCGATGCTTCAAACGCGTTATTCGAAGGTCGTAGGTTCGATTCCTACTCACTGCTGGTTATTTTTTCACCCACTTTTCGTTCTTCTTATTTAGATTCGATTGGTTCTAATAACTTCCCCTGTACATTCCTTGGCATTACTGTCTGTTAGATCTCATATATATATATATATATATATATATATATATATATATATATATATATATATATATATATATATATATACACACACATACCCACACATACATATATACATAAATAAGGAAAAGAAGTGTACACTTAAGGGCTCATTTTTCCAAGTTTTTGACAATATTAAGGAGATCTAACAGACAATAATGCCAAGGAAAGTATAGGGGAAGTTATTAGACCGAATTGTAATGTAAAAGTGAAGAAAGAAAAGAGAATGAAAAGATAACTTGCCATGGGCAGGAACCGAACCTGCAACCTTCGAGTAACGCGACCTTGTCAAAACATGGAAAAACAAGCCCTTAAGTATACACTTCGCTCCCTTACTCATTAACGAGGCTCTCGTACTGGCAGACTTGGTGCCTTAGGTTGTATACAAGGGACTATTGGTCAGCGGCCAGCTCGTAATAAATTCACGTGCTACATGACACCACACAGGCTCATAAAGAGTGTGCCACACTCGCCGCCATGGCTATTGAGGGCGCTGACTGACACTCCCACGTTTAAATTCACACATATACCAAATAAAGTGGCTGGGAGGATAGCCTTCGTAGTTGCTCAGTGGTAGAGCATTGAACGCGTTATTCGAAGGTTGCAGGTACGATTCCTGCCCACGGAAAGTTATGTTGTCACCCACTTTTCTTTCTTAAAGTTTACATTACAATTCGGTCTAATAACGTAATTATATGAAATCATAAACTATACAAAAACCACTAACGCCATCTAGTGATATTATTTCTAAGGATGGATGGATGAATGAATTGATATGGCTGTGCCCTTGAGATAGGGCGGTGGCTAACGCCCCCAAGCTGTAATATTTAGTGAACCAAAAAAAAATGGTTGAGGACTGGTACTTTATAGTGAAAGGTTTAATTTTCACTCGTGCCTTGACTTTAGCCACCAATCAGACAACCTCCTTATAGCTACAAGGAGGTTCTACTTCTACCCGCTTAAAGTCTATTTTGCCTTCCCTGTCCCTAAACCCCAGTGCTTTGAAGAACTCTGCGCCATCATCCTAAACTATAGGGTGAAGCCCTTTACAGAACATTATCAAGTGTTCGGCAGTTTCCTCCTACTCTCCACACGCACTGCATACCGTGTCTAACCCTTCGTATTTGGCTCAATATGACTTGGTTGAGAACTACCCAAGTATTATCATTGATCCTTTCCTTGGCAACTTCCCGCTTAAAAGTTCGATAGATCTTTAGTGCGGACTTCTTAATCATGCCAACTCTCCACATGTCAATCTCCGTTTTTTTTCCCTTTCTTCTTTACCGATAGTTCTTTTTGGTTTCGCCACCTGCTGTTTTCTAAGTATTTACCAGTCAATTCCCTAGTTCGCTTCCTCGACTTTGTATCGACATTCTTGATGTACAAATAGCTGAAAACCTTCCTAGCCCAACGCTCCTCCCCAATTTCTCTCAATCGCTTCTCAAATTTTAGCTTGCTGTTAGCTTCTCTGCCCTCAAATGATGTCCATCCCATATCACCTTGTACTCCCTGATTTGGTGTATTCCCGTGAGCTCCTAAAGCAAGCCTACCTATTCCACGTTGCTTAATTTCTAATCTTGCTCCAACTTCTGATCTCATGCACAAGACCGCATTACCGAACATAACCAGGAACCATGACCCCTTTCCATATTCCTCTCACAACATCATACTTATCGTAATTCCACAGTGCCCTATTTTTCATTACTGCTATATACATACAAGGACATATACATACAACGCCATCTGTTGAGCAATTCATTAAATAGACGTGGCTACGAACTACTACTACTGCTACTGCTAGTGCTACTGCTGCTACTACTACTACCACTACTACTACTACAGAGGCGGTAACGACCAACACCCTCAAGAGCTTAGCCCCTAAAATCCTAATCACCTCTGTTAAAAAGGCAGATAGACGAGCTGCTAACACAATCAGTTCTTTTTCCTTTATATGGTATAGGCCTCACAGAGTTCATAAGCTAATTTGTTCTGGCTTCTACCAGGAAGCTTGGCCTCACGATACATATAAGCTAACACGTGCGTTTTTGGCGGTGGGACAAAACATGGGCACCGTCAACTTTTTTTTAGATTTTGTGCATGCTCCCATAGAAAGAGAGAAAAAAAAAATAGTGCAGAGAAGAGCAGGGAGCTCAACCAGAATTGTAGCACCTGGTTCGCTACCTTGCATTACCCTCTACGACATTCCGCAAGAGAGCGGTATGTCGTACATCAACCACTCCTTGCATGAACAGCACTTGAAATTCCATTTCTTTCAGACAATTCTAGCTGTTCTGGGCATTACGTGCATGACATATGTGACAGTGTGAGATGTGATGGCAAAGGAAAAGTGGCCTGCCTGGTGGTCATCATCACGAGGCCGCCACCTGGGCATGTCCACCGGAAGCGAGTAGGCACAGTGTCGCACAGGTTCATCGAGGGCACTGCTGCTGCTGCTGTTGCCGTCATCTGCAAGACCCAAAGCCAGAACATTGCATTCTGACTGTGGTCTGCCACTCCTGTGGGTGCATTCATATGTAAGGTATACTCAGAAAGCAACTTAACCAATGCAAGAAAAAACATCTCCGCTATCAAAGTTCACTCCACTTGCACCCACACTGTAGCTGAGGTTAAAAAATCTACCTGGAGAGCACTTCATGTGTACTCGCTTTATGATTCGATCACTAGCACACTAAAGCCAGTAGAACTTGGCAGGCATATTGACACATATTAATCCGATCAAAGCATTGGAACTGCTGGCACTTAGCGAAATTAATGCTCCACAACACACTCCTCAACATAATTTAAAATAAATTATAAAGGCTGCCCCACTTAACTTGAACCAACACTTCAAAATAAAAGCCAACATATACTTAGGCTATTTTTTAATTGTGCACTTAACTGAATAATTATGCCTAATTAGCCAAATTCTCAATATTCGCTTAAGACCCAAATTTGTTCAGCAGAGCTGTGAAGTGCCTTCACATACTACTAAATTGTTTTCGTACAATACATCTCATGTATTTGTCATCTCCACCTACCAAATATTAAAGGCCATAATTAATGATAGAGCATGTAAAATATGTCAGACACAGGACAAGGAAAAAGACAAAGGGGAGCGCTGATTTCCACGAGAGAAAAGACTTTATTAGACACATCATCATCATCATCATCATCATCAGCCTCACTACGTCCACTGCAGGACAAAGGCCTCTTCCATGTTAACCCGGTCCTGTGCTTGCTGCTGCCAATTTATACCCGCAAACTTCTTAATCTCATCTGCCCACCTAGCCATCTGTCTCCCCCTAACCCGCTTGCCTTCTCTGGGAATCCAGTTAGTTACCCTTAACGACCAGCGGTTATCCTGTCTACGCGCTACATGCGCGGCCCATGTCCATTTCTTCTTCTTGATTTCAGCTATGATATCTTTAACCCCCGTTTGTTCCCTAATCCACTCTGCTATCTTCTTGTCTCTGAAGGTTACACCTACCATTTTTCTTTCCATTGCTCGCTGTGTCGTCCTCAACTTAAGCTGAACCCTCTTTGTAAGTCTCCAGGTTTCTGCTCCATAGCTAAGTACCGGCAAGATAAAGCTGTTATATACCTTTCTCTTGAGGAATAGTGGAAATCTACCTGTCATAATTTGAGAGTGCTTGCCAAATGTGCTCCACCCCATTCTTATTCTTCTAGTTACTTCAATCTCGTGGTTCGGCGCCGCGGTTATTACCTGCCCTAAGTAGACATAGTCGTTTAGAACTTGAAATGCACTATTGCCTATTTTGAAGCACTGCTCATTTCCGAGGTTGTTGTGCATTACGGTACTTTCGTTTTCTGCAGATTCATTTTAAGACCTACCTTTCTGCTCTCCTTGTCTAACTCCGTAATCATGAGTTGCAATTCGTCCCCTGAGTTACTCAGCGATGCAATGTCATCGGCAAAGCGCAGGTTACTAAGGTACTCTTCATTAACTCTTATCCCTAACTGTTCCCATTCTAGGCTTCTGAAAACCTCCTGTAAGCACGCGGTAAATAGCATTGGAGAGATCGTATCCTCCTGCCTTACACCCTTCTTTATTGGTATTCTGTTGCTTTCTTTATAAAGCACTATGATAGCATTTGATCCCCTGTAGATTTCTTCTAGTATGTTTATATATACTTCATCGACCCCCTAATTCCGCAGTGATCAACGCCCTGATTCCGCAGTGTCTGCATGACGGCTGATATTTCTACTGAATCAAACACCTTCTCGTAATCTATGAAAGCTATGTATAGCAGTTAGTTATATTCTGAGCATTTCTCTATTACCTGATTGATAGTATGAATGTGGTCGATTGCTGAGTAGCCTGTTCGAAATCCTGCTTGTTCCTTTGGTTGATTGAATTCTAATGTTTTCTTTACTCTGTTAGCAATTACCTTTGTAAATAGCTTGTATACTATAGAGAGCAAGCTGATCGGCCTGTAATTCTTCAAGTCCTTGTCATCTCCTTTCTTATGTATTAGGACGATGTTAGTGTTCTTACAAGACTCTCGTACTCTTCCTGTCAGGAGACACCTCGTAAACAGAGTGGCTAGTTTTTCTAACACAATCTGTCCTCCATATTTCAGTAGATCTGATGTTACCTGATCCTCACCAGCAGCTTTGCCTCTTTGCATGCTCTCCAAAGCTTTTCTGACTTCTATCATTACTGGTGGGGTGTCATCTGGGTTACTGCTAGTTCTTATAGTATTAAAGTTGTGGTTGTCCCGGTTACTGTACAGATCTATGTAAAACTCCTCCGCTATTTTAACTATCCTATCCATACTGGTAGTTATTTTGCCTTCTTTGTCCCTTAGTGCATACGTCCGATTTTTGCCTATCCCAAGTTTTCTCTTCACTGCTTTGACGCTTCCTCCGTTTTTCAGAGCATGTTAAATTCTCTCCATGTTATACCTTCTTACGTCGGATACCTTACGCTCATTATTCAACTTCGACAACTCTCCCAGTTCTATTTTGTCTGTTGTACTTGAGACTTTCATGATTTGACGCTTCTTAATGAGATTCTTCGTTTCCTGGGAAAGCTTGCCAGTGTCCTGTCTAACTACCCTGCCTCCAACTCCCACTGCACACTCCGTAATGATACTCGTCAGAGGCGTTTCTAGTACTGATGCCATAATCTCCTACTGCCTGGTCTCCAGCCTGCTTCTTCCCTACCTTTGCATTAAAGTCTCCCATTAGTATCGTATACTGTGTTTTTACCTTACTCATCGCCGATTCCACGTCTTCATAGAAGCTTTCAACAGAAGCGTCATCATGGCTGGATGTAGGCGCGTAAGCCTGTACCACCTTTATATTGTATCTCTTATTCAGTTTAATTACGGTACCTATCACCCTTTCATTATTGCTATAGTATTCCTCTATGTTGCCAGCTATGTTTCTGTGAATTAGAAACCCCACTCCCTGTTCTCTTCTGTCAGCCAAGCCCCGATAGCAAAGGACGTGCCTATTCTGTAGCACGGTATAGGCCTCATCTGTCCTCCTAACCTCACTGAGCCCTATTATACCCCATTTAACACCCTCTAGCTCCTCGAATAGTACAGCTAGACTTTCCTCACTAGATAAGGTTCTAGCGTTGAACGTTGCCAAGTTCAGGTTCCAATGGCCGCCTGTTCGAATCCAGAGATTCTTAGCAGCCTCTGCTGCGTTGCAGATCTGACTGCCGCCGTGGTCAGTTGCTTCGCAGCTGCTGGGGACTGAGGGCCGTGAGTTATTAGACGTATGCATGTGGGAGGTAGTGGCCAGAAACTGCACCATGGTGGCCAATCCTTCTCTGGTGAGGGAGGGCGTTCCTGGCGGTGGTTACCGGTGATGCCGCATCCCAGGCCTCGTAATGCAGTTCCATCACCACGCGGATTTTTTTTTTATCCTGTTGGGAACTGCGCGGCACCGGGATTTGAGTTACGGACTTTTTGCATGTGAGGCCGATGCTCTAACCACTACGCCACCGCTGCTCTTCTATTAGACACAATGAACCGGCAATTTGGTCTCAGTGGCTTTAGGTGGCGGCTCGTAGTCCCTGGACACGGGCAGCATCCTCGGCCTGCCGGACGGCCCAGAGTTGGTCATTCAGCTCTGGGCTTTGGAGGGCCACCTCCCAGCGACGGCGACGCCAACGAAGAAGGTCTTCCGCGGCTCCCGCAGCCGGGGCGGTGGCAGGAACGAGTGAGCTCGAAGCTCCTTTTGATTTGGTATTGACGGCCGCTATAGGCGCATCGCTATTGGTGGCGTTTTCACGACTGTCGTCGCCGACACATTCCCGGAGCATGTGGCTCAGCGTTACTCTGTGCCCGCATGCTTTACACATATTGGTGGGGTATATGTTCGGGTAGAGGTGGCGTAGAACGACCGGGCTAGGGTAGGAATGGGCTTGGAGTAAGCCTTACGGCATCGCGCCTGTTTGATTTCTCGTGCGGTGGCGGGAACCTAAGCCTTTCAAGCTTATAGTGTTGGGTGATGTCACGGAACGTTGTAAGACGATCACCCCATGACCATTCTGAATCTTGTGGCTGCGTGCCTATCAAAGTGCCTTGATACAGCAGATGCATCGCCCAGCTCTCGGAGTCAGAGGCGGCGGCCACATAGTGAGCCGCGGCTCGGGGAGTGAGACCTCGAAGCGCAGTGTAGACTGCCTCGTTCCCCATGAGCGGAACGCTGGTGTGTGCCGGGGTCCATAGAAAAAAAACCGTTGGAATTTGGGGTTGTGAGCGCGAGGTTGAGTCGCCATCTCCGCACATTTGAAGAATGCGCGCCGCTTCCCGCGAGATACGGCCGCGCACGAAACTGCAGACTGCTACCTGCGAGTCGCTTATCACAATCTTTGCATGTGGTGCTACGGCGAGTGCAAAGGCTATCGCGGCTTTTTCGGCCGCCTCCGTGTGTCCCGTCGTCACTGTGGCGCTCGCAAGGCATTTGCCCTGATGGTCAGCGACCACAGTTGCGTGGGCTCTTCTTCCTTCTCCATATCTCGCGACGTCTACGTATACCACGTTTGTACTGTTACCAAACTTCTTTTGAAGCTGTCTAGCATACTTATTACGCCGTCCGATGTGGCGCGTCGGGTGCATATTCCTAGGAATCGGCGGAACATCAAGCGCTCGCGGACTGAGATAGGGACCTCCACCTTTTCTCTTTGCTGAGCGTGATATCTGATGCCCAGCGACTCAAGGATGTGTCGACCCATCTTTGATTTGGTTAAGCGTTCGTATTGCGCGACGTCATGGGCCTCAATGAACTTGAGTAAGTTGTCAAGTCCTAGCTCTAGAAATCTTTTGGTACTCACGTTGATCGGGAGGCCGACAGCTCTTCGAAAATCCTTTCATATCAAGCAGTTGATTTAGTTTTTTTCTTAGCCAATCCACTTGAGGTAAGGGGCAACGTATGTTATTCGGCTTATCGCGTGGGCCGGCACAAGACAGATCGCGCAGTGTTCGCGCAGACCATTACACCTATTCGTGATACAACGCAAAAGTCTGATCGCGTCATCTACTGAACGACGGAGTCGACGCACAGTCTCACCATTACGGCCAGTTGCCTGTATGTGTAAACCCAGAATTCGAATTCTGTCTACATGTGGTATGGGAGTGCCGTCTCTCAACAGAACACGTATTTTGAAGAATTCCCTTTCCTCACCACGTGGGGTTTTATGGCCTCTGCTCGTGGGATTGTAGACTAAAAGTTCTGACTTGGTTGCTGAGCACTCGAGGCCCATTCCTTGCAAGTACTCCTGACTTCCAAGAAAATTTTATTTCGAGGAGCGTACATATCATTGCTCACAAAATACGAAAAAACAGACAAAACAGATAAGAAACCCTCAATCACCGTGCGCAGAAGTCTTACAATCTCAGAAAGGACAATTCTTTTTTACAATGACCGAGAGAAGGCGTGCTGACGCAGTTCAGCCCTAATCTACAAATTCTCTCTGCTTCAATAACATCCTTTGTCACTTTATTTCTGTTTTTACATACAATCATCGTACCATGAAAAAGTGGGAGCAGACCATTGAACACGCCCTAAATCATGCAGAGTGAACATGAGCATAGTGATTTCAAGAAAAGTATTTGTCGCACATGTCAAATCTTTTGACAGACTCTACGAATTCAAACATGGGTCTCTGAAGGTGAGGGGAGCTTCAGAAATGTCATACACTTTTTGAATGATTGCTAGTAACCTTTTTTTAGACATCAGCAGTTGTACTAGTACTCACAATTAAGGCGTATACAAAGATGAGTAAATGAGCCCCGCCACGGTGGTCTAGTGGCTAAGGTACTCGGCTGCTAACTTGGAGGTCATGGAATCGAATCCCAGCTGCGGCGGCTGCATTTCCGATGGAGGCGGAAATGTTGTAGGCCCGTGTGCTCTGATTTGAGTGCACGTTAAAGTACACCAGGTGGTCGAAATTTCCGGAGCCCTCCACTATGGCGTCTCATAATCATATGCTGGTTTTGGGACGTTGAACCCCACATATCAATCAATCAAGCATGAGTAAATGAATAAAATGCGCTGTGTTCCATGACTAGTACTAATGGCTCGTTCACACTAAGCATTCTGGCCGCCAAAAGCGCGCAAAATCAGATTTGGCAGCGGCAAGACCGGCCGAAAGAGCCCTCTCCACGTCGATCGCTCTCGAAGCGATTTTTGCAGCATCAGCCGCCGTTCGGCTCGCCGCAAACTAATAGGAGTGCTAGCCAAGGAATTCCAAAAAATGGCAGCCAAGTCCAACTCGCTCGTCATGTCACAGTCAGGTAACGTGCGCTCAGCAGATATGCTCATTGAATTGGTGCGCAACCATTCCATCCTATACGACAAACGCCACTCCCGAGCACAAGGACAGCTTGCTAAAGGACGACTTGTAGAATAAAACAGGAAACCAGCTCGGAATCACGGTAAGTACAAGTTCATGTGCCTATGTTGCTTTGCTCGTTTAAGAACTCCTGACAGCGAAGGTTTTGTTTGTGAGTTTTAAATGCGAAGCATTTCTTAGCGAACTTCGACTAGCGAACTTCGACCCTGCCCTGCCCTGCCCTGCCCCCTGCCCCCTGCCCTGCCCTGCCCTGCCCTGCCTGTCTGTCTAGCCGCCTACGACTTATAGCTCTTCTGGCCGTTTGGATAATGATATTGATACCAAACTTGGTATAGCATAACATGACTGTAGGAAGAACATATTAGACTAGTCGTAACATGAAAATCATGACATGTGTGTTATGAATGTCATAATTTACATTTATTGGTCTTGCTACTCTTGCCGTAGTCTCGTTCACACATGTTGCAAAACTGGTATGGTATGACATGATCACATGGCGAACACAAGCAACAGACCCTAACGTGGAAATCATGACATGTGTGTCATGTAAGTCATAAGTCATGACTACACGCCACGCTCATGATGCGCTCGCAGCCGTCTCGCTAGCTTCACATATACCAAATTCGGCGTTACGTGATGCGAATGGATGACGAAGGTATGTCAACTGGTGCAAACATGATAATCATGAGATGTGTGTCATGTAACAACATGACTACAAGCCACACTCATGATGCCCTCGCAGCCGTTTCGCCAGCTTCACATACACCGAATTTGGTATTAAGGGACGTGAATGGACGACAAAAGGATGTGACTGGTGCAAGCATGGCAATCATGTGATGCATGTCGTAACAACATGACTACATGATACGCTCATGATGCGCTCGCAGCCGTCTCGCTAGCTTCACATGTACCAAATTCAGTATTACGTGATGCGACCGGACGACATATGTAAATGACATGACCAAACATGATAATAATGACATGCGTGTCATGTAACAACATGACTACATGCCGCACTCATGATGCGCTCGGGGCGGTTTATGTCAAATGTGGTATTACATCACGTGAATGAATGACGAAGGTATGTGACTGGTGTAAACATAATAATTATGAGATACGTGTCATGTAAGAGCATGACTACACGCACACTCAAGGTGCCAATACACTTAGACGTGACCCGGTGCGCGTCTGCTCCAGCGTTCGTTTTGTCGCGTCATGCCGGCGACGCCACGCCAGGCGCCGATCTGCTTATCATATATTCGCAGGCACGCGCCGCACTGCGTTTCCTTGACGCATGCGCGTTTGAGCATGCCCAGCGTCCCTACGTCACGAAGCAAGGCAGACGCAGGCATCCTTGGTAACATGGTTGGTGCGAAATGCAGCATGTCGCATTTCACACTGGTTGCTGCCGGCCTGCGCCGACAGACGCTGGTTGCAGCTGGCGTCAGACTATACAGTGTTCGCGTTTTGCTAGCGTGGCGTCCCTGCGCCCAGTGTGCGCTTGTCAAAGTTACGTCGCAGTATATTGGGCCGTTCATGATGCTCTCCCCGCCGTTTGACTAGCTTCATATATTCCAGGTTTGGTATTACGGGACGTAAATGGACGACGAAGGTATGTGACTGGTGCAAACATGATAATCATGAGATGCGTGTCATGTAACAACACGACCACATGCCACGCTCTTGATGCGCTCGCGTTCGTTTCTCTAGCTTCACATATACCAAATTGGTATTGCATGACGTCAATAGGCAGCGAAGTTAAAAGACACGTCCGAACATGATAATCATGATATGCGTGTCATGTAAAACAGGACTACATGCTACGCTCATAGCATGCTCACAGCCCTTTCGCTTGCTCCAAATATACCAAATTTGGTATCAAGTGGCGTGAATAGATGACGAAGGTAAACAAAATGCCCAAACATAATAATTATGAAATGGAAGTTATATACGGCATAATTTACCTCTGCCTAATTATGTTGTTTTGATTTTAAACTGACATATAAACTTTTCTCATTTCTGCTTCGCATATCATCGATTTCCACTGTATGTGGGATCTGCCAATTTTTTTTTTACAGTAATTTCTGCTTTTTTATCTGGTAATGTCAAAATTATATCACAAATATTCTAATGAATCGTATAACGGCATTAATTCAGAACAATTTTGCATCAGTTCGAAACGCCCCACCTAAATACCATTAGAAACTAGCGCCCCACAGCGGAGCCGCACCTGAGACTGCTTGCGCTCAAGCTTTGGTGACACTGAAACACGCTGTTTTCACATAAGGATACCCGCGGGCAGTGAAGAATGAAGCGATGTGGGTGCTTTCAGCGTGTTCCCTTCAGAAAAAAAAGAAAAGCATTCCTGGCGTTAGCAGCCTAAAACACCTCAAGATCAGCCTGAAAACAGAGAGAGAGGGATGACAAACAATAGTCCTCGCTGGGTGTCAGTCGCGGTATTGTGCGTACCTCATAAATGTTCTTGACCTCTGCAACATCACAAGTGGATCCTCTGTCTACGTCAAACCACAGAAAATGTTGATTGTACATGAAATACGCGAAGGAGCGCGCACCTTGACTTTAAAACCAAATTGAAATATCTGCTATGCAATGCTCGGCACTAATAATCGGTCAGAGGTGGCCCTGCCTGAAGGTCCATCAAACAGCACAAGCATCTCGAGTTTCCAAATTTGGTGTCAGGGGCCCTTTAGGTCACGAGCATCTTGTGATGCAGTTGCCTTTTTCGTCAGAGTTACAATAGCGCAAAACAAAAAGATCTAACTCGTCACGGGCACACTGCAGTGGCGAGCCGCCGAAAAGCTCCGAGGAACAGTGCATCCATCACGTGCTCGCCCCATAGTTGATTCTTCACTCAGCTGATGGCGCGCTATAATTTCGCAAATTCGGCGGTGCGGTGCGCGTCCAGTGTGAACGGCACTGCATTTCGGCGGCAGGAGAATTCCGCTCGCTGTACAAAGCGGATGCTTCAGTGTGAACTAGAAATAAGAACCTCTTCTAAATCTAAATACATTTTTCTACAAGGCACCTGTGTACTGCTACGAAAGTTGCTTAAGCAGCGTTTTGCACTGGTTTGAACAAAGCCAAGACATTTTCGAACTGCTACACCCCCCCCACCAGGAACACAGCAAAGACCCAACCGCTCTGCAAAATTTTCAATTTTGCTAGCATATATATACCTGCACACATGAACACACAGACATGGAATACATGAAGTATGGTTGAAACCCCCACCTGGGCGAAAAAGTTTCAAACGCCCCCGCCCCTCCACAGTTTTTTTTTTCTTTTCTTTGATGATCGGCTGAGGTTTAGGACACGTGTCACCTCGTTAGCCAGGTGCCTTCGACCAGATTAGGTAACAGCAGCGCACACCCGTTAGCCCGCTGCAACAGCACTGGATATCTATTAACACGACAACTCAACTTCTCTAGGCAGAAAAATGTTTCATGTGCTGTTGCTATGGCAACCAATGCAGTCTACGACAACGTCAGCATTCACAGCACGTCTAGCTTGTTCATGTGTGGAAAACCTGCCATACGCTTCCAGCTTTAGTTTCTAACATGCCATAGCCCTGACTGCCGACTAGGAAATTCATATTTCCCGCAAAGCTTTGGTGACTACGGCGACACATCTTTATCTCAAAGTTGCATCATCCCACCGTTGGATATCCGCTGCGCTGAGCCGACTAATGTGTGCGAGGCGCTGTTCATCTGGCCGATCACTTCTTGCAAGTGCCTAACTTAATGAGTACATATCTTAGATCGTAGTTCAGGGTCCACTATAGCTTAGTGTTGGGGCCTGCACGCTAAGATTCATGACGCAAACGACAGGTGACCAGCGTGGCCTCCATTTTTCAATTAAATTAGCACAACTGCAAAAGTTTTGTGGCTGTTCAGGCATTTTAGAGCAGAGTGGCACAACCTCGAAAAATTTCGTGGTTTTGGCGCAGCTAGGCGCAAAAATGAGGAATCGTATAAAATTGAAGAAATCGGCACAGCTGTTCCACCCCTGCACCATCCACTGCAGACGATCAATGCACTCGGCCACCACTCCGTGGTAGCAGCGCTGTGTTCACAATTTAGTTCTTTAGACAATGCATAGTTAAAAAGGCAATAAGTTAATTGTGTAGAAAATCAAAAGTAGCATAAGTGTCTATAGACCAGTGCAAACAGTGCACATTTGGTACATTTTCAATGTCTCGGCTTGTGGGGTCTCGAAATGGGGAGCTTAACGCCCTTGGAGTGAACGGACACAGGAGACACGATCAGAATGAACCAAAAACAACCCCCATTCATTTAACTACTTTTAGAATGACGATATTGCCAGTCGTATAATAATAACATCCATTTGTGATCCAACACATGCTAAACAACATTACACTACACTCAGCAACATAAAACCCAAGAAAACACTCAAGGCGTCTTCGCCAACTCCTGACTTACCACGAGGACCCCCCGGCGTGCAACCCGCGATGCCGCGCACCGGGACCCACGCGACAGACAACCCATTCATGCCACTAGCCACTTGCCAAAGAGAACTGCTCATATCTTGAGCGCTGCCACCCAGGCCTGCTGCCAAGCGTCACTACCGGCACTACGCTTTAACTATGATAATGATGATGGTGGTGGTGATAACAAACACTCGCGAGCACCACGCCACCTACTGCTCGGCAGTTGTGACTTTTAAATTAGGCCTATGTGCGAGAAAAAAGCGCCACACGGTGCAAACAACTTTACAGGGGGTGTTAGCACCTTCACAAGTTATCACTACGTAGGAAAACTTATTGCGTGAGCAATCATTTTTCGAGTGTATCAGGTTGTTTAGGTCTTTGCTTGGCAATCTCCAGTTCAGCTATAAAGAAAAATGAATTGGTGCAACTTCATGCAAAAAAAAACTAAGCAAATGTTTTTCCTGTGGAGGTGCGTTATACCTCAGGAAATGGTGATGTGCAAAACAATTTGTACAAAGTTGTTGCAATTCGTTGCAATAAAAAGTGCTTCTCAGTAATTGTTAGTGATGGTCTCTTAAAATAACTGTACATTTCAGCCCTCAGGGTTGCATTCTCATCTTCAAACATCATCACGGTGTGAAGAAACTGCAATGTTCAGCCTGTATTGGCAACCCTGTATTCTTGCAGGCCGAAACAAAGTTGTTGTTTTTTTCCCAAAAGCCTTGTCATTTGCTGCCAGGACCTCAAGCCCTTCTTGTATTACGACCTCAGATCTAAGAAGCAATTTAACACTGACCCTACATCCTGCTTTTGACCTCGAATATGCAGGAAAGCGAAATGAAAAACTCGATCGCCCATTCACATTGGAAAAAATGCAAGCGGGATTGGCAAAATTAACTCGAAACACAACCCCAGGTAAAGACCGAATCAACAAGATACTCCGTAACCTAAGCAAAAATGAGGAAGATTACCGCTTAAAAGCTATAAATGAAGGCTGGAAAGTGGAACCATTCCAGCAACCTAGAAACATGCCGAGATCATCATGATTCCTAAGCCAAACAAACTACTGGGAATAGGAAATATGCGACCCATATCTCTGACATCCTGTGCCGGTAAGCTGCATGAATGTATTGTCCTCAACAGACTAACACCATACTTGAAAGAAAACCGGTACTTGCCTGACACGATGTATAGATTCCGCCACCATTAGTCAGTGCAAGACAACCCGTTGCAACTTAAGGAGGAAGTTATCGATCACCTAAGCAAGCATAGCAAAAGCGAAGTCTTCGCATGGGACGTGAGAGAAGCGTTTTACAATGTTTCTCATAGCACGGTACTGAGGAACCTCCAGGACACTCACTGTGGCGAAACAACGTACGACTACGTACAAAACTTTCTTACCGGCAGAACAGCAACAGTGCGCCTTGGCACTCTGAAATCAGAGAAGTTTAAAATGGCAAACAAAGGAACCGCTCAAGGCTCCGTCATCTCGCCACTCCTTTTTATTATTACCACGATAAAACTGCAGAATATATTGAAAGGAATACATGGGATAAGGCACGCCCTCTATGCAGATACTCTAACCATCTGAACAACTGGTGGCTCTTCAAGGGCCAGTAAACAGGCCTGGACTTTTTTTTACACCCCCCCATACAAGCTTGGCAATTCGTAGATTAGACCACAGCGATCACGTTTTCTGAATATTACAGCGCTGCGTGCCGCGCAGAGCCTCTATTTCGAGAAACAATTCCCGCGCATCTTTCCTACGCCTGACCGACTTCCTTGCACGCGCAGTGACGTCAACTCGGCGATTGGCGACGTGATGTAGCACGCAGCTCACCGAAGCAGCTCGCCAATTGGTCTAAATCAGGGGTGAAAAAACAGTAGTGAAGTCAACGTCAGTTCCTGTTCCCACCCACAGCTGTGAAACTGCCCCTTGTTTCTTGATACTGCAGGTGAAAGAACCAGCCTCGCAATTGTCGCATACATGTGTACACTCCTCGCTCAACAACAGCGCCTGTATACACGTACGAACGTACTTTGCCCTTGACATGAGCAATACGGGTAAAAAGCGTTGCTCTGTCGTCGGCTGCAAATCGAGCGACTGGGCAGCGAAGAAGCATTGGCACCGGGTGCCGTGAGATGGGGCCCTGTGCGCTGCATGGCGAAAGCGAATCGGCCATCCAGCGACGTACGTTGGGGACCTGATGTTCGTGGTAGACACTTCGCACATGACGTTTACACGGCTGACCCACGGCTGGTGTGGCAAACGATAAACAAACAACCACGCTTCGCAGCAAGCAGAAGTGCGTTGCGACTGATCAATTTCGCCGATGACGTCGATCGCTGACTTGGTGTCACGTTGCTGAAGTGGGCGGAGTCACGACAATGGGCTATGCCTTCCCCTTCATGAAAGGAAGAAGGGGGCCGAGGCCGCACAAAAATTTGAAACCAGCTTAGACCAATGTACCAACCTCTGTAAGTTCCTTAATATGGCACGTATTCGCAAATTTCTTGCGGCAGCATGTTCGCAAAAAAAAACTGCACATACATCTCTTTAAAAAATTTTTGGACCTCAGGGCTGTTTACTGGCCCTTACAGGAGCTCAGCAGGATGCACTTCAAGAGGCAGTGGACTGCACAGAAAATTACCTCAATGCTTGTGGGCTCATATGTGCACAAGAAAAGTCGGAGCTTCTTTTGTTGAAAGCCAGAACAAGGGGGAGGTCGCCAACAGGTGAAACCCCAGAACCAAAGCTTTGGTTGATAGAGTGCAAATCCCTAAAGTGGAATCCCTCAGAGCCCTGGGTCCCGACATCCACAAAGACGAATCCGATGCAGCTATATTATCGAAGCTTCAAGCAACCGTGACACAAGTTGCACACTTTATACGACGGGTATCAAACAAAACACACGGCTTGAAAGAACATGACACCATCAAATTGATCCAAGCACTTATCATTAGCAGAATTACTTATGAAACCCCTTACTTCGATCTCTAGAATTGTGAAATTCAAAAACTGAATACCCTTATACGAAAAGCCATCAAAACTGCCATAGGAATCTCTGAATGTGCTTCCACGCAGTGACTACTACGCTTAGGCCCCCGCAAAACATGGGAGGAGCTCTTCGAAGCACACAAAGTAACTCAACTCAACGGCTTAGACTAACGAAAACTGGGCAAGCGACACTTCGAAGATTGGGTTATTCTGAAGCAATGCAACAATGAGATGAGAAAAGGAATATTCCAGCAACTATTAGACAGAACATCTCAGTAGCCCACATCCCACGAAATATGCATCCTACCTATCATCTCGAAAGAAGAAAAGCCAGAATAAAGAAGCTCCAACAAGATTACGGCCGCAATCTGCACACAAGATACACTACTGATGCAGCGAAATATCGAGGAATCGCAGCACATGCTGTCAGTATAGTTGACAGGGATGGCAAAGAGAGAGTGGCAGCTAGCATCTTAACTACAGAAATCGGCACGGCAGAAGAGACAGCCCTAGCGCTAGCAGTCAAAACCTGTACTGACACAGCAATAATACTAACCGATTCGCAAGCAGCTGGTCCAAATTATCAGAAAGAAAGAATTTCCAAGCAAGCCTTAGGAATTCTCCCCATTGCAGCGAAGACGAATCTACCAGACACGTACATCGTTTGGACTCCAGGTCACAGTCCCTGATGGGAAATGAGGCAGCCAATGCTTTCGCCCGAGCTCATGTACACCGGGCCATCCCACAAGACATGCTAGGGAAGAAAGAAAATGTACCTAAATAGTACAACGATATACTGCAACACTACAGCCTAAACAGAAAAATTTATCCGCCAGCTCACCCCATCCTGACTAGGAAAGAGGCACTAACCCCCAGGAAGCTGCAAACTAAAATCTACATTCATGGTACACTGCTTCACCACGTCTCACCAACTAAGTACTCGTACAACGGCAAGCACTGCGATGTCCCAGAAACCCTATTTTATATAGTATGGGGATGCAGACAAAGCCCTCGAGCACTACACTACAGTGGCTAGAATAGGGAAGTGTGATGAACACCCCAGCTAGCGCGTAATGCTTTGGGAGGAAACTGCCAGGTGGCGCTGGTACACGTATGGATGGATGGATGGATGGATATGGCTGTACCCTTTAGATCGGGCGGTGGCTAGCGCCACCAAGCCGTAATACCTAAAACCAAAAACTATATTTATTTATTTTTTCCTTAAAAAGTAAGTTTGAGGATTCGTACTTTGCAGTGAAGAGTTTAATTTTCACTCGTGCCTTGACTTTAGCCACCAATCAGATAACCTCCTTCTAGTTAAGTCTACCCGCTTAAAGTTTATTTTGCCCTCCCGGTCCCTAAACCCCAGTGCTTTGAAAAACTCTGCGCCATCATCCTGAACTATAGGGTAAAGCCCTTTACAGAACATTATCAAGTGTTCGGCAGTTTCTTCTTCCTCTCCCCACGCACTGTATACTGTGTGTTCCCCTTCGTATTCGGCCCGATATGTCTTGGTTCGCAGTACTCCCGTCCTGGCCTCAAACAGTAGAGAACTACCCCGAGTATTATCATAGATCCTTTCCTTGGCAATTTCCTGCTTAAAAGTTCAATAGATCTCTAGTGCGGACTTCTTAATCATGCCCATTTTCCACATGTCAGTCTCCGTTTCCTTCACTTTCTTCTTAACCGATAGTTCTTTTTGATTTGGCCACCTGCTGTTTTCTAAGTATTTACCAGTCAACTTCCTGGTTCGCTTCCTCCATTTTGTATCGACATTCTTCATGTACAAGTAGCTGAAAACCTTCCTAGCCTAACGCTCTTCCCCCGTTTGCATGCGTGCCAGTGGCACCTGGCGGTGGAGGACTCTAACGTGGCCGGGTTAGGGATGGCGTCATCACGACAGTGAAGGAAGATGGGAGAGTGAGGGTGGCGGCCCAGTCAGGGAAGAGCATCGTGGATGCACTGGCCAAAGCTCAGGAGGTTGTAGAGGACAGCATGGAAGGCGAAAATCTTGTCATTATTCATGCTGGGCTCAATGATGTGTTGAAGGGCAAGGATCAGAACCTTCAGAGACAGAGGATGGGATGCGTAAGCTCCGAGAAGCTTCTGGGAGTGTCCACGTGACCATATGCACAGTCCCAGAGGTTTGGGGGACAGTCTCGTGAGATTGAAAGGAGGGTAGTGGAGGCCAACTGTGTGGTCAAGGGTATGAGCCGGCAAATCGGATACAGCGTAATGGAAGTGAACCAAGACGTGTACGAGCCCGGCGCCCGCCTTTTTGCTCAGGATGGCATTCAATACAGTGGTGCGATGGGAAGGAGTGTCGGTAATAGAATGGGTCGTCAAGCCACAGCTTTTTTAGGGGGACCCAAAGTCCTGAGGCCAACAGTGTAGCCAAAGATGGTTCTAAAGGGGCACAAACATTCAAGCCACATAGAGTCCGTGGGAGAAGAAATCGACGTAAGCACAAGGGCCGAGCTAAGTCAGGCGTAGGCTATATTAACATGCAGGGTGGCAGGAATAAGTTAAAATGAGAAGAGATAGAAGAGCAGTTGAGGCAGGAGGAGCTGATCGTATATGGGGTTGTAGAAACGCATCTCAGGGACATGGAACAACCTTCCAACATTGCGGACTACGCGTGGGAATATTGTATGGAACAGAAGGCAGCAGAAAGGGGGTTGGTATTGGGGCATTCATTCAGAAAAGTACAGACTGGTAAAGGGTCAAGCAGGAGTGCAAGGAACATTTATGGCTAAAAGGGAAAGTGGCAGGACAAATGACACTCCTTGGTTTTGTGTACTTGTAGACGGGAGCAAAGGCCAGAGAGGAAAACAAGGCAATGGTAAAGTATATCAAAGGACATTCAGGAGTTAGGAGGAGATTGCGAGATAATTATGCTAGGAGATATGAATGCACACATAGAAGATATAGATGGGTGTAGCGACCCGACAGGCAAAATGATCATGGATATGTGTGAAAGGCTTGCTTTAAATATTTGCAACAGTACCGAGAAGTGTGAAGGGCAAATCACATGGGAGGTAGGAAGGCTGCAGTCGACGATAGATTATGCAGTGATGTCACATAGGATGTATGATAAGCTCAGGGGAATGCACATAGACGAAGGTGGCTCCAGAAGTCTGGGTGGTGATCACAAACGTATCAAGCTAAGTTTTGGAAGAGCAGTGAAAGTGGAAATGAGACAAGATGTGCAACTGCAGGGAAATTTTCATTCAGAAAGGCAAATTGAAATAGCCACTAAACAAATTGAGAAAGTAATCACTGAGGATAATAAAACAGTGTGGACATACACGAATCTAATTAGACTGTTTGAGCTAGAGCTTGCTAAAGCACGTGACAAGTCACCCCGGAAAAGAAGACCCAAACCTAAAAGTTGGTGGGATGAGGAAGTTAAGAGAGCCATAGCAAAACGACAGGAAGCCTCTAGGGAACACAGACATGCTAAGCAGCGGGGTGAACCGACAGATGATGTTGAAAGAAAATGGGAAAACTTTCTAAGCTGTAGAGAGGATGCATCCCTTCTGATCAATGAAAAGATTAGAAGAAAGGGAGCCCAGTGGCTTGCAGAAGTTCATAAAAAAGATAGAAAGGTAGCTGCGGAATTTCGAAACCATCTAAACTCCCTAAACGAGACGAGCCTAGAGCAGAGGTTTATAACTACAGCTCAAGGTGCTAGGCTAGAAGGGGACGAAGCTATTGAATATATAAGAACAAGGGTGACAGAAAAATTTTAACAAAGAAGTGCTTTATGCGCCACAATGGACAAGGATGAATCAAGTGGCACAATGGCTCCATTTTCACAACAAGAGTGGGAAAGGGCTGAGAAAAGGGTTCCTAGTAGTACATCAACAGGCCCAGATGGCATTCCAATTACGCTGATAAAGACATTGGGTCCGAAGTCTACACAGACTTTGAGAGAGGCAGTGAGCAAAACAACAATCGATGGTGAAGTCCCCAATGGATGGAAACTGAGCAGGATGAGCATAATCTATAAAGGAAAGGGGGACAAAGCTGACATAAACAACTATCGTCCTATAACAGTGACATCAGTGGTCTACAGGCTGGCAATGCAGATTATGAAGGAAAGACTGCAGGCATGGATAAAGGATGAGGGGGTGCTGGGGGAACTGAAGAATGGATTTGGAAAACACAGGAGGTTGGAAGAATATCCGTTCTCACTGAATGAGTGCATCGGAATAGCAGAAAACGAACACAGGCCCCTGTGACTAGCATTTTTGGATATCAAGGGAGCGTACGATAACATGGTTCAAGAGGACTTGAGGAGAATACTGGACACACTAGGTGTGGAAGATGGAGTCACTAATCTTTTAAAGGATATCTATAAAAGTAACAAGGTAGTTATAAAGTGGGAAAAACAGGTATCCAAGCCCACAGAGGTAAAACGGGAGCTTAGGCAGGGGTGACTTCTATCACCCTTCTATCACATGATGTAGCTACAAGGATTAGAGGCCAAATTAGGGGGAAGTGGCTTGGCTTCAACCTCTCTTTCGTCAAACAAGGAAAACTCATTGAACAGGCACTACCAGCATTAATGTATGCAGATGATATAGTGCTAATGGCCGAGAACAAGGAAGATTTGCAAATATTGATGTACATCTGCGGTAATGAAGGAGATAGGTTAGATTTCAGATTCAGTAAGGAAAAATCAGCAGTCATGATTTTTAATGACAATGAAGGTAGTCGCTTACAATACAGGAGGTCACGCTAGAGATAACAGATAAATACAAATATCTGGGCGTATGGATAAGCAATGGGACCGAGTACCTAAGGGAACACGAAATATATGTGACGACTAAAGGTAACAGGAATGCAGCAGTAATGAAAAACAGGGCACTGTAGAATTACAATAGGTATGATATTGAGAGGAATATGGAAAGGGGTCATGGTTCCGGGTCTGACGTTCAGAATGCGGTCTTGTGCATGAGATCAGAAGTTCAAGCAAGATTAGAAAGTAAGCAACGTGGAAGAGGTAGGCTTGCTTTAGGGGCTCACGAGAATACACCAAATCAGGGAGTACAAGGTGATATGGGATGGACATCATTTGAGGGAAGGGAAGCTAGCAGCAGGATAAAATTTGAGAAGCAATTGAGAGAAATGGGGGAGGAGCGTTGGGCTAGAGAGGTTTTGTTTTTTCTTTGTTTTTGTTTTTTTTTTTCAATCAGAAAACAGGCTCTTTCAAGCTGTCACTGTGAAGCTCGTTGTAGAAAAACAGCTTTGAAAAAGGGATTTTAAGGGCGTCTACAAATGCGAAGAGCTTCTCCGAAAGGCCTACCCATAGGCGTCCGCACGAGCGTGGCAAAGAGGCAGGTGCCCCCTCCCCTAGTCACTTTTGAAGAGGCGCTAAATGTGCTCTATACATTGACTAGGGGGTGGGGCACTCTTTAAGTCACCTAAGGGAGGGAGTAAGGGGCACAAAATTTGCCTCATACACTGAATTAATAGAAAGGGGAAGCACTGCAACAAACCTTCGCCCCCCCTCCCCCTGAACGACAAGCACGCCTATGGGCCTACCCCTTTCAATGCGGACCGTTTTGCAGTTCACACTGAGCTCGAAGTGCCGGGAAATGTACCTCTCGTCAAAGTGCAGCTTACACACAGCCAAGTTTTCTTGAAGCAGCTTGTCAGCGGGCGGGCTCACTCTTCGCCACTGCGCAGAACTTCGCCCTTTGTAACGCCGAACAACCTGGCTTGTAACCTGTAGTGCCACCCCGGGACGAAGCAATGACTTTGTTTTCGCGCCATGAGAGTGCATACAGAAGCATTAGTGTGAAAGTGCCACCGGAATAAAAAAACGAGGACGAACGTGCCCAACGAAACTGTTGGAAACGTGCACACAATGTATAAACGACTGCGCGTGCCCTCATTTGGCTCCTCCTCAGAGGCTTCAGTGCGCTCCATAGGCACCGCTTGCCGCTCATCACACTTCGCTATTCTAGCCACTGTAACTACAATAACTGAAGAGCAGTGGGAGGTCAAGTTATGAGACCCAGGCCTGAAGAATCAGCGCAGCAAGGTTCAACGGGCGCGGGAGATGGCGAAAGCCCACGGCTACCTGGAGTAAGGAGGCCGCCCACCTTGGGCGCACAATGCGTTTGCTCAAATAACAGTTTATTCTCTCTCTCTCTGAAAAATAAAAACTTACGTACCCCTAGTTGACAATTACAGGAAAAAAAAAAGTAGCGAGACAAGTATACTACACCTTCTTAAAATCCAGAGTCCTTTTTTTTAGCAGTTGATTTGTGTCTGTGAATCGGTTTTCCTGGCTTTAGGATGGCTATAGAGATGCCTCTATTATGGGCATATCCTAGAGTCATTACCTAGACAAGCTCAATCAAAATGTAGTAGCTTCAGCTAGTCCACAGGCGAGTTTCAAACATCTGCTTATCACCCATGGAAACTTTCCCTGGTCGACATGTAGCTGAAAACTATAGATCCATTCATTTCATTTGCACTTTTGAACCGGTTCAAGCTGGCGCTGCATTTCTGCATCGTTTCACGAGTTCAACATGGCGGCAGTATCACAGTACAGTTAAACCTGGAGATAACATTATTGATAAATTTTCAGAAAAATTCGTTATAAAAAGGATTTCATTAAATGGAGGTGTGGTACGAAAATTCGGAAAATAAATGCACAAATTAAACAAAAGAGAGACTGGAGCAGAGCTAACCCAAAACACTTATTTTACAGTTAAAAACTGCGATATTATTGTGATACCAATCATATGGACACTATCGGCTTGTTTTCGCCGTCACCGATAGTGTCAGTTTCGTTTTTTCGTGTTTTTTTTTACAAGAAATGAGAGAAAAAGTGAAGTTGCTGTAAAATTTTGCACTCTACTCTTGTAGCCGTCGCGAAGATTTGTCTGATGAACAGTGCGAAGCAAGGGTACTGTTTCTTCATGAAGATCTTTTTGGTAAATAGAAGAAAACATGAGTACACTATTTTTCTAGGGCATGCTTGTATTCCAGTAAGTGAACTTGTTTTGAGGCTTTTACAAACGTTTCGGGCCTTTTTTTTTTTTTTTTGTCGAGACAAGATGACAGTGGTTAAAATGGTAGCAGTCGTCATACAATTTTTATGCTAAAAATGCACATTTACGCAGAATTTCTCGTACTTGGAGGTTAAACTGAATGCAGACATCGCAAATATAGGCAGGACATCGATTCTTTGTCAACTTGCAATGAGGAACACATCCGGGGCAATCTACACAGGAGACCTTGTGTGTATCCACATAAGGAGTACACAAATGCGACACGAGAATATTTGCTGAAAACGGATGATAACAGTACAATAGGGAAGCCGGAGAGAGGAACAGCGCAGCGAACCGCCGCAGTACGCCGCCGTAGCAGACGATGCGCCGAGAGTGGCGCAAGATCGGACTGCAGCGCCGCTAGTTCTCACGACTGCCATTCGGCCCATCCTCCTCTGCTGGCGGAGATATGGAGCTTCGAAACTAAGCTTATTCTAGTAACGTTGGTCATGCAAAACAAGTTCACGAATTCACTGCACCTGCTTGTGAGGTAGTGTCGAGTCTGTGAAGCACAAGATGGCTGCAGCTGCAACAGACGACACAGCCGATTGCATTCGTGTTTGTTTTAGTGGCATCCTACAAGTGCGACAGTGAATGTTTCTGGTAGTTGCACATGCCAGTCAAAGTAAGTGGCACCGTATTTCAAGAACCACAGCTGTCACAGCCTCCGCTACCGACAACGTTTGCACACTCATATCCGATTCTTCGTCGCATTGCTGCTGCACTTGCTGAAACATCCCCTGGTAGACGATAGCACCCAGACGGCAACACCATGAACCAGTCCAGGAAGTGTCAGGTGAATCGAATGGACCATGTGTGCAGCACTTAGTCCCCAGAGTCAAGCACACAGGCGAAGAAAGCAGCTTTCCACTGAAGTGAGCATTTATACTAACAGCGGCATGTCAGCATTTACACTACAAAATAAAACGAAAGCAGAGCATTCTAAGTAAATGAAAATCTATCAAATGAAACACACTTTCCTGGTCCCTTCAAGTTTTGTGTACCTAAAGTCTACTGTATGTGATGTGCCTAGCTCAGTCACGCACAGAACCATCCTACTTAAGCTTTAACAAAATGAGTTAGCACAGACTCTGAAGGAAAAGCTGGTTCCAAAGAGCACCCAGCACAAGAGCAACATACTCACGTTGCCATTGCTGCCTGTACTTTTATTCACAGGATGGCTAAAATTGGTGTTATGCAATGCTAGTATAATACTGGCAGTGTAAATAAAACAGTGGTGCTTTTACGTGCGACAGACATGCCCACTGGGTCTGGCTGTTATAGGAAACATTTTGAAGGAAGACTGAAGGCTGTTCAAGTTATTTACTGTGTGCGAGATTCATGGTGCAAAAAGAAATGCTTGCACACAGTTTTGCCATAGGGCACCATCGCATTTACTCGAGTTCCAGGTCATGGCTGATTATATGTTTTGTGAATCGCAGTGCGTCCTCATTTATACTTCTCTGTTGGCACAATCTCACTACTACAATTTACTGGCCTCATTGTCATTATCTCCTATGCGTGGGTCAGCAAGAAAAGTGGAGCGCACTTGAGAAATATATTTTGCCTGAGGGCTTACTCGGACTTGGCCTCTCTAAATATTTTACTCTGCTAGACTCACTCAACTCAGAATCATTAAACTGTTTCTCAGACACACTCGGACTGACACTCACCTACACATTACACAACCTGGCTCGTACAGACTCAGTCATGACTCGCTTTGAGACTCAGTGAGACTGAGTTGACTCATGAGTGCGTTAATGTGAAAGAAGCTTTTACAATCAATGTATCAATTCTCTTTAAAGTCAATAATTAATGATACTTCACGTGCTCTGCAAGGAACCTTTTGTTCACATACTTTTATTTACGAGTTTTCAGCTAATGCAAATGCGTAAGGACTTTTTGTGAAAAACGCAACTTCCACGAAAAATTTTATCACGAAAGTGTTTTATGCCACGGTCCATTACGGCTCCACATAATGTATTTCCATCACGGACATGACGTTGTCAAAAATATGCTAATTGATTGCAAAGAAAAAAAATTGGCATCCCACGTACAGTGGGAATCGATGATGTGTGAAGCACGAAAGTGAAAAGTGTACATGTCACTTTAAGGTCAGCTGAACGTTACGAGGTGGAGGTAAATGATGCCGTACACGACTTCCATGTCATGATTATCATGTTTGGATGTGTCGTTTACCTTCGTCATCTATTCACGTCACGCAATATCAAATTTAGTATATGCCAAGCTAGCGAAACAGCTGCGAGCACGCTATGAGTGTGGTATGTTGTCATGTTCTTACATGACACACGTGTCAAGATTATCATGTTCGCACCAGTCATATATTTCATCATCCATTGACATCACATAAAACCAAATTTAGTATATGCGGAGCCAGCAAGACGGCCGTGAGCGCATCATGAAGGTCCCAATATACTCCAATGTAGCGTGACGCGCGCGCACGCTGAGCACAGCGACGCTACGTTAGCAAAACGCGAGGACTCTATAGTCTGACGCCAGGCCCGACCAGCGTCTGTCGCTGCGGCTTGACGGCAACCGGGGCGAATTGCGACATGCTGCATTTCGCGCTAATGCGTTACCCAGACAACACAGCGTCTCCCTCTTGTCGTGATGGAGGGACGCAGGATGCGCTGAAACGCGCATGCGTCAAAGCAACGCAGCGCAGCACGTGCCTACGAGTATATGGCAGGACCAGCGCCTGCCGTGGAAACGCTGGCGTGACGCAACAAAATGAATGCCCGCGAGCACGTGCATCGCGTCGCGTCGAAATGTATTGGCGCCTTGACTGTGGCATGTAGTCATGTTCTCACATGACACGCATCTCATTATTATCATGTTTGCACTAGTCACATACATTTGTCATCCATTGTCGTCACGTAATGCTGAATTCGGCACATGTGAAGCTAGCGAAAAGGCCGCGAGCGCATCATGAGTGTGGCATGTAGTCATGTTGTTACATGACACGCATTTCGTCATTAATATGTTTGGATGTGTCATTCACCTGTGTCGTCCATTCGCGTCGTGTAATACCGAGTTTTGGTACATGTGAAGCTGCGAGTGCATCATTAACGTAGCATTTAGTCATGTTGTTACATGACACGCATCTTATGTTGATCATATTTGCACCAGTCACATACCTTCGTCATCCATTCACGTCCCGTAATCTGTAAAGACGACTATATTCATCCGCCTGGCCGCCGTTCTAGTAGGACAAACCATGATAAATATATACGTCCCTTCAGTGCCCACAGCAATGTGTTTAAATATTCCTTTTTTCCTCGCGCTGTCACCGCTTGGAACGTGCTACCAGGTGAAGCTGTTAATATTACAAATATTAATGAATTTTGTTCTTTTGTGGAGCAGTTAACAGAGCCAGTATAGTTACATTTTGCTGTTCTTGTTGTTGCAATAACGAAAAACGTGTTTTGCAGTGGTGCATTGTAATCTTTTGTACATATATATTGTTTTTCATGCGTAGTACGTGGTTTTTATTATTTTTTTTCTCGTCTTTTCGTGTATGGGAAGAGCACCAATGTAGTATTATTGTATCCGCTATTGTAAGTGTTTCGCTCTTGTGCGTATCGTCCCTCAAAATATTGTATTTGCTGAACTTTGTATCTAATTGGTTACCTGTGATGATGTATGCCCGCTTCCTGTATGGGTCTGCAGAAGACCTACAGTATTGTTGAATAAATAAATAAACATGCAAATCATGACATACATGTCATGATTTTCATTTTATGACTAGTCAAGTATGTTCTTCATACAGTCATGTTATGGCATACCAAGTTTGGTATCGATACCATTATCGAAACGGCCAGGAGAGCTAAAAGTCGTAGACGGACGGGCGGACGAACGGACGGACAGACAGACTGACAGACAGACAGACAGACAGACAGACAGACAGACAGACAGACAGACAGACAGACAGACAGACAGACAGATACGCTCAAAGTCGCCGAAGTTCGCTAAGAAATGCTTCGCATTTAAAAAAATAGCAGAAAAGGGACCGTAGTGGGGTGACAGACCTCTCACTCCTCAGGGCATGAGCACACGTTGTCACAATAACTTACAGCAAGCCATCTATATACACCCTGTATGGTTTGGCAATCTTCAGAGCTCCACGACTTCATCGCATTGTCGTCATCAGTCGCGAGACGGCACGAAGGGCTCATGTCAGGTCGCACATAGCATTTTTGGGGGACACGCGGGCGCTTCGGTGTACAGGATAGCTAATACCAGAAAAAACAGGGGAACTTTTTGACAGGTGATATAGTGAAAAATAAAAAATGATAAAAGAACAAAGAAGGCACGTGTTTCAATCAGTTACATTAACATGTAGAGTGGCAAAGAAAAGGCAAAATGGCTAGAGATTGAGGAGCAGTTAAATAAGGAACATATAGGTATGTATGTGGTTACATCATCATCATCATCATAATCATATTTTATTTCCTTAAAGACCCCACAAGGGGGTATTACATAAGGGGTGGATGTACAGGATATAAAAAATATTTGCCACATAAGGGGTTGGTATACAGGATATAAGACTTTTGCTACATTCAAAGTATAAAATATTGCTACATAGGTGTGTGTATATACATTGCCATAAAGTTTCACTGACAGAGATGAGTTGTTACATTTTTAGCGAAAGTTGATGGGCAGGTGATTGTGACGACGTGGTTTGGGAGGTCGTTCCAGTCCTTCACAGCACGCGGAAAGAAGGATGCGGAGAAGGTAGTAGTCCTAGTGCGGTAACGGGAGACTTGGAGGGGGTGGCTGGTGCGGTGCGAAATGTACGTTGGAGGGATGACGTATGGAGGATGGTTGAGGGGCGAATGAAACAGCTTATGAAACAGGGAAAGAGTGGCTATGCGGCGTCGAAGGGCAAGTGGCTGCAATCCAGATTGGGCTTTTAAGGATGAAACACTGATGTCATAAGAATATGACGAATGTATGAATCGGACTGAGCGATTTTGAATTGATTCAAGGTCATTGATTAGGTAAATTTGAGGTGGATTCCATATTGCAGAGGCGTATTCCAGTTTTGGCCTGATGAGGGATGTGTATGCGAGAAGTTTTACGTGTTGAGGTGCGCAACGCAGATGACGTTTCACGAATCCCAATATTTTGTTTGCAGATGAGATAATGTTTGTGACATGCGCATTCCAAGTTAGATCGGCGGACAGTGTGACACCTAGATATTTGAAACACTGTACTATTTCTAGAGGGGCGTTAGTGATTTGGTATGGGAATAAGAAAGGATTTTTGCGGCGAGTGAATGAGACAACCTTACACTTGTTGGGGTTAAGTTTGAGAAGCGAATTGTCACACCATTCTTGAATGTTGTTCAGATCGTGTTGTAGGGTTAGTTGATCGGAAGCATTAGTTATTGTATGGTAGATCACGCAATCGTCGGCGAACATGCGGATTTTGCAAGACACAGTTAGTGGTAGGTCATTAATGTAGATTAGAAATAGCAAGGGGCCAAGGACGCACCCTTGCGGTACTCCTGACGTTACTTCGAGAGGTTCAGAGGATTCATTATTTACGTGCACGAATTGAGAACGATTAGCTAAAAAAGATTTAATCCATCTTAACACGTTAGGGTCAAGATTTAGCCTGGATAACTTCTGTATTAGTTTGTTGTGTGGAACTGTATCGAATGCTTTTGCGTAGTCAAGGAAAATGGCATCAGTCTGAAAGTTGGTGTCAAGATTTGTATGTATGTCGTGAAGAAAGAGTGCTAATTGTGTTTCACAGGAAAGTCCCTTGCGGAAGCCATGCTGACAGGTGTGAAAGAAACTATTGGAATCGAGGAAGTTGATAACATGAGAATATATGACATGTTCCATGATTTTGCATGGGATGCTTGTTAATGAAATGGGACGATAATTGAGTGGGGAGTTGCTGTCGCCTGCTTTGTAGACTGGAACGACCTTACCAATTTTCCAGTCATTCGGAAGGTCGCCGGTGCTGAGTGACTGTGAGAATATGAGGTGCAAGTATGGTACAATTGTATCGGTAATGTTCTTTAACAGTTTAGAATTAATTTCGTCAATGCCACATGACGAGGAAAGTTTAATGTTTTTTATTAGGGAAGAAATGCCGTCCGCGGAAAATGCTAGCGCAGGCATGCTGGAACCTATCAGGGTGGTTGTGGGAACGGAAGACATACTAGGTTCTCTGGTGAACACCGACGAGAATGCAATGTTAAAAATATGAGCACACTCGGCATTTGTGGTCACTTCACCGGATTCGTTAGTAAGGGAGATAGTGCGAGATGGTTTTGGATTGACGGTCTGCCAAAATTTTTTTACGTTATCACTTAGCATGTTGGGTAGGTTCGTGTTGAAAAATGCGTGCTTGGCGTTGCGAATTGCTGTAAGATAGTCATTTTCGGCGGAGTAGTATTTATCCCATGCGCATGGCGTTCCTTTAGATTTTGCCTGGCGGAAAAGGCGTTTTTTCTTGTTGCTTAGTCGGTTTAATGTTTTAGTATACCAGGGCTTTTGCTGTGTGGCACGAAATGTGGTCTTCGGAATAAACTTATTTTTTAGTTCAATAAGTTTTTGTTTAAGAACTATCCAATTTTCATTGACGGATCGGCTACGGAAGTTGACTTCAAAATCTGGGAAGAAGCTACTGAGTTCGTTGTTAATTTCTTGATAGTTACCTTTATCATATAAACATATTGTTTTGTTTAGCATTTCACGGCGCTCTGGGGAAAATGCGAAATCTGCATGGATAACTTTATGGTCGCTAATTTCATCGAGATAGGTAATCGATGATAAGCTAGAAGGATGGGTGGTTAGAATGAGATCAAGGATGTTTGCGGAATTGGCGGCAACACGTGTTGGCTCCGATACAAGTTGTGATAAGTTAAAGTTGAAACAAACATCTTGAAATTCTCTCGAGTCTTTCTGGTTCCCTTGTGCGGTTGTTCCGGTTTGCCAGTTAATATTAGGAAGGTTAAAGTCACCAAACAGCAAAATATGGGCATTCGGGTGGGCTTTGGTGAGCGCATTTAGTATATCGTTAAATTTGTTTGCGAAGTCTGGATTTGCATTCGGTGGTCTGTAGCAGACACCAAGCAGTATTGTGTGGGGTGGAGCCCGGCAATGTAGCCATAAGATTTCTATGTCAGATGCTATGTTGATTACGGAACATGATAATTCCGGGCCGACGGCGATCAGTACGCCTCCTCCGCGAGTGCATTCGCGATCTTTTCGGTATAAGTGAAAGTTAGGAAGATCTGCAAGAACTTCAGTGTCCGTCACGTCATTGGTAAGCCACGTTTCTGTTAATACAACAAGATTGGCATTGGATGACGTCACAAGGCTAGATACTTTTTCTCGTTTTGGTAGAAAGCTGACACACACCCTAAAAGACTTGGAACAACCACCACAAATTCTGAATTTTAGTTGGGAAGGATGCGACAGGAGCATAGCAGAAAGGAAAGGTGAAGGTGTTGAAATGCAATCTATAGCAAAGCCAAATTTCGGGATGGAGTGAAGCAAGCGCGTCCAGAGCACTTCCGTGTTTCGGGTTCAGTATAGGGGGAAAACAATGTGGCTAGGTGTAGCTTACTTGTGGACGGGGAATAACTGCAAGGAAGAGAATTTGGAAATAGTGAATAGCATACGCACCAGTATCAGAGATTTTCGACAGGGGCCGAAATAACTCTTGTAGGGGACATGAATGCTCACATGCAGGCCCTTGACAAATATTCAGACACCAATGGCAGGTTATTGCTAGCTAGATCTTTGCGAGCAACATAGTCTTGAGATAGTCAACGCATAACCCAAGTGTGAGAGGCAGATTACGTGGGAAGTCCGACACAGACAATCGAGCATTGATTGTTGTCTTATGACAAAGGGAATCTATGACAAACTTACAGAGATGAGAATAGACGAGGAAGGCATCAACAGCTTGGATAGTAATAATAAACACATAACACTACAAATGCGATATAAAACTGAAAATAAAAACATTGAGTCAAAGTTAAGAAGCTCGTACGTAAATGACACACAAATAACAATTATAGCCACAAGAGTCAAGGACAAAGTAAGAAAACTACCGGGCAAACACTGGGAGTATGGTGAGCTATTACATGTAATGATGAGAGAGATGGAAAAAGAGAAAGAACTATTTGCCAGAAAGGAAAGAAAAAAGCTTAAATGTTCGTGGAACAAAGAAATCTGGGAAACAATCGAGAAGCGACATGAGACATCACAGGAGCACAGGCAGGCAAAAGGGAGAAGCGGTCACAGGACGAAGTCAACCAAATACGGGAAATGTATTTAAAGAAAAAAAAAACATTGTGCAGAAATTGCTCAAGGGAAAAATTAAAGTGAAAGTGAGTGCTGAATGACAGAGAATCTGAAAAAGAAGATTGCCGTGGCTGGAATATTTTGGAGCCACCTAAAAGCGCTAGATAGGAAGTCTGTCACAATGCAACAACATATGGTAAATGAAGAAGGAAATAAATTAGAAGGGTACGAAGCACAAGGTTATATCCAAAAGGTAACAGCAGATTCGGTTAAAATGGTCGCCCTGGGGAGTTCCCCGGTGAGTAAAAAAAATGAAAAAGAGTGCAACCGAGGAAGAGGGAGTACTTGAGAATTTCATTTGGAAGAAGGCTGAAGCAAAAATTTCTAAGCGCACTACTTTGGGCTTAGATTGGGTTCCAGTCCACCTCAATAATGAATGAGGACATAGCACTAAAGAAGCACCCCTCAAATGCGTAGCAAAGTGCTTACAAGAAATGGAAATACCAGACACTTGGCAGAAAAGTACAATGAAATTAATCTACAAAGGCAAAGGAGAAAAGGTTAACATTCGCTCGTATAGACCACTGACCTTTTCATCTGTACTATACAGGTTGGCTATGCAGGCAGTAAAATTAGAAATAGAAACATGGGCAGAGCAAAATGATATTTTGAAAAAACTTCAGAATGGATTCCGAATCGATAGGCGGTCAAACAATAACCTGTTTGTTCTTACTCAGTGTATAGAAATATCTAATATAGAAAACAGGCCCTCATACTTAGCTTGTCTGGACATCACTGGGGTGTATTGCAACATTAATCAGAAAAAATTGTGGGAATATTGAAGGAAGTGGCGCAGGCGACGGCTGTATACAGCTTTCGAGAGAAATATACCGAGAAAATAAAGTTTACATAGAATGGGAAGAAGTAAGTAGCAATGACAGGGTTGAAATTCACAAGGGGCTGATGCACAAATGTCGTTCATCTCCACTGTTATTCATATTGTACATGGTGAGGATGAAAAAAGCGCTGTAAGGTAGCAACATTGGGTTTAATCTGTCACACAAATAGGCTGGCGCAATGGTTCAGAAGAAGCTTCCAGATCTATTTTATACAGACGATATTGTCCTATTTGCGGACAGTCAAGAGGACATACAGCGGCCGGCCGATATATGTGGAAGGGAAGGCAAAGCTCTAGGACTAGGATTTAGTGCAACAACATGTGAATTGATAGTATTCAATGATCATCGATACCAGGTGGTCTCAAAACAAGAAGCAAGAAATACCGATGATAAATGAGTACAAGTACCTCGGATTATGGGTGAATGAGGAAGATAGATATATGGATCCGTACAGGAAAAAAACATATTAGCAGCAAAGGAATAGAGGAATGCTGCAATAATCAAACACAGAGCATAATGGGGATACAAAATGTACCGATGAATGGTTTTAAAGTAAAAGAAGCTCAGAGCGAAATGGGATTTGAAGAGAGGCTTAGGAAAATGACGAGCAGTATATGGACAGGGAAGGTGCTTAGGTATTTGTATAGGGAGACGTTGGACACAAAGTGAAGAAAAAGAACTAGGAAGCTCACCAGTAGGTATACTGCTGGCAGTGTGGGCGACACAGCAACAAGGAGCATTAAGCGAAAAGTCAGAGAGGTGGAGGATTTATTGGATGACAGCGATCAAAAAGAGGCCAGTTCTCAGTAACTACAGAAAGGGCAGAAACGAAGTAAGGTGGGAGCGGTTTTCTGATAATTCAAGGGTAAGCGCTTTACTGTTTGAAACGAAGTCAGCTTTTTTCGCCTGAAAGGCTGCTTTACCGACGCAGTTGGAGCGAATTAGGAGCAACTCGCGCGTACCTGTAAATGGAACACCCATAAGCATTCATTATTTGGAAATTCGGTCGTTTGTGCTTATTGAGGGTGGGGCCTTGCAAGCGACAGTGTCTGGTCGGCGGGGTATATAGCTGTAGCATATCCGACCTACCCCGATTAGCCAGCCTTGGAACGTTTATTCGTCACATTACACGAGTCCGAACGATATGTCTTGTGCTGACACAGCTAGCGGAAGCGTAGCGTCCCCGTCGTGGCACGCGGTCGACGCGGCACGATCAGCTGTGAAAAAAAAGGGGGGGAGTGGGGGGCAGCGCACCGCTTGCTGCGACTCTATTCGGTTTTCCCTGTCGTCCCTAATACTGAGACACGATCTCTTAATTGCACAGCAGCGCACACAGCAAGAAAACGCGCCCCAACGTCTGCAAGGCGCAGTTCATTTGGTTAATTATTATGGCCTCTTAATTGCACAGCAGCACACAGCAAGAGAATGCGTTCTAACGTCTGCAAGGCGCGGTTCAACCCGTTAATTAAAACGGCCAGCGTCGCTCATGCACTCGCAAAATGCACCACTCCCTCACCAGAGAAGGATTGGCCACGCTGGTGCAGTATCTGGCCACTACCTCCCACATGCATACGACAAATAACTCACGGCCCTCAGCCCCCAGCAGCTGCGAAGCAACTGACCACGGCGGCGGTCACATCCGCAACACAGCAGAGGGTACTAAGAATCTCAGGATTCGGACAGGCCGCCATTGGAACCTGAACATGGCAACGTTTAACGCTAGAACCTTATTTATTGAGGGAAGTCTAGCTGTACTATTCGAAGAGCTAGAGGGTGTTAAATGTGATATAATAGGGCTCAGTGAGGTTAGGAGGAGAGATGAGGCCTATATGATGCTACAGAATGGGTATGTCCTTTACTATCGGGGCTTGGCTGTCAGAAGAGAACTGGGAGTGGGGTTTCTAATTCACAGAAACATAGCTGGCAACATAGAGGAATACTATAGTATTATTAAAAGGGTGGTAGCTATCGCAATTGAATTCAATAAGAGATACAAGACGAAGGTGATACAGGCTTACGGGCCTACACCCAGCCATGATGACACTTCAGTTGAAAGCTTCTATAAAGATGTGGAATCGGCAATGAGTAAAGTAAAAACACGATGTACTATACTGATGGGAGACTTTAATGCAAAGGTAGGGAAAAGGCAGGCTGGAGACCAGGCAGTAGAAGATTATTGCATCGGAACTAGAAATGGCAGAGGAGAGCTACTAGTAGATTTTGCAGAACGCAATAATTTAGGGATTTTGAATACCTTCTAAAAAAAATGAGGAAACCGTAAGTGGACATGGAGGAGCCCTAATGGCGAAAATAAGAATGAAATAGACTTTATAATGAGTGCACAGCCAAGCATCAAGCAGGATGTGGAAGTGGTTGGCAGGGTCGATGCAGTGACCATAGAATAGTACGGTCTCGAATTCGCCTAGACATGAAGAAGGAACGACAAAAAATTATACGCAAGAAGCCAATCAATCAACTAGCACTGAAGGGGAAAGTACAGGAATGCAGAGTCTCGCTTCAGAACAGGTACTCGGCTCTTATTGAGGAAACCAACCTTAGCGTAGAGACAATGAATGATAATTTGACGAGTATCATTACGGAGTGTGCTGTGGAAGTTGGAGGCACGGTAGTTAGACAGGACACTGGCAAGCTTTCCAAGGAAACAAAGAATCTCATTAAGAAGCATCAAATCATGAAAGTCAACAGACAAGTACAACAAACTAGAACTAGCAGAGCTTTCAAAGTTGATTAATAGCCGTAAGGTATGCGGTGTAAGAAGGTATAATATGGAGAAAATTGAACACGCTCTGAAAAACGGAGAATGTGTCAAAGCAGTGAAGAGAAAACTTGGGATAGGCAAAAATCGGATGTATGCACTAAGGGACAAAGAAGGCAAAATAACTACCAATATGGATAGGATAGTTAAAATAGAGGAGGAGTTTTACAGAGATCTGTACAGTAACCGGGACAACCACAACTTTAATACTATAAGAACTAGCAGTAACCCAGACGACACCCCACCAGTAATGGTAGAAGTCAGAAAAGCTTTCGAGAGCATGCAAAGAGGCAAAGCTGCTGGTGAGGATCAGGTAACATCAGATCTACTGAAATATGGAGGACAGATTGTGTTAGAAAAACTAGCCACTCTGTTTACGAGGTGTCTCCTGACAGGAAGAGTACGAGAGTCTTGTAAGAACACTAACATCGTCTTAATACATAAGAAAGGAGATGACAAGGACTTGAAGAATTACAGGCCGATCATCTTGCTCTCTATAGTATACAAGCTATTTACAAAAGTAATTGCTAACAAAGTAAAGAAAACATTAGAATTCAATCAACCAAAAGAACAAGCAGGTTTTCGAACAGGCTACTCAGCAATCGACCACATTCATACTATCAATCAGGTAATAGAGAAATGCTCAAAATATAACTAACCGCTATACATAGCTTTCATAGATTACGAGAAGGTGTTTGATTCAGTATAAATATCAGCCGTCATGCAGACACTGCGGAATCAGGGTGTTGATCACTGCGGAATCAGGGCGTCGATGAAGTATATATAAACATCCTAGAAGAAATCTACAGGAGATCAACTGCTATCATAGTGCTTCATAAAGAAAGCAACAGAATACCAATCAAGAAGTGCGTAAGGCAGGGGATACAATCTCCCCAATGCTATTTACCGCGTGCTTACAGGAGATTTTCAGAAGCCTAGAATGGAAACAGTTAGGGATAAGAGTTAATTGAGAGTACCTTAGTAACCTGTGCTTCGCCAATGACATTGCATTGCTGAGTAACTCAGGGGATAAATTGCAACTCATGGTTACGGAGTTACACAAGGAGTGTAGAAAGGTGGTTCTCAAAATTATTCTGCAGAAAATGAAAGTAATGTACAACAACCTCGGAAAAGAGCAGCCCTTTGAGATACGTAATGGTGCACTTCAAGTTGTAAAAGACTATGTCTACTTAGGGCAGGTAATAACCTAGGAGCCGAACCCTGAGATTGAAGTAACTAGACGAATAAAAATGGGGTGGAGCACATTTGGCAAGCACTCTCAAATTATGACAGGTAGATTGCCACTATCCCTCAAGAGGAAGGTATATAACAGCTGTATATTGCCGGTAGTTAGCTACGGAGCCGAAACCTGGAGACTTACAAAGAGGGTTCAGCTTAAATTGAGGACGACGCAGTGAGCAATGGAAAGAAAAATGGTAGGTGTAACCTTAAAAGACAAGAAGAGAGCAGAGTGGATTAGGGAACAAACGGGGGTCAGGGATCTCATAGTTGAAATCACGATGACGAAATGGACATGGGCCGAGCATGTAGCGCGTAGACAGGATAGCCGCTGGTCATTAAGGGTAACTAAGTGGATTCCCAGAGAAGGCAAGCGGGTTAGGGGGAGACAGAAGGTTAGGTGGGAAGATGAGATTAAGAAGTTTGCGGGTATAAATTGGCAGCAGCAAGCACAGGACCATGTTAACTGGCGGAACATGGGAGAGGCCTTTGTCTTGCAGTGGATGTAGTCAGGCTGATGATGATGATGATGTATGGCAAGTTGTTCCCTCATCAGGTTAAAATTCACTCATTTCTATGCAACAGCACAGGATTTAAATTGCCTTCGATTAGTGAAATGTTTCAAGTGCATGCAATTTTCAGAAAGTTGAATCAGCACAGTTTAAACTACACAACTGAAATGCCCGCATGATATTCATGTTCTTTGCCATAGGTAAACGCCAGTAGGGTTTTGGAGAGAGCAGTTTCTTCTCAACTTGTTCATTTTTTCATGATAACTAGAGTAATGTCATAACAGCCATACTTTTTTTTTATACCGTGACAACCTGGGTGTCGTGAATAATCAACCTACATTCATTAAAGCCAGGTTATTACCTGAACACGTGCGGCTGTTGTAATGCTTCTCAAATACTCGTCAAAAAACAAACTGCAAGAATGTTAGGAAAAATGTGTGTATTTTCGGGGTATCGTTAGTAGTGGCTCCTCGAGCTGAAACATCACTTCTGGAAAGCAACTGGCTTATTTTCATTTTCTCATGTTCGCTTCCACGTCAAAGCATGAGATCACCTGTCGTACATTGGCTTCTTAACCTGTGCAACGATTAGAGGCACAGGTCCCCCTTCAAAAGGGTAAAGGTTAGTTGCAACCCCCTCCCTTTTATGTCAATGTGTGGGGCTTACCTTTTTGGTGATTAGGGCTATTTTGAAGCTTACTAGCACCTTTACACTCGCGCAAAGCGTTGCTGTGTTTAGCACATGTACCACAAAAGGCAACAATGCCTTGTGAAATGAGTGTAAATGCTGCATACACCACTGCAGAAACCCATACACCAGCTTGGTTGTTAAACATCGCATACGCTAAACAGTACTGTGGCGGTAAAGTGCTTTACAAGAAAATGCCAGGCCTGCGTGGAAGGCACAGTGCAGTCACAGGAAAAGCTAGAAGAGTGGCCTTTCAGAGCCTTTAGAAAACACTCATTGGGAAAATACTGCAAGCACACTTGCTTCATACCCACTAGGGCATTAATAATAAATTTTGGGGGGTAGTAGGCCGGCATTCGCAATGCTATTTTTTGTTGTTTTTCTGAGAAGCGTGGTATCCGCTAAACACTAGCAAGGAATTTTGTGCCAATTGTTCATGCAGTGGTCAACGAGGATGAGGAATTATGGCTGCAGTGGGTATGTGTCACAGTTAATAGGGAAACAAGAACACATATTTGTAATGGGTCGGAGCATTAGACAGCCCACTCGTTATGTTGATCGCATTGTGCAACAACTGATTGTTCTTTTGCCGTTTTAAAACGCTTTATAAGTCGTATTAACACGATTGCTTTCCTGACATCAAGCCTGCCTAACGCAAGTTTGTCAACAAGTCAGAAGTACCAGCAAAGCTCAGTGGTAGAATACTGGGCTGGCACCCAGCGGACCTAGGCACGAGCCCCACTGTGTCTTTGGTGCTAGGTTTACCAACAAGTCACAAGCACCACAATGTTCACCACAAGTACCAGCAAAGCTCAGTGGTAGAATACTGGGCTGGCACCAAGCGGACCCGGGTTTGAGCGGCGCTGTCTCTTTGGTGCTAGGTTTGCCAACAAGTCACAAGCATCAGTGTAGTTCAGTGGTAGAATAATGGGCTGGCACCCAGTGGACCTAGGCACGAGCCCCACTGTGTCTTTGGTGCTAGGTTTGCCAACAAGTCGAGCCACACTGTGTCCTTAGTGCTTGGTTTTTTTTTTTTTTCATTTTCGCGCAATGTGGGTACGGACACCGGCGGCGGCAGACAACTGCGCGTGACCCGAGTTGTGATCTCGTAACAACTTTCGCTGTAAATGGCAGCCTCCTTGTGAAATTGGCGTATGGGTATATATGTGCATCTAAATGTGGGGGCGTCAATCAGTGCCACCTGTTGCACTATATGGCGAGTCTGCAACGCTCTTTTCTGCCTTTTAGCATCACATAGCACATGATCTTATCACCAGCTGGCAGCTGATTAATAGAGTGTTCCACACATGATGTAATGGTAACAGGCAGCGCCGACTGACGTTCACATGTTTAAATGCACATATATACCTCGAGATAGGTAATAGTGCACTTGACATTGTAAAAGACTCCGTCTACTTAGGACAGGAAATAACTGTAGAGCTGAACCACGAGATTGAAGTAACTAGAAGAGTAAGAATGGGGTGGAGCACATTTCGCAAGCACTCTCAAATCATGACTGATAGATTGCCACTATCCCTCAAGAGGAAGGTATATTACAGCTGAACCTAGCCTGGTACTTAACTACGGTGCAGAAACCTGGAGGCTTACAAAGAAGGTTCAGTTTAAATTGAGGACGATGCAGCGAGCGATGGAAAGGAAAGTGATAGGTGTAACCGCAAATGATTGTGATGGGCACTTCTCTATGCTGCACCATGCCTGGATGGCATATTGCCACGTTTTACCATACCCACTTGTGCTTGCTAGCATCGGCACTGTACTGTGAAACAAGAAGAGAGCAGAGTGGGTCAGGGAACAAAAGGGGTTAAGGATATCACAGTTAAAAATCAAGAAGAAGAAATTAACATCGGCCGGGAACGTACCGCGTAGGCAGAATAATAGCTGGTCATTACGGATAACTGACTAGATTACCAAAGAAAGCACGCGGGCTAGGTGGAGATAGAAACTTAGGTGAGCAAATGAGATCAGGAAGTTGGAGGGTATAAAGTGGCAGCAGCAAGCAAAGGACCAAGTTGACTGGCGGAACATGGGAGAAGCCTTTGTCCTGCAGTGGACGTGTTCAGGCTGATTATGATGATATACCTTATAAAATGGATGGAGGGATGACTATTGCAGTTATTCGAAGGTCACAGGTTCAGTCCCTGCCTTTGGCAAATGATTTTTTAGTCCACTTTTCTTTTTCTACGTTTACATTACAAGTACTTCTAATAATATCCCCAACAGTTTACTTGGCATCATAGTCTGTTAGATCTTAACGGCTGGTAACTTTTGCAGGGTAGAATATTGGCAGCGCCCTTGCAGTCGAGATGCTCAGCTTTTCCTTAAGCGCTTTTACCAGAGTCATTCAATGCCTTTACTGGTCGTGGAGCTTCTGTGAATGTTTGATAAAAATGAGCAGCCGCTGGGGGCACCCTCGCCTAGGTGTGGCTCCGGTGCGTATTGGCGTTGCAGTACTACCATACGTGTGAAAACTGCCATACCTGGTTAACTGTCCCCGTGAATGTTGATTATGCTTTGAGAATGCTATCACACTAAAGAAAATTTGGGGAAAGTCTAATACAGTGCAATTTAATGTTGAATGAGGCCTTGGAGCTAGAAAATTGATGGCTACAAAGGCATGCTGCTTCTGCTATGTGATGCACTGCCACTTTTAAATCATGCTTCTTTCATTTTCTTAAAGGGGCCCTGCAACACTTTTTGAGCATGGTCAGAAGACGCTGCGGATCGGCAGCAGAGGCTCCCAAGAACACGCAAGCTAAATAATATAGTGCTGCACGCGGCCTACAATTCACAATAAATTGTCAAAGTCGCCTAAACATTGCTTCCTCTTCTCTCGACAAATGACGAAAGACGCTGAAAAATTACTCGTAGAAGGCCATTCATCTGCCATTGGCTCATTCGAACATGGCGCACTTGGTCATTACAGGGATCGCTGCGGGAAGCCGTGACTTGTCCATGGGTGCACGTGTGAAAAAAAAGCCGCGTATTCGAAGAAAAAAGAAAGCAAACAGTGCTCAAGGTCACGAGGCGCGCATGACGTTTTTTTTTTTTTTGCCCCCGGCATCCCTTCCTGTTTAGCTTCCAGTGCTTTTGTTGGGACGAGAGAAGGGAGAATGCAGCAAGATGGTAAGTTGGGCCAGTCAGATTACGTTCATAATTGAAAATTTTGTTGAAGCGCAGTAAAAAACAGCAAGCCCTGTTCTTGTCAGCCTCTTCTGTCTGTCTGTTGCTTAGTGCGCTTCAACAGAACTTTGTAACTCCGCTCGTACTGGACGGATTCTTAAAATTTGTACAGTGTTGAATTCGTGAGACAATAAATTCTTGTAGGGGATCTATTCAATGGTTACTTGAAAAAGTGTTTCAGCGCCCCTTTAAAACATCTAGTTGTACACTGTGGGTGATCTATAATCCTTGAAAGACTCTGACAGATCTTAATGTCTTTTGAGAGTACATGGTTGCAACTCTAGACCGTGCACATTAAATCTTTCAGGCTATAGTACACCTAGTGTTTGGTTACGGAGATATCTTAAAGAATCCTTGTGTTTGTCAGACCAACAAACAACTTGAATATCTCATTGCTCTAAGAATATCTCATTGCTCTAAATTAAGCAATTGATGAGGATTAAGGGATACTTAGTGAAGATTTTTCCTAGTTTTAGTATTACATTTCACGTCGATTTATCACTACAGTGACAAGCCGCATTTAAGGTTTTGTTGCTCATGCATAGTTCACAGTCCTTCACTACTATATTTAAAGCTATATCCTTAGATGCGAGATCGAATGCAAAAATTTACTGTCAACGTGGTCAAAGCGACTTAACATCACAGATCGTCACAATTTGTGATGTCAATATTACGTCACATAACTTGACGTTCCATGATGAAGCCTGTGGGAAAACCACGCTTGGGCGTTGTTACGAAAGACGGCGACGCCAACACGGTCCCGAAGGCACCACTGCTCCGATCTCCGCCGACGCTGTCACCAGCCGTTTAGTAGCGTAGGTTTCTCAGCTCGCGACTGCTTCTGCGCAGAGCTGATAGACGAGCTGACGAGACGACGGTGAGTTAAACAAGGTTTATGTACAGCATAGATACAGAGGCTTTACAAATTTGGCAATGGGGCTGACAGTTTAGAGACTCGAAGAGCCGAGCTCTCTTCTCTCACACATAGACCTACTGCTCGTGACGCGCCGCAGGGCTTTTTTTATATGCACCGGGAGGATTCTTTGAGTAACCAAATGTCCAACAAGAAGCGCCGCTGGCCCTGAGGTCAAAATCGTTCAATGGGGTCGCTGCTGGGCCGCGTCAGTCTCATCGAATCCGGAGCCGCTGCGCGTGGTTGCAGCCAAGGACGAGTGATGTCGCCACGCATTGCGTAAGACTTGCCAGACAGGAAGGCGCCTATTGCTGCAACGGGCTCCCTCTGCGTGCGCGACAGAAAGGCACAGCCGCGTGATGATGCCGTTGAGTTGTTCGCCTCAGGCGGGCTCGCATGCTGGCCTTGACACAGATTGCCTTTTTCAGAGGCATGGACGTTCGGTGTGGACTCGCAGGCATAACAGCCCCCCGCCGCCAGACAATGCGCCGGTAAGACGAGCTGCTTCCACGTGGCTCGGATGTCAGGCACGCTCGTTCGCCAGGTCCCTCCAGGTTCGCCTCCAGGGCCATGGGGAGAATGCAGCTCCAGACTCTGTTCCGGGAACACATCCCATTCTTGAGGACGGATCCCAGCTCCACTGGCTTGTCGCCACAACTTGTCGGCCAGCTTCGCTCGTCTCTTCTGACGATCTTTGGTCTCAGCACTTGTCGATGGTTCTGCAACTTGTCAAGAACGGTTCGACAACAGACAACACACGACACAAGCAAGTGCCCTCGGTCACCCGACAGAACACCAGACAAAGTATATTACAACATATACCTAGCTATGTGTCTATCGGAATTTTGTTCCCTCTACATCAAGAGGCACATATGGGACACAAGACTCTTGAAATGAGAACTCAAATTTTCACATGTGCAACAACGTAACCATAAAGTTGGCTCCTTGAGCTCATTCTGGACGAGAGCGCTCCGCTAAGGCCGTAATGAGGACGAAATTGTGCCCCGAATCGCCAGCGAGAAACAGAAGGACGAAGGAGGTACTAACTAAACACACGGCTCAACGCGTCTGCGTTAGCGTTTAGCTTTCCTTTTTTGCAGCGAACCTCAAAGTTGTGCTGACGGAGTATCATGCTCCACCTCAGTAACCGGCCACTTTTAGGCAACATATTATTTAACCAGGTTAAAGGACAGTGGTCCGTTTCGACCACAAACCTCGAACCGGAGACATAACAAGCTATCTTTTGAACAGCCCAAGCGAGGCAAGCGCATTCCTTTTCAGAGGTACTGTATGCCTCTTCCCTGCCGCTGAGTTTTCGACTTAAATACAAAACTGGCCTTTCGTTACCAGCACTGTCCTCCTGGCACAATATAGCTCCCATGCCGCGATCACTCGCGTTGCATTGAATCACAAATCTCTTAGAGAAATGGGGTGCAATGAGAACAGGCTTTTCGCTTGGGGCCTGTTTTAACTGGCAAAACGTATTCTCCTTTTCTGAGTCCCATAACGCTTTAAAACCGGCTCAGATTTTCTAAGTGCGTCAGTTAGAGGGCTGGCAATGCTAGAGTAGTTTTGCACGTAATGCTGATAGTATCCAGCCAGGCCCAAAAATGCCCTTATCTCAGATTTTGCTATTGGTCGTGAATAGTTCACGACGGCGGCTACCTTAATTTCCTGAAGGTCTATGCCGGCCACGCCCCACAACGTGTCTTAGGTAAGACACCTCGCCGCACCCTAGGTGACAATTAGTAGGTTTCATGGTAAGGCCAACCTCTTTCAACCTGCTCAGAACGGCACCTAAATGCTCGACATATTTTTCCCAGTTGTTTGAGAAAATGGCGACATCGTCGAGATACGGCAGAGCGAACTCAGAGAGGCCTTTAAAAACGCGGTCCATTAAGCCAGAAAAACAAACGCATTTTTCAATCCAAAGCTCAGCTTAAGTGGACCATATTTTCCCAATGGAGAAACAAATGCGGCATAGTGGCTAGCACGCTTCGTAAGGGGGACTTGCCAATACCCTCGCACGAGGTCTAATGTGGAAATATAGCTGGACTGTGACACAGTTTCTACCCTCTCCTCTAGGTTTGGTATCGGGTAAGTTTGGTCTCGAGTTATGGCGTTAAGACGCCGATAATCGATGCGTGGCCTGGGATCTTTTCCCGGCACTTGAACCAATATTAGAGGGGATGTATAGTCACTCTCGCCCGGTACTATGACTCCCAACTTTAGCATTTCAGCGATCTCCTCTTTCATGATTTGCTTTTGCACAGGGAAACAACGATATGGCTTGCTACGGATTGGCTCCTCACAAGTTAGCTCGATACCGTATTCGATCACCGTCGTGTTTCCGGGACGGTCCGAAAACACGTCTTCAAACTCGGAAACAATTCTTCTCAGGTCCTCTTTCTGGACTTCACTTAGCCTAGGCTCTAGGTTCAACTGCTCCAAGATTACCCCCGATCTCCTTTCGATTACATCACTAGAACTCAAAATTTCTGCTCCCTCTTCCTCTGAAGCATTCAACAGCAGATTTACGACCGCTTGACGTTAAACGTATGGTTTTATCGAGTTACTGTGGTAAATTTTGTTCGGCCGCCTTCCTAATTTCACTTCATAATTGGTATCAGAAAGCTTCGATATTACTTTGGCGGGCCCTTCCCAATGAACCTGAAGCTTGTTCTTTTTGGACTGCCGCAGCAGCATTACCCGATTTCCTACTCCAAAAGCGCGCTTCTTCGCCGGTTTGTCGTAGTACTCCTTCAACAACACTTGTGCAGCTTAGATGTGGCTTTCCACAAGCTCTTTCGCTTTCCCAAGCCTCTGAAGGAGGTCTAGAACAAACGCAACTACATTAGGGTCCTCATCGAATCCCTCCCAGGACTCGCGTAGCATTCGCAATGGTGTTCTCAAACTCCTGCCATACACAAGCTCTGCAGGGCTAAAACCAGTGGTCTCATGAGGAGCCGATCTCAAAGCGAACATAGCGGGAGGAATAGACACTTCCCAGTCGCATTTGTGCTCGTAGCAAAGAGCTCTCAGTATGCGTTTCAGAACGGAATGCATACGCTCTACCGGATTAGATTGTGGGTGATGGATCGAGCTGTGCACTACTTTTATTCCACATTTATCCATAAAGGTAGAGGTAAGGCAGCTGGTGAAGACACTACCTTTGTTGCATTGGATTTTAGAAGGAAATCCGACGCGTGCAAATATGGATAGCAGTGCATCCACGACATGAGGAGAAGTGTTATCACTTCCGGAAATTTTGTGGCTACACAGAGAGCCGTCATGATGTACTGACAACCTTGCCTTGACTCTGGCAATGGCCCGACGATATCATTTACTAGGCGCCGAAAAGGCTCTGTGATAATTGGGACAAGCTTCATGGGTGCCTTCCACTTGTCCGTGGATTTCCCCACTCTCTGACAAGTGTCGCATGAGCGTACAAAGTTTTCGATATCCTTCCAGCATTTTGGCCAATAAAACTCAAGGGAAACTCTAGCCTTGGCCTTTTTTATGCCGAGATTCCCTGCCCATGCATTTTCATGCACCAGTTCCAATAGTTGGCGACGATACTTTTGTGGCACCAAGAGCTGCTCATACTTGCGACCTTCCACATTTGTGTAGCTGCGATACAAGAGCCCTGCTTTCTCAAAAAAAGAAAGATTCTTTTTCTTTTTTTCCCAAGTTTACGCTTTCCATTAGCGCTTTTATCGAGAGGTCCTCACGCTACTCTCGAATGAGCGTTTTTCGATCAACCCTCGACAGCTTACTCCAACTTTCCGCTACAGGCGAGAGCGTTGCACCCCTTTCGCTCTGACTCAATGGCGCCATGTCGTCTCCCCTTGCTACGGAAACCGCGCCAGTCCCTTCGGCGACGGGCCGCTCGAGAGACTGCTCACATGACTCATACGGAGAATTTCGTCTCGGAGGTTCCGTCGACTCGCCGCCAAGGTCACTTGATGGTTCACCACATTGAACAAGATCAAGCTCCTGCGAAAGCTTCCGCGCTTGCGATCGCGTGACGGCCATGTACGCTAAGTTGGGGAAGAACGATTTACCCTGCTCTTTAAGAAGCTGCTCTGAATTGTTAGAGAAAAGATAAGGAAAACGATTGGGAAGCGCGGCAGACACAGCCGCTTCGGTGAGAAGGTTACGGAATGGGCCTTCAATGACAACCGAAGCGATTCGTAAGCAAGCACTCTACTCCTCGGCGACTTGCCTGATCCACACGCACTCCCCTGTAAAGTCATCCGGAGACACCAATGAACAATGGACAACGTCCATGGTTGCCGCTGAGTCTCGAAGTGCTGGACACAATTTCCCATTTACACAATTTCTTGGAGATATGGCTTTAACAACCGCATGTTCTTTTCCTATTCTCGGATTGTTGCAAAAGCAAACTTTTGCTTACAATTTATCGCAATGTGCCCTTCCTTTTTGCAGTTGTAGCAGATTAGCGGCTTGCGTGATTCAAACGCTCGTGTGGTATCAGTGCGCTGTTTAGGAACCTCACTCGATTTCTCCGCTTCCGTTTGCCCTTCCCCTACAGTGCCCTTCGTAAGAGACGGGTCTTTCTTGAAATTACAGTGCGGAGCGGGTTTCCGCAGATCAGGTTTCTTTGAAAAACCCTCTTTCCTTTCATTCTTTTCAACGCACACTGCCCTGCTATGCAACTTTCGGCGAGTATAATACTCCTCAGCTAACTCTGCTGCCTTGTTTAGCTGTACTTCACCAAGTTTGTCCTGCAGCCAAAGCTTGACATCCTCCTCGATGCAGAGGTAGAATTGCTCCAATGCAATGCATTCTACCACTTTATCGCGAGCGTCATAAACACCTTCGCCCTTGAGCCATTCAACTAAATCGGCTTTAAGACGAAACGCGAAGTCAATGTGTGACTCATTTCCTTTTTAGCATACCGGAACCTTTGCCTGAAAGCCTCGGGTGACAGCTTATAACGTCTCAAGAGCACTTCCTTAACCTCGTCATAGCTCTCAGACGCTTCGAGAAGCAAGTTATCGTGTCGGACACTTTGTTGGGAAGAAGAGCTAACAGGTTCCGCGCCCAAAGAGACCGCTCTAAAGCATTTCGCTCACAGACGTGCTCAAACTTGACGAGATACTTCGCCATGTCCTCGCCTACTACGAAGGGTGACTGTTGGTCCCGAATTCTATAACCGCTGACCTGAACTGTCGGGGAAGCTACGCTAGGCGCCTGCGAACACTGTAGGATTGCCCATTCTATCCGTTTCAACTCGAGGCGCTCCTGTCTCTCGGCCCCCCTCACGCTCGCGACGTTCGCGCCTTTCAGCTTCTTCACGTTTGCGAACTTCTAGCCTTTCAACTTCTTCACGTTTGCGAACGTCTCACCTTTCAGCTTCTTCAGGTTCGCCAACTTCTCACCTTTCCGCCTCCTCGCGGCGTGCTTTGATATCCGCCTAGGCCTCATCGACTTTCTCAGCCGACACTCCTTCATCCTTCATGATTTTAAGGATCGCTTGCTTTAGTTTCGCACGGCCTAAAGTAATGCCGAGTTCCTCACAAATTTCAATGAGTTCCTTCACGTTAAGGTTCTCCATCGTTCACACTAGCCTCTTGCTGTTTGACCCTGTTAAGAATCTACTTGCCGTACCCGCTATAAGTCTACTAGGAAGACGCACAAGCAATTTTAACACTGCCGTGTTTACACCCTCCGTATTAACTTTGGTTTCAGAGCGCTCTGACTTTGCTCGCAACGATGAACGCTAACTCTAATGCTTCACACAGCCCTTCTCTAAACTACTACAACCTGAGCTAGAGTAGTCTGGTGAACTGAGGGGAAAACATCAGGGACTCACTGCATCGATGTCGCTGACGTCGGCCGATCCCACCGCTGCCACCACTGTTACGAAAGACGGCGACGCCAACACGGGCCCGAAGGCGCCACTGCTCCGATCTCCGCCGACACAGTCACCAGCCGTTTGGTAGGGTAGGTTTTTCAGCTCGCGACTGCTTCTGCGCAGAGCTGATAGACGAGCGGATGAGACAACAGTGAGGCAAACAAGGTTTATGTACAGCATGGATACAGAGGCGTTACAAATTCAGTACTGGGGCCGACAGTTAAAGACTCGAAGAGCCGAGCTCTCTTCTCTCACACATAGACCTACTGCTCGCGACGCGCCGCAGGGCTTTCGTTATATGCACCGGGAGGATTCTTTGAGTAACCAAATGTCCAACAAGAAGCGCCGCTGGCCGTGAGGTCAAAATCCTCCAATGGGGTCGCTGCTGAGCCGCGTCATTCTCATCGAATCCGGAGCCGCTGCGCGTGGTTGCAGCCAAGGACGAGCGACGTCGCCACGCATTGCATAAGACTCGCCAGACAGAAAGGCGTCTATTGCTGCAACGGGCTCCCTGTGCGTGTGCGACAGAAAGGCAACGCCGTGTGATGATGCCGTTGAGTTGTTCGCGTCAGGCGGGCTCGCATGCTGGTCTTGACACAGATTGCCTTTTTCAGAGGCATGGACGTTCGATGTGGACTCGCAGGCGTAACAGCGTCTAAAGGCGCCAAATGAAAAAAACACAAAGCCGAGCATCTGTGTCAACGAGCGTGTTCTATTTCACTCAATGTTCTCTCCTTCGTCGTTCTTGAAGTCCTTAAATGGGCGTGCTGTTCGTGCAAGAGGTTCAAACAACTTACAACCTCTCCCGCGCCTGACAAACTTCAATAGCCCAACTCCAACAGGCCCAACTGTTGTACTGTCCTCGTAACTTTCGTACCTCCTGCCAATGCCATCTTGCAGGCTCTAACATTATTATCGCTTGATAGGTACACAGCAGTCACTCTACCAAGAGACAGTAGGATTGGGCGTGTTGGTATAACATGATAAAGAGAGCTTACCAGCGCAAACGACGGTACAGGAGGGGACAGGAGAAGAAATGAGACAGAGCACAGAACTGCCAACACTTTATTTCTTGCGAAGGTCTTCGCTTTTGTACAGTCACCAGTCCCCACAGTCATGCGCGAAACACAATGATATTGCATAAGTACTTCACACTGAGAAGCGAAGGAACAACTTTTCCTTATCGGTGAGCGCGACAAAAGGGGTGCTAACACAAGCATCTTTTAATGAACAAATCTTTTCTGCCTCTATGATCTCGCATTCGGTGCGATCCCTGCATCTTGCAACAATAGTATACTCTGAAAATATTGGCTGGCAACCACACGGGCTGCAGTGAACGGACAGCCATTCTTGTTTAAAATGATCCTTATTGTACATATGTTCCCTCAGCCTCTCATTTATACAACGACCTGTTTGACCGACGTAATACCTTTCACACGATAACACCAGCTGATACACCACATTACAGATGCAATCTCTAAATTTATTTGCATGTTTTGTAGTGCAACCGAGGGTGGGTCTGGACGGAGAAACAGACAGCTTGCACAGGCGACTCAATTTTTGAGGGGCCGTAAAGACTACTTTCACATTAACTCGCTGTGCCACTTTCTTGAGATTGTGCGCTATCTTGTGCATATACAGAACTACGGCGAAAGCCTGTCTAGCTGTGACAGGTTGGACAACGTTATCATTCCCTTTTGCCTGAAGTTCACGCAGCAAACCTTCGGCAACGGAAACTTGCACGCGGTCGGGGTAACTGGCCGACGTAAGCCTTGAAGACTGCTCTACAAAGCTTTCTGTAATCTTGCGTACACAGGATTTTCGCAAGGCATTCACAAAGCAAAATTTTGTGATACCTTGCTTAACTAATTTAGAATGCGCAGAATGAAATGGCAACACAAGCTTATTTCCATGCAGTTGATACATCCAGCAAGTGCGTCCATTATTCAGGAATAGCTTAAAGTAAAGGAACCCGATTTCGCAATTCTCAGAAAGTTCATAAGTAAGCTCAAACTGTTTGAAACCAATTCGCATCAGGTCTAAAACTGCAAGAGCGTCATTCTTATATGATACAACATCGGTGTCCACAAAAATTAAAAAATTATCTACGTATCTGAAAACGTGCGTCACATTAGTGTTAGTGAAAACTTTCGAAACAGATCTGTCTAATTTGTCTAAAAACAGGTCACTAACGATGGGAGCGATGCAAGAACCAATACAGATACCAGATTTTTGAAGGTGAGGTTTTTCATCCCTAGATGTACGTCGACTGAAGGTAAAACCTTAAAAGCTCTAAAACCCCACTGACGCTGATCCCAGACTGGGTCTGGAATTTTGAGGTACCAAACTCATCTATATATTCTCCAAGGCATTGTAACAATGAGTCATGCGGAATAGAATTGTACAGGTCGTTGACGTCTACAGAGAAGGCAATTCCAACACCACGAAATAAAGTCCTGGACTTCACATGAACTTTTTACCAGAAATGGATCATTCACTTTTAGGCATTTCAAGGTTTTCTGTAGGTAGAGCGCAACACATTTTTGCCAGGTATTATTTTCAGATACAATTAGCCTAAAAGGCATGTCGACCTTATGCGTTTTTGCTGAAGAAAGCTTCAAGGAAATCTTCCTTGGCATCTGACATGTTTTTATGGACACTTACAAGGTTTAACTTGCGAAGCAGGCTCTTAGCTTTACTTCTGACCTTTTCTGCAGACACTTCAGCATGACAGTTAAAGAGGCCCGAAACCGTGTGACAAGCTTTTTCTCGGTACTTATTCAGGGACTTTACGGTAAAGCCTCCCTCCTTGTCAGCAGGTAACACACATAATGATTGATCCTTCATAAAGTCTACAAGGCGTTTCACCGGAAGAGTCGAAAGGCTCCCCTTACACCGACTTAGGACATCTACGTCGTCCGCTATGCAGCGGTCCTGCTCTTCTGGTGGAGCACGCCGAGAGACTTGTCGTACGGTAGCCAAAAAGTCGTGCGGGGAACGCTTAGGCTCTACCGCGAACTTTGGTCCCAACGAAAGCACTTTAGAGACATGCTCGGGCAAGTCCAAGGCTTTCGCAAGAAATAATTGTTGGAAATTCAGTGCTCGGTCTCATCTCTTCTCCTGTCCCCTCCTGTAGCGCCGTTTGCACTAGTAAGCACTCTTTATCACTCTACCAACTTTCCAAGAACTTATGGGCACCTTGTCTTTCTCAATGACCTCTACATCTTTAACCTGAAGCTGGTTGCTAGGCTGTACTCCCCTAATATGCGCACTTCTCAAACACAAAAAGGTATTCTTTATACGAACGCTTCCAAAAATCATTTACTAGTTGCTGCCTGTGCTTCGTATGCTCCAAAGAATCAGACTGACCTCCAGATGTTTCCCCAGTATTAGCACTAGGCAATGTGGTAGACTTCCTACGAGTTAGAAAGTGCAAAGGCGTACAACTGGACCGGTAGGGTCAGCGGAGAGGTACATTAGCAGCCACAACATTTTCTACTTCGGCAAGGATGATCAGAAGCTGCTTGAATCTAAGCACCCTTTCTCTAGAATTTTTCACAGGCAGCTTTTAACAGTGCGAATCACCCTTTCCCACAATTCACTCCAGGGAACACGTTCTGAAATGAATTTCAAGGTAATGCGGTCGATAGACGAAAAGTCCTGCCCTTGGAAGTCGTGTAAAATTCGGTACATCACTTCTAAGTCACAAGTCGCACCACGAAAAGCTAGAGCATTGTCGGAATAAACAACACTAGGCAAGCCTTGTCATAAACAAACCGATGGAAAGCCTATAAAAATGACCCCGCTGTGTAATCACTACACAACTTCAAGTGGATCTCCCAAATAATAATGATGTAAGCTTTTACAGAACTAGTTCCTTTAACAAAAACTAAACCGGCAAAGTCAACACTCACAACTTGAAATGGGTGTGATCTTCCTAACCTGTCGGTCGACAGTGGTGCGGTAGGGCCTGAGGCAGATTGGAGCTTGAACCTAGCACACACTTTGCATCTAGAGATCACCTTTTTCGCGCACTGGCGGCCCTTAATCTTTGAAAAAACACTCACATAGCTCTGAAAAGGTATTACTTACACCACTGTGAAGCAGGCGCCAATGTGTGCTGTCGACGATAAGGTATGTGCAGCGGTGGTCAGCTGGTAATAGGATCACACTCCTCACAACGTCTAATGATTTAATGTTGCCAAGCCGGGTCTTGATCCTCAAAATCCCGTCACTCTGCAGGAATAGATGCAGATCACCGGGCGCCTTGGGTAGTGGTTTGTCCTTTGACAATGAGGCAAGTTCGATAAGGTGTTCGTTGCGAGAAGGGAAATTTTCCATCTTTTCAGCATGACTATTCATCTTTTTCAGCATGACCATCCATCTTTTCAGCATGACCATCCATTGCCAGATAGCCTTGTTGCAGGCTCTCATGGCTTCGTTGTTTGATGGCAGTTGCCAAACGATTCTGTGGAGCCTCCAAAGACTAGTTCCCGATATGGCCGACAATTGGCGATATCTGGGGTAACACAACTTCATAGGGTCCTTCTTGAAGAATAGAAGTTGTGAAATTCTTTCGGAACATCTGCGCCGCACTGAGACAGTGGCCTGTCAAAAATTCCGATGTTATCGAGGCCCCGAAATCTTTGTAATGGCAAAGCGACCTCGTCACTTTTGTGGCAACCTGTTCGAAGTACACACACTTGGGTACGTGCTTTCTTGCATGTGCTTCTACCACCACATAACGGGCCCCGGAGCATTCAGCCCAACTTTGTGCTTATGGTTAGTAAAGCAAGATTTTCTTCGTCCCACTTTACTTCACTCGTGCTTCACATCAACGTTCACAGCTGGTCCGATCCAATGAGGACACTCACACCGGGGTCACAATCTATGCTCAGGTATACAACTGTGATAGCTTGGAAAAAAATTACTCTGGCTTGGTGCTTCATCATCTCCTCACAAATATAGGGCACCACTATAGCTTCAAAGAGGATAGTCAGGCTGTCGTGCTGACTGCGGAGCATGAGCTTGGCTATTTTGAATCACAGGGTGGGGTCGCTGGCTCTACCGAATGCACTGATGGCAACTTTAGTCTCGGCGACAGCAGGTCGATCCAACTTGGCAGCAACGCTCTCAGTAATGAACGTTCGCTGGCTTCGATTATCGAGAACTCTGTGCACATAGCCACAACGTCACGAAGTGGTTATCCAGGCTCAAAATATCTGGAATAAAACATCATTGATGGGTTGGGGAGCTGAAGCTTTCTGGGTGGAAACTTTCACAGTAGCATTCGGCTTCCTCTGAGTCAATGATGGTGTTTCTTAGCTATGAGGGTTGCACATCGAGGAGGCGTGTTTGCGCTTGCATGCCTGGCATTGCACTCTCACGGACAACATGTCCTTTTGACGTGCACCGGAAACATTGACCATCTTACGAGTTTACTGTGCTTCTCGCCAAAGAAATGTCACTCGTGCACTCCTCCGTCTTGTGATTGGTAGCGCAGCATAAAAAAGCAGGACAAGAGGCAAGATCGTGTTTTGTTCAGAAGAACAAGCGCAGCAGTGGTAGCAGAGGGCTTCTTGAATGATTTGTTGAATACTAGGACACTGTTTTCAGATGTCTGTCAAACTGTTAATTAATGAACTCTTTTCTCAAAATTCAACTTTGTTGAGTAGAAACTTCACCAGTTACTCGAGTTCCTTATTAGAGGAAGCCTGGCTGGTTTCCATCACGTTCTGCATCGTGTCAAGAAGGTAGACTGCAAAAAAAAAGAATAACTGTGCTACTGTGTGCTAATAGGAATGGCTTCGATAAACAAACGCTTTTGTTCATCGGCAAAAGTGCAGAAACACACTGCTTCAAGAGAAATCAATGCCTTCCAGTGAGGTACGTGGCTAAAAGCCGCGCATGGATGACACGTGCAATTTCTGGAGACCGAGTCCAGGAATTTGATTGGTACATAGACAGGCAAGTACGAAAGGTTCGCCTACTTTTGGAGAATTGTTCCACGCATGCCGTGAACGACGCAGAGCTCGAGAACATAGAGCTCAAGCCTTTGCCACCGAACTGCACTTCTATTATTCATCCACTCAGCCAAAGGGTCATCCGAAGCATGAAGTGTGACATCAACTTTACGACCTTTTAAAATTTTTTTCCCTTTAAAGGGTTCCAGAAACGCCTTTTTTACATTTTATTTTTGATTAGATTAGAGAGATTAGATGTAAGCGCCTTATTCAAAGGCTGCTTTTAAACACCCCGTTGGGTCGCGAAACAGAAATCGACATGTTTATGGTGCTCCAAATAATAGCTGCTTCGTGGAGCGCAACAGGAAGCGCTGTTGTCGCGAACTGCTTTCGCCATGCGGGATTCTACTTGCAATGTGCCGAGACTTCAGATTTCGCGATAGACGCTCACAGGACGACACAGACCACGATGAGAATGAAATAATAGATGAAGAAGTTGCACTCACATGGGCAGACCAGCAGGAAAGTAATGGGCCGGTCAAGGACAATCTGAGCGAGTTCATGCAAGCCAACTCCTGCTTGGTGGTGCGAGAGGAGTTGACAGACGAAGACATCATAAAGAGCGTACAGGAAGATAGTATTTCGTAGGACAAAGATGACGCATCCACGCAACATAATTTCGTGCTGCCTCCAACTGCACATGTGCTAGACACATTTGACGTCATCAGACATTGCATCGGGGCACAGGATGATGACGAAGCGATGACTCTGTTGGCAGCACACGAAAGTCGTTTTGTACCAACCCTTGGCAAGATGCAAAAACAGCCGAAACTGACCAATTTTTGGCAATAAATCTTGTTTTTTTTTGTGTCAGTGAGTCTTCTGACTCATGCGTTTTTTTTTTCTCAAATCACGACTACGAATTTTTGCAACAACGAATTTTTCGCCCGCCCCGTCAGTTTCATTGTCGCGGGATGGAAATGTACAGTTCTACCTAGAATAGCAAACGATCACTCGCTGCCCATTCAAGCACACTCATGCATGAGCACTGCGTACGGTTCTTTCTTGCACACTGAACTGGGCCACGACAACATTAAAACCCAGAGCAGAAGAAGCTCGATGTGGGCGAGCTGATGTAGCATACTAGCTCATCTGTTGCAAGTGTTCCTTCTAGTCCTCGTGTATTTTGCACAACCTTTTATCTTCCAACACCAACCTGGCCGAAATCGAAAAATATAACATCTTTTTTTTTTACTTCTGTATCATAACTGTATGGTCACCCAAGTATTTTCTATAAACATCACGTATAGAATGAAAAATGATTGTTTACACAGGCAGTTTACAACCACCGTCTCACGGACCGTCCCACGAACCAGAACAACACACTTCACGTACTACGAGCACTTGCCCAACACATGCCTCACCGTGGCTAAGACATCTATTCAGGTGTGATAAGAAATCAGTAAGAGATTGCAGACAACAATCGGAGGCATCAAATAACCCCGAGGCACCAGCAAATGCTAGCAAGCAGATAGACACAGAAGCACTCATCGGGTCAGACCTCACAACCGACACAAAGAGAAGCGAGAAAATGGCACCTGAAAAACATTATTATACCCTAGAGCTCTGCCCAACTCAAACCTAAATCACTAATAGAAACACTAAGGAAAACACAGGCAAACATAAATCTTGCACTTTCCTCCGATCCTGCAAAATCACCGCAAAATAAGGAAACTGCAGTAAGCATTTGAAGGAATACTTCAGCTGCATTAAAGGGACCCTGAAATGGTTTTGACAATTTCTTTACAAACACAATGGGCCGGTAGACCAAGTCTTAAGAATAATTCAGAGATCGATTTGAGCTTTCTGCATAAACTGTGTAATTTCTTACAATGCTTTAAAGCTGCTAATCGCTCCAGATCACTGCAACTCGGCCAAATGCGTTTTCAACCGCCCATACACCAAGCGACACGCTTTGCCCCACTGACGCCATCATTTCCAGCTGATCTGATTGGCTATGGAACGCGCAGCACAGAGTGTCGGTATCGAATCAGCAGCGGAATTCATGCGTATGTGCTCTCGCACCACATCGTGACGCAGGCACTGTGAAGGCGGAGCTTAGCCCCGAGCGCTCAAAGCAGGAGTTGAGGGCAGTTGAGGGTGTAAGGTGGGGTTGAGGAAGAGGATACATTTTTAGTACTCGTAGCTTCATTATTAATGGGTGTTTTGATTGAACTCTGGTGCCAATGATTTGCTCAAATAGTGGTCTAATCAAAAATAAAATGTGAAAAAACCGTTTCTGGAACCCTTTAAAGGGAAAAAAATTTTAAAAGGTCGTAAAGTTGATGTCACATGTGCTCTGGGTACCTACTGCCTAACTTATTAGCAAAATGAAACACTACTTATAATGTGACTCAGTGTCATTATTTATCTATGTTTTAGAAGGAGTGTGTGGAAATTAATTGATTGATTTGATTGATTTGTGGGGTTTAACGTCCCAAAACCACTTCTGATTATGAGAGACGCCGTAGTGGAGGGCTCCGGAAATTTTGACCACCTGGGGTTCTTTAACGTGCACCCAAATCTGAGTACACGGGCCTACAACATTTCCGCCTCCATCGGAAATGCAGCCGCCGCAGCCGGGAGAGTGTGTGGAAATTAGCTTACCTTAATAAGCAACCAACTTGACAGGATTAAAAACGTAATCTGAATGAGCAAGAAATGTGAAATGCCACAGCCTCAAACAGACAGTCTGTCAGTAAGAAAAGAAAAAGAGGAACCCGTGGAAGTGACAAAGACGAGCACCGAAAGCTCATCTTTGTGTAGTCAAATTCAAACCTTATTTCACCCACAAAATAAAATGTTTTTTTTCTAGCATTCAAAAATAACTTACCATCAAGAATATTCTTAACTTTATGGCACATGGTTATGATGGTCGACAGCCAACTGAAAGGTTGTGGGATCCAATCCCGGCCACAGCAGCTCCATGTTTGATGGAGGCCAAATGCTGAAGGCTTATGTACTGTGCAATGTCAGCATTAGCAGCCCCAGGTTATCAGAATTCCCATAGACCTCCGGTGTGGCGTCCCTCATAATCACACTGTGGTTTCGGTATGTTAAGTCCTAACAGTCATTATTAACTTTAAAAAAGCTTGTGTTTGTAAAAGTCATCATTTCTTTACTCAGCCCATGAAATGACATAAGCGATTCTGCAGCAATCGAGCGAAAAAGCTACTCCAAAATGAAAGCAGTTAGCCTCTCATTGGTGTTCACTTTGCACTACAACACCGACTGTGCGGTCGGGTGAATGAACTGAGATATGGTAAAGTAAAAATGCAAAGCGTATTCACATGCGAAACTAAGCTGATTAATATATTGCCCCACTGACGATTCGCCAACCATCTTTCCCTCACCATCCGAGTGCTCCTCTTCGGAAGATGGAAAAGCTGCCTCATCTTCTTCAAAGCCATCCAGCTGGAACATCTCTGCACAGAGAGACGAATTCAGTGAGCTCTGAAGCCCACTAGAAATCACAAGCAGTGAAATTTCATTACTAGTTTCTTATAAAAAAATATTTGACATAATCGCAATTATCAAAATTTCCCTAAATAAATAGATACCCTAGCAACACTACTTCAAATCAAATCAAATCCAAGTTTATTTTCTGTTCTACATTACAGAAAGGACTGCGAAAAAAAGCTATGTTTTGAAACAGCTTGACTAGTTCACAGCCACTTCAATGTTAATATCCCCCAAACATCCAACAGAACAGAGGTAATTACGTTAGATGAAACCTCAAAGAATCCGTTTGAAGCAGCTTTTGTTTATTGAGAAATATGTACAGGAGTGCAGCACTTGAATGCCAAGGTTGCCATTTGTGAGTTTTGTTTAATATATTTTACAGTAAATAGACCTTATGCAAAATTGCTGCCATCTGTTGGCTGTTGTGTGCATAGCCACCATATTAGAGGCTCAGCACGGCGCAGTACGCACAGTCCGCGTGTGTTTGTGCATGTGTATGTGTAAAAAATCGCAATGCCAACGTATTGCTGCGTCCCTTGCTACACACACAGAGGAACTCAGAATGCTGAAAAAAGAAAGACAAGTCGTGAACTTTGCCCCTTGTTATTTTTTCAAGCTGATGACGTTTCCAGCATGTGCTCCGGCTACTGCTCCTGAAACACCCGTTGGCGTTCTCCTTCCTGAGCAAGTGGGACTTGCAATAGCTTTTGTACTCGTGTTCCCTCAAATTGCTGCACGCGGAAGCAAGGAAGTTTTTGCAACATTTTCGCTAGTAGCAGTTTACCAAACAAAGGCAACTCATACGCTTCACACAGAAGCCACGTTCACGCAGCGAGCTTTATCGTGGCTAATTGCATGTGCCTACATTTCATTCAATCTGTTGTTTTATTTTTATTATGTTTCAGTAACGGTACACGCTGATTTAGAAACAAGTGTGCGTCATCCGTTTATTCCGAGAAGGAATCAAGGGTGCTAAAGCATCTTTGTTTCATATTGTTTTGTTCACTCTTCTGGTGTGTGACAAGCTGCCATTTAGTGGAATAATTTGCGCATGACTGCGCACATTTTTCAAGCATTCGATGTGCTCGGAACGCAATCTTAACAAAATGAACAGCAATAACCGCGAACCTTGTTGAATAATGAGGCACAGTTTGCACTGAGCATTCTGGGCAGGCCTTGTGGGCGAAAACCGAATGAAACAAAAGGTAAAGTACCAAATGCGTATGGCAGTATAAATTCAAGAAAGTGCCACCTTGAATTTCCTGGCTGCCCCGCTCTGAGAAAGTCCTCTCCCCTTTGAGCTCTGAACCCTGGTCGTGCACTGTGTCCAGGCCCATTCTTGAAGTGCCTGCACCTGAAGCTTATTCATTCACTTATTCTTCCATATCTTGCTTTTTTCATTATTGCAATAGAAATTATATGGACAGCCTCGGCTTATTTTCGCCGTCAAGTCCCGGATATCATCATCAGCCCGACTACGTCCACTGCTGGACAAAGGCCTCTCCCATGTTCCGCCAGTCAACTCGGTCCCGTGCTTGCTGTTGCCAATTTATACCCGCAAACTTCATAACCTGATCTGCCCACCTAACCTTCTATCTCCCCCTAACCCGCTTGCCTCCTCTGGGAATCCAGTCAGTTACCCTTAATGACCAGCGGTTATCCTGTCTACGCGCTAAATGTCTGGCCCATTTTCATTTCCTCTTCTTGATTTCAACTATGACATCCTTAACCCCGGTTTGTTCCTTCATCCACTCTGCTCTCTTCTTGTCTCTTAAAAATACACCTACCATTTTCTTTTACATTGCTAGCTGTGTCGTTCTCAATTTAAGCTGAACCCTCTTTGTAAGTCTTCAGGTCTCTGCTACATAGCTAAGTACAGGCAAGATGCAGCTGTTATATACTTTTCTCTTGAGGGATAGTGGCAATCTACCTGTCATGATTTGAGAGTGCTTGTCAAATATATCACATATAAAAAGCCCAAATAAAATAAAACAGAAGAAAAAAATTCCAAGGCACCCATCGCAGGTTCAGACCAGTGACCCCTTGCTCCTCAGTGGGCTGCATTAAGGAGCTAGGCCATGCCACTTGTGAACTCACTAACGGCGCCTCATTTACGAGTGCTCACTGTCAGTGGACCCAAAAGAAACATTCTTGAGCAAAGCATGTACTTTGTTTAGGCAAGCTTAACATGCTTTCATTAAACATTGACGTGTCTGATGGCTTGATCAATGGAGCGGTGGGCTCACTGAAGCACATACAGGATGAAAGGGGCATTCCAAAGCGTCTCTGGCTCCACTTTCACTCTGAAGCAACAGAAAAACTTGCTAGCATCAAGTTAAGGACTATTCAGGAAGTTGCTGGCTCTGCCGTGCCTGTGAATTTGGTTTCCATCGAAATGCGCACCACCACTATCACTTTAGAAGAACGAACTTTGCCCACTGCCCCACATGAGTTGTGGTGATGCTTGAACCATTAAAACAAGTAACCTTGCGAACTGACATCATGAGCTTCTTGCTGCACAACGTCTGTGCAGTGTGCTTACAGGATGTGCCAGTGATAGTCCCTCGAGACTTACACGTTAATGCGCTTGCACGTGAAAACCAGTGGCTTGTCACGTTTCTCTATGCCGAACTTGGACTGCGTCTCCTGTCGGATGTCACACAGTCAGCGTTTCATAACACCTGTTAAGATATTTTTTTTTTGGTTTTGCAGTGCTACTACTTGTACACCGCTAAACCAAGCCCTTGCATACTTGTAGGCTAAAATATTGCTCTTTCGTTATTGCCTGCTTCTAAAACACCACTGCCAAACACAGTATTTGATTGCCTTTCTGATACCTGTGCATTGTATTGTTGGTGGATCTAATCTATAAAGAAGGAGCAGCAGCGATAACAGCAATAATGAACAAAGAAGAGAGAACGACGTGCAGTACTGGCCGATACTTGCTATTCAGCTCATTGTAAATAGACCAGCCTTACAAACTCAGCAAGACTACTTTGTAAACTATGTCTAAAGAAGGCAAGGAGATTGTAAAACAGTCTGATGAATTCCAAGGAGAACTTTGCCTAGAAGTTCACTCCCTCAAGGTGTGCATGGAGAAAAGAAAGAAAAAGAGGATGATGGGATAGAAAAACTGCTAAATGGGATCATATCAGAGATCGGAACGATTTGTGTGGAGCAACTGACGAGCTTCATGGTTACAGGAGCCCACATTCACAAAACATGCCGGAAAACAAACACAGCGATGAGATGGAGGACTGCACTGACCAAGAGACCCAGACCAAGGCTGAGTCAGTATACAGGGCAAGGACAAATCTGTGAGCAGGACAGAGGCAGTGTGTGATGCCAAGCAGGCACATTGAGGAAGGACGAGAGTGAAGGGGTAGCCTCCGCTGAGGGGCCACCAACGGGTTTGGGGCAGCAAGGAGAAGGTTGTCGGAGCTAACACGGGAAAGATCCAGCCCTGACAGCGTTCAGTTTTCGAACTGATTTTTTGTTTATTATCGCGCTGCACCCACCGCGCGGCCCAAATGCCAACTTCTTCTTCCTTGACGAACGGCAAATTGAGGCGCTACAAAGCTCCCCCCCCCCCCCCCCCCCCCGTAGAGCGAGAGCCGTAGGAATCACCAGAGGAGTCGCCCAGTGGACATGCATGGATGTTGGCATCCAGACTTTAGATTGAGACCCTGTGGCGGCCGTGAGAGCGGCGATATGCGCAGGTTTCAGTCGATCAGCAGCCACGACGTCTTCACGTCCATTGATGTCCAGCGTGAACGTCTTAGGTGTACGATGGAGTACGCGGAATGGGCCATCATAGGCTGGTGTAAGTGGTGGCCGTATTTGGTCACGCCGAACGAAGACGTGACTGCAGTCATGCAGATCCTGACTGACGAAGACAGACTAGGGGTGTCGGTCGGCAGGAATCACAGGAGCAAGGTCCCGAAACGTGGTACGCAGCTCTCGAATGTACGTGGAGGCATTGTGAGTGGAAGGTGGCGATGATGGCTCGAAGAATTCTCCTGGAAGACGCAGGGAAACGCCATAGACTAGTTCGGCTGATGAGCAGCTGAGATCCACTTTCAATGCTGATCCGATGCCCAGAAGTACGAAGGGGAAGTGGTCGAGTCAAGGTTCCCTTGGCTGGTGAGCAGTGAGGGCAGCTTTCAGTTGTCGATGAAGCCGTTCGACCATGCCATTGGCGGAAGGATGGTAGCCAGTTGTGTGGATGTGTCAAATACCCAGGATATTGGCAAGTGCGGTGAAAAGGGCCGATTGAAACTAACGACCACGATCAGTGGTGACGACAGAAGGGCATCCAAAGCGCGACACCCAGCCGTTTGTGAAAGCCTTGGCAACTGTTGGTGCTGTAATGTTGCAAAAGGGAAACGCTTCTGGCCATTTGGTGAAGCGATCCACACATGTCAGCAGGTAACAGGCTTTTTGCGATGACGGAAGAGGACCGACGATGTCGAGATGGACGGGAGAAAACCTTGCGTCTGGAGGCCGAAACGGGGATGTTGCCGTGACATTGTGACGGTAAACTTCAGCGCGCTGGCACTCAAGGCAGGTTCGCGCCCAGAGTCGGACATCAGCATTGATGCTTGGCCAAAGGAAACGAGATGTGACTAGCTTCTGGGTCGCACGAATACCAGGATGGCTCATGCGGTGCAATTGATCAAAAATTGCACGACGAAAAGCTGAAGGCACGAAGGGCCAAAGGACACCAGTAGACGTTTCGCACGTTATTAATGAGGTAGAAAATGGAAGCGGGCACTCCGTGAACGATAGAGACGTGGATGAAGAGCGAAGACGATGCAGCTCAGGATCGTTGCTTTGGGCAGCTGCTAGCTCTTCCATGTCTAGTGGTGGCTGGGTCGACAAGGCATCGATGCGGGATAGTGCATCAGCAGCAGCCCATGTACGTGTCTGAGATCCACAGTGAACTCGGAAATGAAGCATAGTTGACAGATCTCCCATGCAGTATAATTGCTGTGATTGCGATGGAAGGCAAACGTCAGGGCTTGTGGTCTGTAACGACGTAAAAGTCCCGGCCCTCCAATAAATGACGAAAATATTTGATGGCGAGGTATACCGCGAGGAGTTCTTGGGCAAATGTACTGTATTTTGCCTCTGGTGGCTTCAGTTTTTGCGAGAAAAACCCAAGGGGCTGCCAACCGGATACGTGCTGCTCGAGAACGGCGCCAACTACCACGCTTGATGCATCGGTGATGAGACGAATTGGGGCATCAGGGACGGGATGTATGAGCTTGGTCTGTCAGAGCCTTCTTAGCAGTGCCGAAGGCAGATGCAGCGCCTTGGGCCACTCCAGTGGCGCAGCCGGGTCTTTCTTTTTAGCCAATAGGTTGGTCAAGGGCTTTGGGAATGTAGCGCACTTTGGAAGAAAGCGGCGATAGAAGTTTAGTAGGCCCAGAAATTCTCGGAGTCTCTTCAGTGAAGTCGGGGGTGGAAAGTCTTAAATAGCCTTCACTTTGCTGGCGAGTAGTTGGATACCCTTTGAAGTGACAAGGTGGCCTAGGAACTCTATTGTAGCGACGCCGAAGAGGCACTTATTGAGATTAATTACGAGGCCGTAATCATCCAGGCGGTGGAACAGGGTGCGCAGGTGGGCTTTATGCTCAGGGCCGGATGAGCTTGCTACAAGGAGGTCATCAAGCTGGGCAAATACGAAATCGAGACCTCGCGTGACCTCGTTGATAGTGCGCTGAAAGGTCTGTGCAGAGTTGCGCAATCCAAAAGGCATCCTCACATATTCAAACGGACCGAATGGTGTGGTGATGGCCGTCTTCGGAATGTCGGCGGGTTCTACAAGAATCTGATGATAAGCCTTCACTAAGTCAACCTTAGAAAAGATTGTGCACCCAGCCAAATTTGATGTGAAATCCTGTATGTGAGGAAGTGGATAGCGGTCTGGTAAGGTATGGGCATTGAGAGTGCGGTGATCCCCACATGGTCTCCAGTCGCCAGGATCTTTCTTCGGCACCATGTGGAGTGGCGACGCCCAGTTGCTGGAGGAAGGCCGCACAATGCCGAGTTCAAGCATGTGCTCAAACTCACGGCGGGCGATGGCGAGGCGTTCTCCAGATAGTCGATGGGGTCGTGTAAAAACGGGAGGTCCAGTGGTCACAATGTGGTGAGTGATGGAATGCTTCACGGGTGACTTTCTGGTGTGCGGCTTCGTGATGCTGGGAAAGTCGTCGAGTATTTTTGCATACGGCAAAGCAGGTGTGAGAGCTCGCAGTCCCGTTGGGGAGGAAGTACAGAGTACACTGTTGATGGAGAGGCGGGTGTTGAGATCAATGAGGCGATGAGCATGCATGTCCACAGCAAGGCTAAAAAAACTGAGGAAGTCAGCTACAAGAACAGCTTGCGAGACGTCAGCGAGGATGAAAATCAAGCGGATTGTACGGCGTAGTCCAAGGTCAAGTGTAAGAGAGCGTTGGCCGTATGTGCGAATGGCGGAATTGTTGATCGCTTTGAGTGGGCAGGTCTGTTCGTTGCGACGGCGATCTGCACACGAGGCCGGGATGACGCTAACCTGGGCTACTGTGTCGACTAGGAAGGAAGGGCCAGTGATCTTATCGGAAATATAGAAAAGGCGGCATGAATTTCGACCAGTACCACTTGCCGCCGTCAGTGGCCGGTGGTCGCATTTCCCGACCAGGAGTGCACTTGTGAGCAGAGGCACCGAATCGGCGGTGGTACCAGCACACGATTGAGGATGAAACGTCCCGCGTTGGTCGGGTGGCCGAAGTTCCAAAGAACGTGGGGGCGTCGAGGAGCGACTGTGTATCTGGAACCTGGATGACGGTCGACGATGCGCAGGTACAAAGTCATTGAGGCGCCTGACGAGGGCGTCCAAACGGTTCTCGATGCTCGCAAGCGCCGGGTTTGCAGCGGTGGCCAGTGGCGGTGTGGTAACGGCGTTGAGGCTATGTGCCCGTGAGTACTCCGCCACTCAGTCAGTCATTTCAGCGAGTGTGTCAACTAGGACATCTCCTGCAGCTACGAGGACCGGGACCATGCTCTGCGGTAAGCGCTGGAGGAACAACTCGCGTAACAGTTGCTCCTCTTGAGGTGCGGAGGGGCCGCCAAGGAGCTGGCGCATGCGTCGCGAGAGCTGTGATGGGCGACGGTCACCAAGCTTTGTAGCCGTGATGAGCTGTTAGAGTCTGCTGTGTTCGGACTCAGACTTGCGGGAAATTATAGCTGCCTTCAACGTGTCGTAGGGATGGCTCAGGTGCGGCGACGCTAAAATATCAGCTAAGTCGTCGGCTACGTTCGGAGGTAAGCGCGATACCAGATGCCAGTGTCTGGTCTGTTGGCTGGTGATTTGCCGTAGACGGAAGTGCGCCTCGACCTGCAGAAACCATGTACTGGGGCTGTTGGGCCAAAATAGTGGCAGGTTGACATGTTGAATCGCAGCGACTGCAGCACCGCGAGGTCTGGCGTCTTCTTGGGCGTCACGACCGGTAGGATTGGTGGCAGAGCCGGCGGGATCCACGCGGGATGATCGGGGCTGTGTGTTCTTTATCGGGTCACCATTAACTGTCGGAGCTAACACGGGAAAGATCCAGCCCTGACAGCGTTCAGTTTTCGAACTGATTTTTTTTTTTTTATTATCGCGCTGCACCCGCCGCGCGGCCCAAATGCCAATTTTTTTTTCCTTGACGAGCGGCGCATTGAGGCGCTACAAGGTAAACGACGCAGCAGCAGGCAAGGCTCCGAAAGCAGATTCCAAGGAAGAAAAAGCAACCACAGACAGCAGCTGCAAGGCGGTTGCCACCACAACAGCTGGCACGAAAGTGCGTGCAGAGTTCCCAGTTGGCAATGGCAATGCCAAAACCTTGGTGAAAAGGTGGATGAACTGCACCGGAGTGTGGTCGCGTATGCTACATGCGATCTGCTGTCAAAAAAGGCTCCACAATGTCTGAGGAAAGAAAGACAGAAAGGCAAAGAGCACTGACTAACAACCGATCATTTGTTGCCGCCACCTGTGCATATAGTATATGTCAAAAGATAAACGAGGCATTTCAGAGATCAGGGTCGCGGGAGAAAGTATTGTTGACGCGACTACCATTGCCAACAAATTTAATGTCTTTTTCCAGTCCGTTTTTACACGGACAGCCACGCATGCTCAGTTGCGGTCATATGACTTTGATAGCCTTATGCCAGAAGTGGAAATCACTGAGGATGGAGTCCTTTGCCTTTTACACAAACTAGATGTAAAGAAACCACCTGGTCCGGACGAACTATCTAATACTTTTTTGAGTAGATATGCTGTTTGGGTGGCAAAATATTACATCGCATTTACACTGCATCGTTAGACGCTGCAGTTATTCCTGATGACTCGCGCTCGGCAAAAATAATTCCGGTACATAAATCGGGCTCCACTTTGGAAGTTAACAATTACAGGCCTGTTTCCTTAACTAGTACTTGCTGTAAATTATTTGAGCACATTATATTTAAGGCCATGATCACTTACTTAAAAAATAACAAACTACTGTATGCCCAGCAGCATGGATTTAGGTCTGGTTTGTCGACCGTCACCCAACTGGCTGAAATAACTGATGATTTAATTAGAACGCTTAATTTGAAAGGTAAAACCGATGCCATCTTTTTGGATTTTCCTAAGGCCTTTGACGTCGTACCCCATCAGAATTTAATAACAAAATTATTAGCTATAGGCATTGAGCAGAAGGTTGTAGCATGGATCGCGGGATACTTGAGTAACAGAAGACAGTGTGTTACCATAAATGGCTGTCTCTCGAAAGAGTTGACAGTGCATTCGGGAGTTCCGCAGGGCTCAGTTCTCGGACTTCTTCTTTTTTTGGTTTATATTACTGATATTTATTTTTGTGTCGAGCCACCGATCCAGATTAAACTATTTGCGGACGACTGCGTAGTGTACACATCCATAAATAACCAAGAAGACCAAATTAAACTTAATGAGGCCTTGTGCTCAATTAACGAATGGTATATAAGGTGGGGACTAAAAATAAATCGTTCAAAAACAAATTCCGTTACGTTTACCAACAAAACGTTACCCCTTCATTTCATATATTTCATAGGAAATGCTGCAATCACGAGAGCTGATCGGGTTAAATATCTGGGAGTTACACTTACCAGTAACCTCAGTTGGGAAACGCACGTTGAAAATGTGTGTTCGGGTGCACTGAAGAAATTATCCTTTTTGAAAAGAAAACTGCGTAACACTCCTCCCACGTTAAAACTAAAAGCGTATAAAGCACTCGTGCGACCAAAATTGGAGTATGCCGACATTATTTGGAGCCCTTGGCAACAATATTTGATTAAGAAAATAGAAAGGGTCCAAAATTTAGCTCTGCGCTTTATATATTCCTCTTACTCCCGACAACATAGTGTAACTGATCTACGTAATAGGGCAAGCCTACAAATACTAGAACAGCGCAGGATAATATCCAGATTAAAATTCGTCTACCAACTTGATCACGGGGACTTTAAATTATCACGGGAACGAAACCTTCAGCAGCCTTCTAAACTTTCAGCTAGGACAAATCACAACAAAACGTTTAGGCAGCCACCCAGCCACATTAATGCCCACAAGTTCGCTCTCTTTCCTCGCGCAATTTTTCATTGGAACGCATTACCTGCGGAAGTAGTGAATGCTGCCTTGACGGCTTCATTCACTCAACAGATAGAAAAAATTAATTTCACCATATAAGTGATGTATGCTGAAAATAGTGTCATTTGAGTGCAAATCATCCGGCTACAAATGTTGAAAATATTCTTAGTTGAGCGCAGTTCTGTTGAACAGCGAGAAAATATATTTGACTTTTCTGTACTTGATAGTTATGTATTCTTTCATTTATGCCCTGTACTCCCGTGTATTACTAGTTACTGCTTGAATGTATTGTTTGTATTCCACTCCTGCATGGGCCCGGGTAGGGCCTGCAGTATCTGTAAATGAAAATAAATGTGCCACAACAAAGAGGTTGAAACACGATTGTGACCAAGGTAAAAGCAAGATAAGAGGGCTGCTTCCAACCAGATCATGACAATAATAACCTAAAAACAATAAAAAATTATTAAAGACATTTAGAAAACTCACGCATGCGTGATGAGTGAGAAACACCAGTCCACGACGAAACAAGAGCACAAAGAATAATGATCAACAATCAAACAAGACCTCTAAGAAATGCGATTTCAGCATCAGACAAAGCTATGGAAGGCCCGCTCACGCATTTCTCAGCTGCTTGATGAATGAAAAAAGCCTAGACAATCTCACACTCTAACTTATCCCTCAAATGCCTGATATTTACGCATGAAAGTACTGATAAGCAAACGTTACAGTTTATTGACATTTGCTTGTTTTTCACAGATAACCATATCTGTTGGAAGTACAATCCTAGATCGAATAAACCTTTGTTACCTCATGACAGCGGCCATTCTGAGCTTGTTAAATGGAGCATCGCAATAAATTTGTTTGCACTCAGCCCTTAATAAGTCTTGTACACATGCTATTTCATCTAGCTTCGATGCGCAGGTTACCAGACTGAAGGAGGCGGGATATCCTCCTGAATTGATTTCTGCAGCTTGTGAAACCCTGTTACAGGACATAAAACACGATCAAACAAAAGAGAAACTTAGTAGAAAAATGTAGCATGTGCACGTTATCTCATACATTAAGAAAATTTCGCATAACTTGAAGAGACTTGCATCAAAGCATGACTTTCAAGTTTTACTGTCCGCGCCTTGCAAACTCTCAAGGCTATGTGACATGACGAACAGAGGTAAACAGCCTGGCTGCGCAACCAAAGACAGAAACAGGTTCACTGAGTACATTTTCAACGTGCTTTGTAAGTTTCTTTTGAGTTGTGGACTTATGTACATTGGTCAAACTGGCAGGTGTTTTAATGGAAGTGCCAAGGAGCATGATTGTAATGTACGGAATACGGCTTTGTAAGTTTCTTTTGAGTTGTGGACTTATGTACATTGGTCAAACTGGCAGGTGTTTTAATAGAAGTGCCAAGGAGCATGATTGTAATGAACGGAATACGACTTAGTGGTTTTCTGGCTGACCATTGCAGGCGTTGCAGCTGCTCTCCTGACTTTAGCAGCACACAGTTTTTGATGATGGGGAAGTACAAGTCAGAGTGTGAGATTGTCTAGGCTTTTTTCATCCATGAAGTAGGTGACAAATGCATCAGCAGGCCTTCCATAGCTTTCTCTGATGCTAAAATCGTGTTTCTTAGAGGTTTTTCTTTGATTGAAGGAGCTAGACACACACTTATCCGATCCGCCAAATCTTACGCCGTCCACAACGAACACAAATTATGGTAAACAAACTTTTACCCATCAAACAATTTGCATATTAAACAAATTAGAACATAAGCTTAATTTTTGACTGTACAGAAAAAGCATTTAAGGTACAAGTTAAAGAAGTGCTAATGCAGGAAAACATACTTTTTGATGGATCCTAAAAAAATACTGATGTTAGCAATGGTAGTAGTCGGGCGATGGAAATATTGATGATGATGAGTGGCGCTTTGTGGCGCAAGGGCCAATTGATGGCCAAAGAGCGCCATTTCGATGAGTAGATATGCGGACAATGATATGTTGCGTGGCTGTATAGGGGCCTTAAAATTCCTTGCGATAATGCGGGTAAAAACATAAGTATTAAGATCATGACAATGGCGTGATATGCATAGTAAAAAGGGTGACAAAGGTTTGATAATAAAAACATGTAAAAATATTTGGCACTAGCACAAGTGCCTCATCAGCACCTTTGTGTCCAAGGGCTGCGAGGCAAGTGCTTTGAAATGTAGTCACCTCTCTTGAGAGGTCTTGAGAGGTCTTGGTGAAAATCTTGTACTGCATGTATTTTATTACCTATAAAATATAAAAGTATGTATCACATGTCTCTAATGTTCTAGTCTGATTCCTTCCTGAGTGATTGTTATTTAAGTATGTTATGTAGAAAATATGTTACAAGATTTGTATAATCAGTCAGATTCAATGTAACATGATATTTTTGTCAGCTATTCTTTGCTCTGTTGCTTCTTTTGTTCATGAAGGTCTGGATGCCACGAAAACTGTCTTATTTTTATTTTTTTGATGTACAAACTGTGTACAAGGGTGTTGGGTCCTCTGTCAGGCTATATGCCTTTAGCCCCAACATCCTTTTGTTTCTTGTGTCTTGTACAAGAAATCAATAAAACAAATTTTGAAAATTGAATTGAATTAAAAATTGTTGATCATTATTCTTTGTGCTCTTGTTTCCTCATAGAGTGGTGTGTCTTACTCATTACGCATGCGTGAATTTTCTAAATGCTTTTTATCATTTTTTATCATATTTAGTTTATGATTTTCATTATCTGGTTGGAAGCAACCATGTTATCTTGCTTTTACCTTTGTCACAATCGTGTTTCTCTCTCTTTGTTGAGGCACATATATATGCACAGGTGACGGCAATAAATGATCAGTTGTTAGTCAGCGCTCCTTGCCTCTCTGTCGTTCCTTCCTCGTGTCCTTGCACTGCCCTTTCAAAATAAGTGCTATGAACCAGCTAGACCAAAGCAAAGTACTTCTGCCCAATGTCATCGGACGGAAGGAGGCCATACTAAAGCAGCAACAGGGAGCGCGCCGATGGCAAAAGAGAACAACGAACAGCAGCCACTGTACATCACTCTTTTTCTTGAGGCTGAACGGCCACCAACAATGAATTGCAGCTGAGACTTGGAATGATAAAGACATGTTCCTTAGTTTCCCAGAATCGTCTCTGAGGGATCACAATGTTTTTTTGGTATGATAATAAATCACATACTTGACACAAAGCTTGAAACAATCTGCAAATGATTCTTGCTCAACCAATCTCATATGCTTTTCAGAGAAACTGTCCTAACCATTTCACAGTCCCTTTAGGAGACAAGAGCTTTCTTTGTAGCAGCAATATAATAGAGCACAACGCACCTCCTTCCCGCTGGGCAGCCACTCTGCATTTTACATCAGGCATCTGTGGTACCATTGGCCGCTGCTTCACACTGGTCACTGCAAGAAAGGACAACAAAATTTAGGACAAACCAGCTTCTGCGAAAAGATACACTACACCTCTGCAAAGCGAGTATCTGCAGTAGAACTGTACTTGCTGCAAGGATAAATGTGCATTGGTTACATCCTTTTTCGAAACAGCGATCATGCCAAACAGAGCTATCAATAACAGGATTTGAGTAACCCTTTAACCAAGCCGCTTGACACACTCTTGGGGCCTATTCACGGTCATGTGCAATCATTTCAGCAGACATCACGTTCACTGCAAGCTAAGTTTACGTGCATTCACAATGATTGTCAAGAACACGATGCTCAAGCACGCACCCCGGCCAGCAGACACCTGTTCTTGGCCACCACTCTTGCTGACGATAATGTGCCAGAGGGCATCTTGATCACGTGCCGTTCGAAGCCGCAGCCGCTCCAAAGCCTGCGCCTGCTGCTCCTGGTAAAGCCTGCACGGCACAAGCACCAGTGCCTCAGAATAAGCTCACTTCAACACTAGAACACTTCTTTCAGCTAACCCTTAAACATTCTGTGCGTACAACTACTTCAAAGCATTTTATAGTGAGGTGATTGCAGTTGCAGTTAAGCTGCAGCATAAAAACTTGAGCAAAATCCTTAGTGAAAGGGACCCACGTTATTCACAACCAAACATCTTGTAGGCTATACATTATTAACCTAGAAATAAAAAAGTGTGTTTATTCATTACTTACAATATTTTTTTGCGCCGGTGCAAAAAAAGACAGGTGTAGAGGCAATGTCTCACAATAGTGAACATCTAAGTGACACACTTAGATGGCAACCGAGACGCAGTGGTAAAACTGATTTCAATGACATATGAGAAGTCAACTTTGCTGAACCAGAGATCCAACAGGCATAACTTGACGGTATGCCTGTAAGGTCCTCTTCCCAGCAGCCATGCATCAAGCATAAAGAGCAAGAACGAATGTATATCTGGTTTTGATATCGTGATCACAGCCTTTGGTGACAACAGTAGGTATCGGCATGCATAATTTGGAAAAGTAGGAGGATACTTGAGGTTTGCCTACGAGAGTAACCGTCGTATTCACAAACGCTCCTCGACTTGACTTTCACCCTTCACTTGACAACTGACATAGTTGAGCACTGCGTCACCGCTCAGCTGAAAATGACACTGTGCTAGTCAAGAATCGCAGCAGATTATCGCTAATATGCAGTGACTTGCCGTGCCTGGAGACTGCGCTCCCATCGGCTTTCTCAAGTGAAGGTGAAGCTTTGAGTGAAGGGACGTTCTAGAATACGGGGGTAAGTACCAATAGGGTAACCGAGCCCCATGTTTATCTCAATTGCTAGCCCGGCCTTTGTTCTCGGTGCATGCTTCAACTGTGTTGTAAAAAAAAAACCGACCGACTGTACACATAACATTGGCTGTTTCAGACTGTGCCCACAACCTTGGTTATTTCAAGTGTGTAGGAATTACTTCTGCAAGTATGCACTCAAACCTCAATACATTGAAGTCAGATATAACAAAATATCAGTTATAACGAAGTACAGGATTATTAGTCATGCAACACACATGGTGTAAAAAGTACAATTAAACCTGGATGTAATGAAATTGACAAGTTCCGAGAAAAATTTGTTATAAAAAAGATTTTGTTATATGCAGGTTTGGTACGAAAATTCGAAAAAAAATGCAAAAATTTAACAAAATCGGAACAAAAGGCAGAAATAACCCAAAACAGTTGTTTAACAGTAAAAAAAACTGTGTTATATTGTGATAGCAACTATATGAACACTCATGGCTGGCTTTTGCCGTCACGGCCATGTTCCGTAAGAAGTACAAATTGATAACATGCCCATGTGCATCGTAACTTTTATGAGTGGGTAAAAGCGTGTGAGCAGAACTGAAGCAGAGATAAAATCAGCCGGCCTATCTCTATTGCCTGGAGGGCACATACGATAACATCCCCGTGCGTGTTAGAACTGCGGTCGAATGTTCAAACAAAAAGGAAGCCATCCGTATTGAACGAGCATGCAAAAACGCACAGGAGGCGGGGGGGGGAGACATAATTTAAGGGCGTGGTCGTGATCGCTGGCACACATGCTATTTTGGTAAGCATCAGTGCGCTTTCAACGCGAAGAGACTGTGAAAAAAGCATTTCTTCCTATCTAGAGAGGCCGTATTTGTTTACATGAACCTAGTTCCGCGATATCGGATCTAGAATCTAAAAGAGTTGACTGCCAACTGTATACATGATATACCATTATAAATTGTTGCTATAGCATTCGGTGCATTATATTCAACGTGCCGTCGAGTCGTTGCGCGGGCTAATAGCGAAGTCTACAGTCCTGCGGACCCACGGCGTTGCGCAAAACAGAAGCGCGTGACGGGTCGACCTCTGAAAATCCGTCATTATTACTGTGATCTCAGTCTTTACATCAGCGCCTAATCTGACATCTCCTCGATAGTGACCAAAAAAACAAAACTAAACTAAACGTCGTCGAGGGTCATGTACACCACACGCGCAAACCATGCAGGCGCGATCGGCATCGAAAACAAGGAGTGAATGGATACCGCGAAAAACAATTCGGTAAAGAACCTCCATATGCCGCGTGGCCCCACATATGTGACGCTAACTAAAAGTTTGACATTGCCAACGCAACAGCAGTTCTTTCTTTTCTTTTTGGTTTCGGGGGCAGGGTGGGCATATTTGCACATGTGCCTGCGGTGGCAAGAACGGTGGCTCCTGAGGCACAGGCCCGCTTAAAGCCCACTTGCCCGTTTTGCACACACCTGCGTGCTAGAACGAGCGCTCACTCTCGCCTGGGAGTCGCCGAGGCCACGAGCGACCAACTACCGCTTTCTGTTTTGTCGGCGGTGGGGCAAATGCGGAAGATGTTCATACCAAAAATTACTAAATCCGGAGGAAAATTCTTAGACATGTCCGCGGCGAAAATTCGTTATATCCAGGTTGTCTCCTGCTGTTACTTTGTTACATAGAAGTCGCAAATACATGTGCTTTTATGGAGTAACGGCGGGGAATCAAAAGAGTTTGTTATATTAAGGAATATAAAGGTTCGTTATAAACAGGCTTAACTGTACACATTTCTGATGAATTTTCGGATATAACAACTTAAGTTCACGAAAGATGCAACTTTGTTATGCAGTCAAGCCAGCTAATAATGAACCTGAATGTGATGTGCCATTCATTTGCTACATTCCAAAGTTTGCAGTAAATGTAACAATGCAGCTTTTAAAGAAAAGTTGCCAGTGAAAACACTTTTTTTTACCCAAAAAAGTAAGTGACACGGGTTTCGAAGAGAAGAAACGATAAAGGTGGTTTCCAGTTTATTAATAATAAAGCGGCAGCTTGCTCTCCTTCGGGGCCTGTGGCATGTACACGCTGCCAGAGGCTATTAATGTAGCCAATTGCTAGAAGTACACTCGTAGGCACTGGCTCCAAAGTTTCGTCATCCTCACCATCCAATTCCTCGAAAACGTTCATGCCGCGAATATCATTCGCAATGCTTCATTGGTGCACTGTTTTACAGTGTTGGCATCATCATAAGACATAAAGAAACCATCGCAATAAATGTTGTGCTTGCTTTCCCACGTCGGAGTCAAATACAGGGTTGCCACAAATCGCTGCCAGAGTCATCCTTTTTTGAAGCTTCAGGCTCGGCATCGAGCCCGAGATTGACAAGTCCGGCCTGACAAAAACAGTTTTGCACGCATGTAGCCATCACCGCCACCCACGAAGCCTACACCATCTCCACAGCTGAACACAGGGACGTTCGAAGTGGCAAGTTGGCTGCCAGGTGGTTAACAGCTATAAGCAAGCGCTCCACAACATTTGCATTATGCCTGTTGAAATTATAATAAAGGCTGCCAGCCAGTGCAGGCGAAGAAGAAGAAGATCACGTTCGATCATGGCGACGTTGACTTCTGGCTGAATTCTTCTGCGGCAGTTAACATCATAGTGTCCTACAAAATTTCTTGGTGCCAAAACCAGGAATCAAACCAGGGACCTTTAGACTGGTGGATGCGAGGATCGGCACTGGAGGACGTCAGCCAGGAGCAGGGATCTCAGAATGGATTGACTCAAAGGTAAGTGATCTGCACGACGCGCGCTGAACACAAAAATAGTTCAGGAAGTGCGGATCTTGCTTGACACCACTAGCATCGACATCGCGTAGCTCACAGCCGTAAAGCAAGGACTCTCCGCTAGCAATGATGAGCTGTTGCAGATTAGCGAGCAGTATGATCAGTATATCCCAGCAGAACACTGGAAGGGGAGTACACCACTATCGCGGAATACCAAGATGAAGCACTGAGCATGCTCGCCGAGATAGGGTGCAGACTTTCCCAAATGGAACAAGAACAGGCCGGCCAAGTGCAAGCGGCCAGCAGTGAAAGCACAGCAGCGATGGCTTTCAACCACGATGCTCCCGCAAGATTTATGACACCCCGTTTGCCGCAGCTTCCGATTTCAACATTTAAAGGCGGACATTGCACAATAGATAGGCTTTTGGGAGCAATTCGAACAGCTAATAGGCTGCAATTATGACCTGACACCATCCACAATGTTTTACTACCTGAAGAGCTTTGTATGCAGTGACGCAGCGACAGCAATCACAGGTTTGCCCCCAACAAAATCTTGCTATGCCGGCACCATGCATACTCAGAAGGAAAGATTCGGCGATAAGACGATGATTATTAGCACCATCTGACGGCGCTGAGAAATCTCCCAAGGGTGACATGCGCCAATGACATTCGTGGTTTGCGAATGTTGTACGATGCCACGCAGTTCAATACTCGCTGCCCTGAAGCCCTGAACGTGCCAACCCTGACGTATTCGGCTATGCTCATCAAGATCTTGCTACAGTCTCTTCCGCGGGACATCAGTCTTTGTTTCACGCTGAGAAAAACTGCACCGCGCTTTTGACACGGTCTTCCGATGTATGTGCTGATTGACTGATTGATTTGTGGGGTTCAACGTCCCAAAAGCACAATTTTGATTATGAGAGACGCCGTAGTGGAGGGCTCCGGAAATTTTGACCACCTGGGGTTCTTTAACGTGCACCCAAATCTGAGTACACGGGCCTACAACATTTCCGCCTCCATCGGAAATGCAGCCGCTCCGATGTACGTGCTGCTGAAGCCCCCATCATTGAGTACACCAGCAGAGACGTCAGCAGCATCGGATGCTGAGTTGAACGATCTACTACTGTTCATTTGGGTGGAGCTCGAAAGCCGGGTACAGCACGCATTCTCACGTGAAATACTTGCTACGACAATTCACAGACGAAGTGCATAGTGGAGTCTCTATGGCATCCATGATGCATATTTTCGTGGGTTATAAATTGCAGGGGGTTTATTCACAAACACGTACAGTGGAGCTCGTAGAGACGCTCTCAGAGAAGGCCGCTAAGATTGTCGTCTTCTTCACTCGCCTGCGCTGCGCCTCTCGAGCAGGTCCGCGTTCTTCGCTATCGTCGCTATCTCGCCGCTAAATGCAGCTATGCAGACGGCATACCCTCCGCCAGGAGTGAGCGTCGTCCCGATGCTCAACAGGTAGAGATGTGGCCAGCGGGGTGTTTACATCACTGAGAGTGATAAAGTTTCATACGGACTACGTGCACTTCTCAGGCAGATGCTGGCGACGTTTCGAACAGGAGGATGGTGTCGGGTACGACTTCGTACGTCATGTCGCTAAGACGGCGCAAAACCTTGTAGTGTCGAACTAGTATTGGCGTAGGAGTTTCTCTGAGAGGCCTCGTCGTCGTACAGGAAACCAAACCCAGACTCTATCTCCTGGTTGATTAATGACGAATCGATGGCGAAGGTTGTACCGTTGGGCGTAAAGTTGCTGCTGGTTCATTATACTTATGCGGGCAAGCTGCCTTGCTTCCTCGGCACGCTGAGCGAAGTCTGCCGCGTCTGTCTCTGAATCATTGCAAATCGTAAGGCAGCATGGGGGTCAAGCATTGTAGTAACTTCTCTGCCATGAATTAATGCGAACGGCATCATTTTTTGTTTGTTCCTGGCGCGCCGTATTATACGCGAATGTGATGTACGGCAATATTCAGTCCCAAATCTTGTGTTCCACATCGACGTACATGCAAAGCATGTCAGCGATTGTCTTCTTAAGTCGTTCTGTAAGCCCATTCGTTTTGTGGGTGATAAGCTGTCGTCTTGCTATGCGCGTGTGCCACTGAGCGAAAGCACAGTGCGCAAAAGCTCGGCTGTAAATGCGGGTGGTACCTTTGTCTGTTATGACGACAGCTGGAGCACCCATGTCTTTGGACAATGTTCTCAATGAGAACTGGGCCGCTTCAGCTACAGTGCCACTCGCGATTGCCTTGGTCTCAGCGTATCGGGTGAGGTACTCCGTCGCCACTATAACCCATTTGTTGCCGCTGTCCGATGTTTGGGAATGGGCCCAGCAGATCCATTTCCGATTTGAGAAAACGGGAGTTTCTGCACGGGCACAGGATGTAATAGTTCAGCGGTTTGACAGGTGGTACCTTAAGCCGCTGACAGTCAATGCATGTTCGGACGTAATGTTTCATTTCTGCTGCGATTCTTGGCCAGTAATATTTTTCTTTGATTGCGTGTCAGTGTTCTTGTGAAACCCAGGTGGCCCGCAGTGGCTTCGTCATGGCAGGCTTGTAAAATTTCGCTGCGGAGAGCTTCAGGAACTACCAGCAGATAGCTTTCTACCTGTTGATGAAAAATTCTTTTGTACAGAATTCCATCCCGTAAACAGAATGACGATAAGTTCTTCGAAAAACACTCTTGGTGCATTGGACGGCTCGTTTGTTCAAGAATTCTATAAGCGAGTTGAGCTGCCGATCATCTTGTTGTTGCCCGAGAAATTGATAGCTGCATCAAAAACTTCTTAAAACCTGTAAATTCATCATCCTTTATAGGCGGGTGATTCAATCGGTGACCTTGACAAAACCGTCGGCGTCTAAGTGTTGCCTTCCGGACTTGTAAACTACGGCCATATCTACTCTTGGAGCCGTAAGCTCTATCGTGCTAAACGTCCAGATGGGTCTTTTATGTTGGTCAACCAACAAAGAGAGTGATGGTCCCCTACGACTTAGGAAAGCGCGGCCATATAAGTACGGGCAGAACTTCGCAACTGCCCAAACGACGGCCAGGACACTCCTTCTCCGTTGTTGAGTAGTTGGACTCGGCGCGTGTCAACGTTCTGCTAGCGTAGGCAACCACTCTCCCCACACTATCTTGGAATTGGACAAGAACAGCACCTAGGCCCACATTGCTGGCGTCTGTAATGATGGCTGTTGGTGGCATTCTCGTCGAAGGTGAGCGAGGACAGGTGGAGTTTGTAGACACTGTCGCAGCTCGTTGAACGAAGCTTCTTGCTCTTCACCCCATACAAATTTCAACGTCTTCCCTTGTAAGGCGGGTGAGTGGAGAGACGATGTGTGCAAAGCCTGCTATAAATCGCCGGTAGTAGGCGCAGAGACCCAGAAAATGCCTGACCCTCTTTCTTATAAACAGGCCTTGTGAACTTTGCGACGGCTGCAGTTTTATCTGGGTCAGGCTTCACACCTTCGCGACTGACCACGTGTCCCAGGAACTGGAGTTCTTCGAAGCCGAAGTGGCATTTTTCCGGTACGAGTGTGAGTCCAGCGGACCGTATGGCTGAAGGACTGACAGTAGCCCGCTTTAGATGCTCTTCAAAATGCGCCGAAAAAAACGATCACGTCTTCGAGTACACAAGGCATGTTTTCCATTTCAGGCCGGACAGAATGATATCCATTAGTCTCTGAAACGTGGCTGGGGCTGAGCATAGACCGAAAAGGAGGACTTGAATTCATAAAGCCCGTCTGGCGTCAGGAAGGCGGTTTTTTCACGGTCGCGCTCATCTACTTCTATTTGCCAGTATCACTTTTAAGGTCCATTGACGAGAAGTAGCGCGCATGCCGTAGCTGTCCAAAGAGTCGTCGATCCGTGGTAATGGATAAACGTCTTTTTTTTGTAACGCGGTTCAGCTTATGATAATCGATGCAGAAACGCAAGCTGCCATCTTTCTTTTTCACGAGTACCACTGACGATGCCCGCGGACTCTTTGATGATTGGATTACATCATCCTCTAGCATCTTCTCGACTTGCTGCTGGATTGCCTCACGTTCTTTCTGAGCAACGCGCTATGGATTCTGTCGGATCGGTCTTGCTGTGTCTTCTGTAATGATGCGATGCTTAGTCAGAAGCGTTCAACCCACTCGTGATGTGGATGAGAAGCAGTCCTTGAACTGGTCGAGCAGCTCCATAAGACGCCATCTTTCAGTCGGTGTTAGACTCGGACCGATATCGACTGGTGGTGTATGTGGAGGTGTTTGAGCTGTGGCTTCCCCTTGCATTAGAAGACAGTCGTGAGAATAGTCGACCTCTTCGAGGTACGCCACAGCCGTGCCTTTACCTATGTGCCGGCGCTCATTCGTGAAGTTGGTCAGAAGCACCTCTGCGTGTCCATCCTCCAAGCTGACGATGCCGCGCGCGATGGCGATGCCTTGGCGAAAAAGAGGGCAGTGATGCGTTCAGCTATGGCGTTTTCATTACAGTGTACGCCACAACACACGGAACCAAGACTACATGACAGTGGTGGCACGCAGACATCGTCGTCGACCGCACGTAACAACCTGAGTTCTTGGTCTGGATCATGGGTCACAGACTTGTCAGCGGCGAATGTGATCACACCATTGCGTATGTTGACCACAGCATCGTACTCTCTAAAGAAGTCCATTCCCAGTATCATAGGTTTGCAGAACTCCGGTAGGATCAGAAATGTGGCTACAAAAGCCACATTCTCAATCTTGAGTCTTGCTGTACATTTTTCCGTGGGTGTCATTATCTGGCCTCCAGCATTTCGGATATAAGGGCCCGTCCATTTCATCCTGACTTTCTTGAGTCGTCTGTCAATCGTTCACTCATTATGGAAAAGTGTGCACCCGTATCGACTAAGGCCGTCACTTCGACGCCATCAATCGTCACAGCGAGGTCGGCAGTCACAGTTTTCTGAGCAGAGTCTTCATTGTCGACTCTCCTGTGTTTCGGCAGCAGTGGGGATTTTCGGCAATTCGACGGCTTGCAACCTTCCCCCCAGAGGTCGCTGCTTTCAGTTTCCCCGCCGTGGGCTGGGAGACCGACCTCTGACGGCATCAGCAAAACTACGGCGGCTTGGTGAACCAAAGCGAGCCAGGGATGATGAGTGCCTCCGGAAGGTAGCAGAGCCTTCCTGCCTACCAGCCTGGTCGTCGTCGATGGGGGCACGGCTTTCGTCGAACTGTCGGCGCGTAGCTCTAGGAGCACTACCGCGGTAATCAGCTCGGCGATGTGGGCAAAAACGGTAAATGTGCCCAGGCTCTCCACAGTTGTAGCAGAGTGGTCGGCAATCCACAGTGCGCCATATGTTGGTCTTCCGCATATAGGGTCGCCTGACAGAATCCTGCTGAGCACAGGCTGCCACAGGATACAGGATACAGTTCGAGGTACTGCAGCGCTGGCATGGGCATAGGTCGACGAACAGCGTCTGCATAGCTGTATCCGTTCGGCTGGTAGGATACTTCTGGAGCCAATGGACGACGCACAGCGTCGGCGTAGGTATACGAACGAGTTTAGATGGTGCGGTGGAGCGGAGTATTGCTGAGGAGAGGCAAATGCTTGTTGAAGTTGAAGTAGCTGGGTGCTTTTGGATCAGCGCTGCTGAAACTTTCACGGCAAATACACGCTGCCAGCCTGCATCGCGTTCGCTTCTGCCAAACGACGTCCTAGGCGCAATCTTAGATGACAATCTTCTGCGACGGCCGCCACACGTGGAGTATGACTACAGCGCATCTTCTCCAAGCACCGTGACGTCACCAGCACATCACAAACCACTGGCTTTCATGCTTTAAAAGGGACGCTCGCTTCTGCAAGCATCAGTGGACACGGCGGCGCCGCTGTAAAATGTCACAGACTTTCCCGTTTCTTGTGCAGGCTCTAGCTGGGTAGTTTTGGATCAGCGCTGCTGAAACTTTCATGGCAAACGGATGCTGCCAGCCAGCATCGCCTTCGCTTCTGCCAAACGACGTCCTAAGCGCAATCTTGGATGACAATCTTCTGCGGCGGCTGCCACACGTAGAGTATGGCTACAGCGCATCTTCTTCACGCACCGTGACGTCGCCAGCACATCACGGACCCGCTGGCTTTCATGCTTTAAAAGGGACGCTCGCTTCTGCAAGCATCAGTGGACACGGCGGCACCGCTGTGACGTCACCGACTTTCCTGTCCCTAGTGCAGGTTGGTGATCGAAAATACTGTTTTCGTAGTGATCACCTGTATTTAGAGGTGTTGCCGTGTCCACATACTCTTCTTTGTTGTTTATCTGAATGTTTTGCCGTTGCCTGCTTGCTAGTGTCACTTTCGGGTGATGTTGAAAAAAATCCCGGGCCTATCACTGAAGAAAAGCTCAACGAAATAATTAAGACACAAAAGGCGGTCCTAGAGAAAGTAACCAAAATAGAAAAAAAACAAGCATCTTTTGAGGCTCGGGTAAAAGGCAGGCTTTCGAAAATAGAGGAAAGGCTAGAAATTCTGGGCGAAACCTCACTCAGGCTTGCTAGCCTTGAGAAGTTTGCCAGTGAAGCCGGACCCTCAATAGCATCTGTCAGTCAAAAAGTTGATGAGTTCGTTACTAAGTCGTGCACCGACAGGAATGCCCTCTTCAAGCGACTTGACGATCTCGAAAACCGCTCTCGGCGGAATAATCTTATTATCAGAGGGATAAAAGAAGACATGAATGAAATTGAAGATGTTTTTACGTGAGAAGGTTAACCTCGATGTTTTGATATGCTGCTAAACCAAAATTAACTCAGTTGAACGAATTCATCGCTTAGGAGCAAAACAGGGGGGCAAAGACAGGCCCGTTATCTTGAGAGTTTCAGATTTCAGAGATAAGACTAGTATCCTACGAAACTGTTTTAAACTGCGTGGTAAAGAGGTCAGCATAAACGAAGATTTTTCTAAACGAGTTATTGAGATACACAGAAGGCTGTGGGAGTCCAGTGCTGAGGAGAGAAAAATGGGGGCCAAGGTTAAGCTTATTTTGACAAAATGAAAAAATGATGTGGTGTACAGTTGGAACGGGGATACTAATATGAGGTACATATGTAAGACACCTCCAGAAACAACTGACAGTCGTCGTGATGGCGACTGACGATGTCAGAGTAGTTTTAACCGGTTAATGTTAATAAATACTAATGTCAAAAGTATTATGAATAAAATGGCGGATCTTGAGGCTATGGTACTAGAACACGATCTCAACTTTTTAGTAATGAGCGAAACATGGTTGAAGAAAGATGTACTGGATGGCGAGGTTACTCCCCCCGGATACAAAATCTAGAGAAGAGACCGTGAAACAAAAAGAGGGGTGTGGCCATTTTAATTAAAGATCATATATATTAGCTGTTCTTCCGCACACTATTGATGTCGAAGCTCTTTGGATTAAAACCACGCTCAGTAATCGCTCGGTATACATTGGTGCTATGTATAGACCTCCGAACTCTCCAGTGAATGCACTTGATAACTTAAGAAGCTTTATGGATTGGCACCTGAAGCATGATGAATAATATATCCTTATAGGAGACTTTAATCTCCCTGGAATTAATTGGTCGACGCTAACTTCAGAGGGAAGCGAAGTCATTTAAGGTGATCAGCTGCTAGAGCTCACTTTCTGCTACGATCTGACTCAGGTCGTCTCATCTGTACGCGTGTGGGTCCAACCGCTTCTTCAGTGATTGATTTGATGTTCTTATCTGGATCACTGCTCCCGTTTCTTGGTATGTGTGAAATTGAGGACGGTCTTTCTGATCATAAAATGGTTTTATATTGTCTTTAGATCTGTATGTCAATGTCATGCACAATGATGAAAAACTTATGATACCAAATTTTAGTGTTGCAAACGACTTAGCCATACTAGAACATCTGGAGCAGTCATATTATTCATTTCTGGAAATGTACCGAACATCTCGTTCAACAGAAGAACTATGGCGGTTTTTTCATTCTATGATAATGTTTTGCATCCAACAATTCATTCCCAAACGTCGTAAAAATGTTAGAAAACGCAATCCTTGGATTACACGCGATATAATACACGCTAAAAGAAAGCTTAAACGCAAGCGAAAGGCGTGCTCTGTCAATCCAAGCATTGAAAAAAAGAAGAACATCCAGGTTTTAATAAAGCCTCCGGCAAAGAGTGAAGACTTCTAAAATTAAGTTTTATAACAACGTTGAAATAATTTCTGAAAGAATCCCCAGACAAATTCGGAGGAGGTACGTGAATCTTTGACCAGGCCGAGTAGTATGCCTAATCATAGAAGTAGCAAGGATCAGGCAGAGCGTTTAATTCCTTCTTCTCGTCAGTTTTACAATCGATGATGGTATTGTACCCAACATCAGCGATTCCTTAGATAGGATTCCTATACAGGATATAAGCATCACTGAAGACGGCGTTCTAAACCTCTTGCTTCATATAAATATCAAAAAGAGCCCTGGTCCTGACATATTTCCAATGAATTCCTTTATAGATATGCCAAATGGTAATCAAAATTTTAACATTAATTTTTCAATCATCCGTTGATAGTGGCTCTTTTCCCAGTTTCTTGAAACGTGCAAAAAATCGTGCCCACACACAAAGGGGGTTCCGCATCCCACGCTAGCACTACCGACTATATCGCTTAGCAAGCACCTGTTCAAAATATTGGAGCACATTGTATCAAAGCACTTGCTAACCTATCTCGATGAACATAATTTAATTGTTTTCCTGTCAGCATGGCTTAGGAAAGGGTTATCCACCGTTACTCAGCTTATTGAGCTTGTACACGACTTATCTAGCACAGTTAATACCCATGGTCAAACTGACATAATATTTTT